>CM060981.1:1812500-2379567 GCA_030765065.1 Deroplatys truncata | reverse complement strand
CAAGTTTAGTAGCTTTGAAACAGTACTCAGTTACTGATGTAGAGCGGTAATGACAATGCAACACTCAAGTTTAGTAGCTTTGAAACAGTACTCAGTTACTGATGTAGAGCGGTAATGACAATGCAACACTCAAGTTTAGTAGCTTTGAAACAGTACTCAGTTACTGATGTAGAGCAGTAATGACAATGCAACACTCAAGTTTAGTAGCTTTGAAACAGTACTCAGTTACTGATGTAGAGCGGTAATGACAATGCAACACTCAAGTTTAGTAGCTTTGAAACAGTACTCAGTTACTGATGTAGAGCAGTAATGACAATGCAACACTCAAGTTTAGTAGCTTTGAAACAGTACTCAGTTACTGATGTAGAGCAGTAATGACAATGCAACACTCAAGTTTAGTAGCTTTGAAACAGTACTCAGTTACTGATGTAGAGCAGTAATGACAATGCAACACTCAAGTTTAGTAGCTTTGAAACAGTACTCAGTTACTGATGTAGAGCAGTAATGACAATGCAGACATTCAAGTTCAGTAGCTTTGAAACAGTACTCAGTTACTGATGTAGAGCAGTAATGACAATGCAGACACTCAAGTTTAGTAGCTTTGAAACAGTACTCAGTTACTGATGTAGAGCGGTAATGACAATGCAACATTCAAGTTTAGTAGCTTTGAAACAGTACTCAGTTACTGATGTAGAGCAGTAATGACAATGCCAGACACTCAAGTTTAGTAGCTTTGAAACAGTACTCAGTTACTGATGTAGAGCGGTAATGACAATGCAACACTCAAGTTTAGTAGCTTTGAAACAGTACTCAGTTACTGATGTAGAGCAGTAATGACAATGCAACATTCAAGTTTAGTAGCTTTGAAACAGTACTCAGTTACTGATGTAGAGCAGTAATGACAATGCAACAGTCAAGTTTAGTAGCTTTGAAACAGTACTCAGTTACTGATGTAGAGCAGTAATGACAATGCAACACTCAAGTTTAGTAGCTTTGAAACAGTACTCAGTTACTGATGTAGAGCAGTAATGACAATGCAACATTCAAGTTTAGTAGCTTTGAAACAGTACTCAGTTACTGATGTAGAGCAGTAATGACAATGCAACACTCAAGTTTAGTAGCTTTGAAACAGTACTCAGTTACTGATGTAGAGCGGTAATGACAATGCAACACTCAAGTTTAGTAGCTGTGAAACAGTACTCAGTTACTGATGTAGAGCAGTAATGACAATGCAACATTCAAGTTTAGTAGCTTTGAAACAGTACTCAGTTACTGATGTAGAGCGGTAATGACAATGCAACATTCAAGTTTAGTAGCTTTGAAACAGTACTCAGTTACTGATGTAGAGTGGTAATGACAATGCAACATTCAAGTTTAGTAGCTTTGAAACAGTACTCAGTTACTGATGTAGAGTGGTAATGACAATGCAACATTCAAGTTTAGTAGCTTTGAAACAGTACTCAGTTACTGATGTAGAGCTGGTAATGACAATGCAACATTCAAGTTTAGTAGCTTTGAAACAGTACTCAGTTACTGATGTAGAGCGGTAATGACAATGCCAGACATTCAAGTTTAGTAGCTTTGAAACAGTACTCAGTTACTGATGTAGAGTGGTAATGACAATGCAGACATTCAAGTTTAGTAGCTTTGAAACAGTACTCAGTTACTGATGTAGAGCGGTAATGACAATGCAGACATTCAAGTTTAGTAGCTTTGAAACAGTACTCAGTTACTGATGTAGAGTGGTAATGACAATGCAAGACATTCAAGTTTAGTAGCTTTGAAACAGTACTCAGTTACTGATGTAGAGCGGTAATGACAATGCAACACTCAAGTTTAGTAGCTTTGAAACAGTACTCAGTTACTGATGTAGAGTGGTAATGACAATGCAAGACATTCAAGTTTAGTAGCTTTGAAACAGTACTCAGTTACTGATGTAGAGCGGTAATGACAATGCCAGACATTCAAGTTTAGTAGCTTTGAAACAGTACTCAGTTACTGATGTTAGAGCGGTAATGACAATGCCAGACATTCAAGTTTAGTAGCTTTGAAACAGCACTCTGTTACTGATGTAGAGCAGTAATGACAATGCAACACTCAAGTTTAGTAGCCTTGAAACAGTACTCAGTTACTGATGTAGAGCGGTAATGACAATGCAACACTCAAGTTTAGTAGCCTTGAAACAGTACTCAGTTACTGATGTAGAGCAGGTAATGACAATGCAACACTCAAGTTTAGTAGTTTGAAACAGTACTCAGTTACTGATGTAGAGCAGTAATGCCAATGCAACACTCAAGTTTAGTAGCCTTGAAACAGTACTCAGTTACTGATGTAGAGCAGTAATGCCAATGCAACACTCAAGTTTAGTAGCCTTGAAACAGTACTCAGTTACTGATGTAGAGCAGTAATGCCAATGCAACACTCAAGTTTAGTAGCTTTGAAACAGCACTCTGTTACTGATGTAGAGCAGTAATGACAATGCAACACTCAAGTTTAGTAGCTTTGAAACAGTACTCAGTTACTGATGTAGAGCGTAATGACAATGCAACACTCAAGTTTAGTAGCCTTGAAACAGTACTCAGTTACTGATGTAGAGCGGTAATGACAATGCAGACATTCAAGTTTAGTAGCTTTGAAACAGTACTCAGTTACTGATGTAGAGCGGTAATGACAATGCAGACATTCAAGTTTAGTAGCTTTGAAACAGTACTCAGTTACTGATGTAGAGCAGTAATGACAATGCAACACTCAAGTTTAGTAGCTTTGAAACAGTACTCAGTTACTGATGTAGAGCAGTAATGACAATGCAACACTCAAGTTTAGTAGCTTTGAAACAGTACTAAGTTACTGATGTAGAGCGGTAATGACAATGCCAGACATTCAAGTTTAGTAGCTTTGAAACAGTACTCAGTTACTGATGTAGAGCAGTAATGACAATGCAACACTCAAGTTTAGTAGCTTTGAAACACTACTCAGTTACTGATGTAGAGCGGTAATGACAATGCCAGACATTCAAGTTTAGTAGCTTTGAAACAGTACTCAGTTACTGATGTAGAGCAGTAATGACAATGCAACACTCAAGTTTAGTAGCTTTGAAACAGTACTCAGTTACTGATGTAGAGCAGTAATGACAATGCCAGACATTCAAGTTTAGTAGCTTTGAAACAGTACTCAGTTACTGATGTAGAGTGGTAATGACAATGCAACACTCAAGTTTAGTAGCTTTGAAACAGTACTCAGTTACTGATGTAGAGCAGTAATGACAATGCAACATTCAAGTTTAGTAGCTTTGAAACAGTACTCAGTTACTGATGTAGAGCAGTAATGACAATGCAACAGTCAAGTTTAGTAGCTTTGAAACAGTACTCAGTTACTGATGTAGAGCAGTAATGACAATGCAACACTCAAGTTTAGTAGCTTTGAAACAGTACTCAGTTACTGATGTAGAGCAGTAATGACAATGCAACATTCAAGTTTAGTAGCTTTGAAACAGTACTCAGTTACTGATGTAGAGCAGTAATGACAATGCAACACTCAAGTTTAGTAGCTTTGAAACAGTACTCAGTTACTGATGTAGAGCGGTAATGACAATGCAACACTCAAGTTTAGTAGCTGTGAAACAGTACTCAGTTACTGATGTAGAGCAGTAATGACAATGCAACATTCAAGTTTAGTAGCTTTGAAACAGTACTCAGTTACTGATGTAGAGCGGTAATGACAATGCAACATTCAAGTTTAGTAGCTTTGAAACAGTACTCAGTTACTGATGTAGAGTGGTAATGACAATGCAACATTCAAGTTTAGTAGCTTTGAAACAGTACTCAGTTACTGATGTAGAGTGGTAATGACAATGCAACATTCAAGTTTAGTAGCTTTGAAACAGTACTCAGTTACTGATGTAGAGTGGTAATGACAATGCAACATTCAAGTTTAGTAGCTTTGAAACAGTACTCAGTTACTGATGTAGAGCGGTAATGACAATGCAACATTCAAGTTTAGTAGCTTTGAAACAGTACTCAGTTACTGATGTAGAGCAGTAATGACAATGCAACATTCAAGTTTAGTAGCTTTGAAACAGTACTCAGTTACTGATGTAGAGCGGTAATGACAATGCAAGACATTCAAGTTTAGTAGCTTTGAAACAGTACTGTTACTGATGTAGAGTGGTAATGACAATGCAACACTCAAGTTTAGTAGCCTTGAAACAGTACTGTTACTGATGTAGAGCGGTAATGACAATGCAACACTCAAGTTTAGTAGCTTTGAAACAGTACTCAGTTACTGATGTAGAGTGGTAATGACAATGCAACATCAAGTTTAGTAGCTTTGAAACAGTACTCAGTAACTGATGTAGAGTGGTAATGACAATGCAAGACATTCAAGTTTAGTAGCTTTGAAACAGTACTCAGTTACTGATGTAGAGCGGTAATGACAATGCAGACATTCAAGTTTAGTAGCTTTGAAACAGTACTCAGTTACTGATGTAGAGCGGTAATGACAATGCCAGACATTCAAGTTTAGTAGCTTTGAAACAGTACTCAGTTACTGATGTAGAGTGGTAATGACAATGCAAGACATTCAAGTTTAGTAGCTTTGAAACAGTACTCAGTTACTGATGTAGAGCGGTAATGACAATGCCAGACATTCAAGTTTAGTAGCTTTGAAACAGTACTCAGTTACTGATGTAGAGTGGTAATGACAATGCAAGACATTCAAGTTTAGTAGCTTTGAAACAGTACTCAGTTACTGATGTAGAGCGGTAATGACAATGCAACACTCAAGTTTAGTAGCTTTGAAACAGTACTCAGTTACTGATGTAGAGTGGTAATGACAATGCAAGACATTCAAGTTTAGTAGCTTTGAAACAGTACTCAGTTACTGATGTAGAGCGGTAATGACAATGCCAGACATTCAAGTTTAGTAGCTTTGAAACAGTACTCAGTTACTGATGTAGAGCGGTAATGACAATGCCAGACATTCAAGTTTAGTAGCTTTGAAACAGCACTCTGTTACTGATGTAGAGCAGTAATGACAATGCAACACTCAAGTTTAGTAGCCTTGAAACAGTACTCAGTTACTGATGTAGAGCGGTAATGACAATGCAACACTCAAGTTTAGTAGCCTTGAAACAGTACTCAGTTACTGATGTAGAGCAGTAATGACAATGCAACACTCAAGTTTAGTAGCTTTGAAACAGTACTCAGTTACTGATGTAGAGCAGTAATGCCAATGCAACACTCAAGTTTAGTAGCCTTGAAACAGTACTCAGTTACTGATGTAGAGCAGTAATGCCAATGCAACACTCAAGTTTAGTAGCCTTGAAACAGTACTCAGTTACTGATGTAGAGCAGTAATGCCAATGCAACACTCAAGTTTAGTAGCTTTGAAACAGCACTCTGTTACTGATGTAGAGCAGTAATGACAATGCAACACTCAAGTTTAGTAGCTTTGAAACAGTACTCAGTTACTGATGGTAGAGCGGTAATGACAATGCAACACTCAAGTTTAGTAGCCTTGAAACAGTACTCAGTTACTGATGTAGAGCGGTAATGACAATGCCAGACATTCAAGTTTAGTAGCTTTGAAACAGTACTCAGTTACTGATGTAGAGCGGTAATGACAATGCCAGACATTCAAGTTTAGTAGCTTTGAAACAGTACTCAGTTACTGATGTAGAGCAGTAATGACAATGCAACACTCAAGTTTAGTAGCTTTGAAACAGTACTCAGTTACTGATGTAGAGCAGTAATGACAATGCAACACTCAAGTTTAGTAGCTTTGAAACAGTACTAAGTTACTGATGTAGAGCGGTAATGACAATGCCAGACATTCAAGTTTAGTAGCTTTGAAACAGTACTCAGTTACTGATGTAGAGCAGTAATGACAATGCAACACTCAAGTTTAGTAGCTTTGAAACACTACTCAGTTACTGATGTAGAGCGGTAATGACAATGCCAGACATTCAAGTTTAGTAGCTTTGAAACAGTACTCAGTTACTGATGTAGAGCAGTAATGACAATGCAACACTCAAGTTTAGTAGCTTTGAAACAGTACTCAGTTACTGATGTAGAGCAGTAATGACAATGCCAGACATTCAAGTTTAGTAGCTTTGAAACAGTACTCAGTTACTGATGTAGAGTGGTAATGACAATGCAACACTCAAGTTTAGTAGCTTTGAAACAGTACTCAGTTACTGATGTAGAGTGGTAATGACAATGCAACACTCAAGTTTAGTAGCTTTGAAACAGTACTCAGTTACTGATGTAGAGCGGTAATGACAATGCCAGACATTCAAGTTTAGTAGCTTTGAAACAGTACTCAGTTACTGATGTAGAGCGGTAATGACAATGCAAGACATTCAAGTTTAGTAGCTTTGAAACAGTACTCAGTTACTGATGTAGAGCGGTAATGACAATGCAGACATTCAAGTTTAGTAGCTTTGAAACAGTACTCAGTTACTGATGTAGAGCGGTAATGACAATGCAAGACATTCAAGTTTAGTAGCTTTGAAACAGTACTCAGTTACTGATGTAGAGCGGTAATGACAATGCAACACTCAAGTTTAGTAGCTTTGAAACAGTACTCAGTTACTGATGTAGAGCAGTAATGACAATGCAACACTCAAGTTTAGTAGCTTTGAAACAGTACTCAGTTACTGATGTAGAGCAGTAATGACAATGCCAGACACTCAAGTTTAGTAGCTTTGAAACAGTACTCAGTTACTGATGTAGAGCAGTAATGACAATGCCAGACATTCAAGTTTAGTAGCTTTGAAACAGTACTCAGTTACTGATGTAGAGCAGTAATGACAATGCAACACTCAAGTTTAGTAGCTTTGAAACAGTACTCAGTTACTGATGTAGAGCAGTAATGACAATGCAACACTCAAGTTTAGTAGCTTTGAAACAGTACTCAGTTACTGATGTAGAGCAGTAATGACAATGAAACACTCAAGTTTAGTAGCTTTGAAACAGTACTCAGTTACTGATGTAGAGCAGTAATGACAATGCAACACTCAAGTTTAGTAGCTTTGAAACAGTACTCAGTTACTGATGTAGAGCAGTAATGACAATGCAACACTCAAGTTTAGTAGCTTTGAAACAGTACTCAGTTACTGATGTAGAGCAGTAATGACAATGAAACACTCAAGTTTAGTAGCTTTGAAACAGTACTCAGTTACTGATGTAGAGTGGTAATGACAATGCAACACATTCAAGTTTAGTAGCCTTGAAACAGTACTCAGTTACTGATGTAGAGTGGTAATGACAATGCAACACTCAAGTTTAGTAGCCTTGAAACAGTACTCAGTTACTGATGTAGAGTGGTAATGACAATGCAACACATTCAAGTTTAGTAGCCTTGAAACAGTACTCAGTTACTGATGCAGGGCAGTAATGACAATGCCAGACATTCAAGTTTAGTAGCCTTGAAACAGTACTCAGTTACTGATGTAGAGCGGTAATGACAATGCCAGACATTCAAGTTTAGTAGCTTTGAAACAGTACTCAGTTACTGATGTAGAGCGGTAATGACAATGCCAGACATTCAAGTTTAGTAGCTTTGAAACAGTACTCAGTTACTGATGTAGAGCGGTAATGACAATGCAACACTCAAGTTTAGTAGCTTTGAAACAGTACTCAGTTACTGATGTAGAGCAGTAATGAGAATGCAACACTCAAGTTTAGTAGCTTTGAAACAGTACTCAGTTACTGATGTAGAGCGGTAATGACAATGCAACACTCAAGTTTAGTAGCTTTGAAACAGTACTCAGTTACTGATGTAGAGCGGTAATGACAATGCAACACTCAAGTTTAGTAGCTTTGAAACAGTACTCAGTTACTGATGTAGAGCGGTAATGACAATGCAACACTCAAGCTTAGTAGCTTTGAAACAGTACTCAGTTACTGATGTAGAGCGGTAATGACAATGCAACACTCAAGTTTAGTAGCCTTGAAACAGTACTGAGTTACTGATGTAGAGCAGTAATGACAATGCAAGACATTCAAGTTTAGTAGCTTTGAAACAGTACTCAGTTACTGATGTAGAGCGGTAATGACAATGCAACACTCAAGTTTAGTAGCTTTGAAACAGTACTCAGTTACTGATGTAGAGCGGTAATGACAATGCAACACTCAGTTTAGTAGCTTTGAAACAGTACTCAGTTACTGATGTAGAGCAGTAATGACAATGCAACACTCAAGTTTAGTAGCTTTGAAACAGTACTCAGTTACTGATGTAGAGCGGTAATGACAATGCAACACTCAGGTTTAGTAGCTTTGAAACAGTACTCAGTTACTGATGTAGAGCGGTAATGACAATGCAACACTCAAGTTTAGTAGCTTTGAAACAGTACTCAGTTACTGATGTAGAGCGGTAATGACAATGCAACACTCAAGTTTAGTAGCTTTGAAACAGTACTCAGTTACTGATGTAGAGCGGTAATGACAATGCAAGACATTCAAGTTTAGTAGCTTTGAAACAGTACTGTTACTGATGTAGAGCGGTAATGACAATGCAACACTCAAGTTTAGTAGCTTTGAAACAGTACTCAGTTACTGATGTAGAGCAGTAATGACAATGCAAGACATTCAAGTTTAGTAGCTTTCAAACAGTACTCAGTTACTGATGTAGAGCGGTAATGACAATGCAACACTCAAGTTTAGTAGCTTTGAAACAGTACTCAGTTACTGATGTAGAGCGGTAATGACAATGCCAGACATTCAAGTTTAGTAGCTTTGAAACAGTACTCAGTTACTGATGTAGAGCGGTAATGACAATGCAACACTCAAGTTTAGTAGCTTTGAAACAGTACTCAGTTACTGATGTAGAGCGGTAATGACAATGCAACACTCAAGTTTAGTAGCTTTGAAACAGTACTCAGTTACTGATGTAGTGCAGTAATGACAATGCAACACTCAAGTTTAGTAGCTTTGAAACAGTACTCAGTTACTGATGTAGAGCGGTAATGACAATGCAACACTCAAGTTTAGTAGCTTTGTAACAGTACTCAGTTACTGATGTAGAGCAGTAATGACAATGCAACACTCAAGTTTAGTAGCTTTGAAACAGTACTCAGTTACTGATGTAGAGCGGTAATGACAATGCAACACTCAAGTTTAGTAGCTTTGAAACAGTACTCAGTTACTGATGTAGAGCAGTAATGACAATGCAACACTCAAGTTTAGTAGCTTTGAAACAGTACTCAGTTACTGATGTTGAGCAGTAATGACAATGCAAGACATTCAAGTTTAGTAGCTTTGAAACAGTACTCAGTTACTGATGTAGAGCGGTAATGACAATGCAACACTCAAGTTTAGTAGCTTTGAAACAGTACTCAGTTACTGATGTAGAGCAGTAATGACAATGCAACATTCAAGTTTAGTAGCTTTGAAACAGTACTCAGTTACTGATGTAGAGCAGTAATGACAATGCAACAGTCAAGTTTAGTAGCTTTGAAACAGTACTCAGTTACTGATGTAGAGCAGTAATGACAATGCAACACTCAAGTTTAGTAGCTTTGAAACAGTACTCAGTTACTGATGTAGAGCAGTAATGACAATGCAACATTCAAGTTTAGTAGCTTTGAAACAGTACTCAGTTACTGATGTAGAGCAGTAATGACAATGCAACACTCAAGTTTAGTAGCTTTGAAACAGTACTCAGTTACTGATGTAGAGCGGTAATGACAATGCAACACTCAAGTTTAGTAGCTGTGAAACAGTACTCAGTTACTGATGTAGAGCAGTAATGACAATGCAACATTCAAGTTTAGTAGCTTTGAAACAGTACTCAGTTACTGATGTAGAGCGGTAATGACAATGCAACATTCAAGTTTAGTAGCTTTGAAACAGTACTCAGTTACTGATGTAGAGTGGTAATGACAATGCAACATTCAAGTTTAGTAGCTTTGAAACAGTACTCAGTTACTGATGTAGAGTGGTAATGACAATGCAACATTCAAGTTTAGTAGCTTTGAAACAGTACTCAGTTACTGATGTAGAGTGGTAATGACAATGCAACATTCAAGTTTAGTAGCTTTGAAACAGTACTCAGTTACTGATGTAGAGCGGTAATGACAATGCAACATTCAAGTTTAGTAGCTTTGAAACAGTACTCAGTTACTGATGTAGAGCAGTAATGACAATGCAACATTCAAGTTTAGTAGCTTTGAAACAGTACTCAGTTACTGATGTAGAGCGGTAATGACAATGCAAGACATTCAAGTTTAGTAGCTTTGAAACAGTACTGTTACTGATGTAGAGTGGTAATGACAATGCAACACTCAAGTTTAGTAGCATTGAAACAGTACTGTTACTGATGTAGAGCGGTAATGACAATGCAACACTCAAGTTTAGTAGCTTTGAAACAGTACTCAGTTACTGATGTAGGGTGGTAATGACAATGCAACATTCAATTTAGTAGCTTTGAAACAGTACTCAGTTACTGATGTAGAGTGGTAATGACAATGCAAGACATTCAAGTTTAGTAGCTTTGAAACAGTACTCAGTTACTGATGTAGAGCGGTAATGACAATGCCAGACATTCAAGTTTAGTAGCTTTGAAACAGTACTCAGTTACTGATGTAGAGCGGTAATGACAATGCCAGACATTCAAGTTTAGTAGCTTTGAAAAAGTACTCAGTTACTGATGTAGAGTGGTAATGACAATGCAAGACATTCAAGTTTAGTAGCTTTGAAACAGTACTCAGTTACTGATGTAGAGCGGTAATGACAATGCCAGACATTCAAGTTTAGTAGCTTTGAAACAGTACTCAGTTACTGATGTAGAGTGGTAATGACAATGCAAGACATTCAAGTTTAGTAGCTTTGAAACAGTACTCAGTTACTGATGTAGAGCGGTAATGACAATGCAACACTCAAGTTTAGTAGCTTTGAAACAGTACTCAGTTACTGATGTAGAGTGGTAATGACAATGCAAGACATTCAAGTTTAGTAGCTTTGAAACAGTACTCAGTTACTGATGTAGAGCGGTAATGACAATGCCAGACATTCAAGTTTAGTAGCTTTGAAACAGTACTCAGTTACTGATGTAGAGCGGTAATGACAATGCCAGACATTCAAGTTTAGTAGCTTTGAAACAGCACTCTGTTACTGATGTAGAGCAGTAATGACAATGCAACACTCAAGTTTAGTAGCCTTGAAACAGTACTCAGTTACTGATGTAGAGCGGTAATGACAATGCAACACTCAAGTTTAGTAGCCTTGAAACAGTACTCAGTTACTGATGTAGAGCAGTAATGACAATGCAACACTCAAGTTTAGTAGCTTTGAAACAGTACTCAGTTACTGATGTAGAGCAGTAATGCCAATGCAACACTCAAGTTTAGTAGCCTTGAAACAGTACTCAGTTACTGATGTAGAGCAGTAATGCCAATGCAACACTCAAGTTTAGTAGCCTTGAAACAGTACTCAGTTACTGATGTAGAGCAGTAATGCCAATGCAACACTCAAGTTTAGTAGCTTTGAAACAGCACTCTGTTACTGATGTAGAGCAGTAATGACAATGCAACACTCAAGTTTAGTAGCTTTGAAACAGTACTCAGTTACTGATGTAGAGCGGTAATGACAATGCAACACTCAAGTTTAGTAGCCTTGAAACAGTACTCAGTTACTGATGTAGAGCGGTAATGACAATGCCAGACATTCAAGTTTAGTAGCTTTGAAACAGTACTCAGTTACTGATGTAGAGCGGTAATGACAATGCCAGACATTCAAGTTTAGTAGCTTTGAAACAGTACTCAGTTACTGATGTAGAGCAGTAATGACAATGCAACACTCAAGTTTAGTAGCTTTGAAACAGTACTCAGTTACTGATGTAGAGCAGTAATGACAATGCAACACTCAAGTTTAGTAGCTTTGAAACAGTACTAAGTTACTGATGTAGAGCGGTAATGACAATGCCAGACATTCAAGTTTAGTAGCTTTGAAACAGTACTCAGTTACTGATGTAGAGCAGTAATGACAATGCAACACTCAAGTTTAGTAGCTTTGAAACACTACTCAGTTACTGATGTAGAGCGGTAATGACAATGCCAGACATTCAAGTTTAGTAGCTTTGAAACAGTACTCAGTTACTGATGTAGAGCAGTAATGACAATGCAACACTCAAGTTTAGTAGCTTTGAAACAGTACTCAGTTACTGATGTAGAGCAGTAATGACAATGCCAGACATTCAAGTTTAGTAGCTTTGAAACAGTACTCAGTTACTGATGTAGAGTGGTAATGACAATGCAACACTCAAGTTTAGTAGCTTTGAAACAGTACTCAGTTACTGATGTAGAGTGGTAATGACAATGCAACACTCAAGTTTAGTAGCTTTGAAACAGTACTCAGTTACTGATGTAGAGTGATAATGACAATGCAACACTCAGGTTTAGTAGCTTTAAACAGTACTCAGTTACTGATGTAGAGCAGTAATGACAATGCCAGACATTCAAGTTTAGTAGCTTTGAAACAGTACTCAGTTACTGATGTAGAGCGGTAATGACAATGCAAGACATTCAAGTTTAGTAGCTTTGAAACAGTACTCAGTTACTGATGTAGAGCGGTAATGACAATGCAACACTCAAGTTTAGTAGCTTTGAAACAGTACTCAGTTACTGATGTAGAGCAGTAATGACAATGCAACACTCAAGTTTAGTAGCTTTGAAACAGTACTCAGTTACTGATGTAGAGCAGTAATGACAATGCCAGACATTCAAGTTTAGTAGCTTTGAAACAGTACTCAGTTACTGATGTAGAGCAGTAATGACAATGCCAGACATTCAAGTTTAGTAGCTTTGAAACAGTACTCAGTTACTGATGTAGAGCAGTAATGACAATGCAACACTCAAGTTTAGTAGCTTTGAAACAGTACTCAGTTACTGATGTAGAGCAGTAATGACAATGCAACACTCAAGTTTAGTAGCTTTGAAACAGTACTCAGTTACTGATGTAGAGCAGTAATGACAATGAAACACTCAAGTTTAGTAGCTTTGAAACAGTACTCAGTTACTGATGTAGAGCAGTAATGACAATGCAACACTCAAGTTTAGTAGCTTTGAAACAGTACTCAGTTACTGATGTAGAGCAGTAATGACAATGCAACACTCAAGTTTAGTAGCTTTGAAACAGTACTCAGTTACTGATGTAGAGCAGTAATGACAATGAAACACTCAAGTTTAGTAGCTTTGAAACAGTACTCAGTTACTGATGTAGAGCAGTAATGACAATGCAACACTCAAGTTTAGTAGCTTTGAAACAGTACTAAGTTACTGATGTAGAGCAGTAATGACAATGCAACACTCAAGTTTAGTAACTTTGAAACAGTACTAAGTTACTGATGTAGAGCAGTAATGACAATGCAACACTCAAGTTTAGTAGCTTTGAAACAGTACTCAGTTACTGATGTAGAGCAGTAATGACAATGCAACATTCAAGTTTAGTAGCTTTGAAACAGTACTCAGTTACTGATGTAGAGCAGTAATGACAATGCAACACTCATGTTTAGTAGCTTTGAAACAGTACTCAGTTACTGATGTAGAGCGGTAATGACAATGCCAGACATTCAAGTTTAGTAGCTTTGAAACAGTACGTAGTTACTGATGTAGAGTGGTAATGACAATGCAACACATTCAAGTTTAGTAGCCTTGAAACAGTACTCAGTTACTGATGTAGAGCAGTAATGACAATGCAACACTCAAGTTTAGTAGCCTTGAAACAGTACTCAGTTACTGATGTAGGGCAGTAATGCCAATGCAACACTCAAGTTTAGTAGCCTTGAAACAGTACTCAGTTACTGATGTAGAGCAGTAATGCCAATGCAACACTCAAGTTTAGTAGCTTTGAAACAGTACTCAGTTACTGATGTAGAGCAGTAATGACAATGCAACACTCAAGTTTAGTAGCTTTGAAACAGTACTCAGTTACTGATGTAGAGCAGTAATGACAATGCCAGACATTCAAGTTTAGTAGCTTTGAAACAGTACTCAGTTACTGATGTAGAGCGGTAATGACAATGCCAGACATTCAAGTTTAGTAGCTTTGAAACAGTACTCAGTTACTGATGTAGAGCGGTAATGACAATGCCAGACATTCAAGTTTAGTAGCTTTGAAACAGTACTCAGTTACTGATGTAGAGCGGTAATGACAATGCCAGACATTCAAGTTTAGTAGCTTTGAAACAGTACTCAGTTACTGATGTAGAGCAGTAATGACAATGCCAGACATTCAAGTTTAGTAGCTTTGAAACAGTACTCTGTTACTGATGTAGAGCAGTAATGACAATGCCAGACATTCAAGTTTAGTAGCTTTGAAACAGTACTCAGTTACTGATGTAGAGCAGTAATGACAATGCCAGACATTCAAGTTTAGTAGCTTTGAAACAGTACTCAGTTACTGGTGTAGAGCAGTAATGACAATGCCAGACATTCAAGTTTAGTAGCTTTGAAACAGTACTCAGTTACTGATGTAGAGCAGTAATGACAATGCCAGACATTCAAGTTTAGTAGCTTTGAAACAGTACTCTGTTACTGATGTAGAGCAGTAATGACAATGCCAGACATTCAAGTTTAGTAGCTTTGAAACAGTACTCAGTTACTGATGTAGAGCAGTAATGACAATGCCAGACATTCAAGTTTAGTAGCTTTGAAACAGTACTCAGTTACTGGTGTAGAGCAGTAATGACAATGCCAGACATTCAAGTTTAGTAGCTTTGAAACAGTACTCAGTTACTGATGTAGAGCAGTAATGACAATGCCAGACATTCAAGTTTAGTAGCTTTGAAACAGTACTCTGTTACTGATGTAGAGCAGTAATGACAATGCCAGACATTCAAGTTTAGTAGCTTTGAAACAGTACTCAGTTACTGATGTAGAGCAGTAATGACAATGCCAGACATTCAAGTTTAGTAGCTTTGAAACAGTACTCAGTTACTAATGTAGAGCAGTAATGACAATGCCAGACATTCAAGTTTAGTAGCTTTGAAACAGTACTCTGTTACTGATGTAGAGCAGTAATGACAATGCCAGACATTCAAGTTTAGTAGCTTTGAAACAGTACTCAGTTACTGATGTAGAGCAGTAATGACAATGCCAGACATTCAAGTTTAGTAGCTTTGAAACAGCACTCTGTTACTGATGTAGAGCAGTAATGACAATGCAACACTCAAGTTTAGTAGCCTTGAAACAGTACTCAGTTACTGATGTAGAGCGGTAATGACAATGCAACACTCAAGTTTAGTAGCCTTGAAACAGTACTCAGTTACTGATGTAGAGCAGTAATGACAATGCAACACTCAAGTTTAGTAGCTTTGAAACAGTACTCAGTTACTGATGTAGAGCAGTAATGCCAATGCAACACTCAAGTTTAGTAGCCTTGAAACAGTACTCAGTTACTGATGTAGAGCAGTAATGCCAATGCAACACTCAAGTTTAGTAGCCTTGAAACAGTACTCAGTTACTGATGTAGAGCAGTAATGCCAATGCAACACTCAAGTTTAGTAGCTTTGAAACAGCACTCTGTTACTGATGTAGAGCAGTAATGACAATGCAACACTCAAGTTTAGTAGCTTTGAAACAGTACTCAGTTACTGATGTAGAGCGGTAATGACAATGCAACACTCAAGTTTAGTAGCCTTGAAACAGTACTCAGTTACTGATGTAGAGCGGTAATGACAATGCCAGACATTCAAGTTTAGTAGCTTTGAAACAGTACTCAGTTACTGATGTAGAGCGGTAATGACAATGCCAGACATTCAAGTTTAGTAGCTTTGAAACAGTACTCAGTTACTGATGTAGAGCAGTAATGACAATGCAACACTCAAGTTTAGTAGCTTTGAAACAGTACTCAGTTACTGATGTAGAGCAGTAATGACAATGCAACACTCAAGTTTAGTAGCTTTGAAACAGTACTAAGTTACTGATGTAGAGCGGTAATGACAATGCCAGACATTCAAGTTTAGTAGCTTTGAAACAGTACTCAGTTACTGATGTAGAGCAGTAATGACAATGCAACACTCAAGTTTAGTAGCTTTGAAACACTACTCAGTTACTGATGTAGAGCGGTAATGACAATGCCAGACATTCAAGTTTAGTAGCTTTGAAACAGTACTCAGTTACTGATGTAGAGCAGTAATGACAATGCAACACTCAAGTTTAGTAGCTTTGAAACAGTACTCAGTTACTGATGTAGAGCAGTAATGACAATGCCAGACATTCAAGTTTAGTAGCTTTGAAACAGTACTGAGTTACTGATGTAGAGTGGTAATGACAATGCAACACTCAAGTTTAGTAGCTTTGAAACAGTACTCAGTTACTGATGTAGAGTGGTAATGACAATGCAACACTCAAGTTTAGTAGCTTTGAAACAGTACTCAGTTACTGATGTAGAGTGATAATGACAATGCAACACTCAGGTTTAGTAGCTTTAAACAGTACTCAGTTACTGATGTAGAGCAGTAATGACAATGCCAGACATTCAAGTTTAGTAGCTTTGAAACAGTACTCAGTTACTGATGTAGAGCGGTAATGACAATGCAAGACATTCAAGTTTAGTAGCTTTGAAACAGTACTCAGTTACTGATGTAGAGCGGTAATGACAATGCCAGACATTCAAGTTTAGTAGCTTTGAAACAGTACTCAGTTACTGATGTAGAGCGGTAATGACAATGCAAGACATTCAAGTTTAGTAGCTTTGAAACAGTACTCAAGTTACTGATGTAGAGCGGTAATGACAATGCCAGACATTCAAGTTTAGTAGCTTTGAAACAGTACTGTTACTGATGTAGAGTGGTAATGACAATGCAAGACATTCAAGTTTAGTAGCCTTGAAACAGTACTGTTACTGATGTAGAGCAGTAATGACAATGCAAGACATTCAAGTTTAGTAGCTTTGAAACAGTACTGTTACTGATGTAGAGTGGTAATGACAATGCAAGACATTCAAGTTTAGTAGCCTTGAAACAGTACTCAGTTACTGATGTAGAGTGGTAATGACAATGCAAGACATTCAAGTTTAGTAGCTTTGAAACAGTACTCAGTTACTGATGTAGAGTGGTAATGACAATGCAACACTCAAGTTTAGTAGCTTTGAAACAGTACTCAGTTACTGATGTAGAGTGGTAATGACAATGCAAGACATTCAAGTTTAGTAGCCTTGAAACAGTACTCAGTTACTGATGTAGAGCAGTAATGACAATGCAACACTCAAGTTTAGTAGCTTTGAAACAGTACTCAGTTACTGATGTAGAGTGGTAATGACAATGCAAGACATTCAAGTTTAGTAGCCTTGAAACAGTACTCAGTTACTGATGTAGAGTGGTAATGACAATGCAACACATTCAAGTTTAGTAGCCTTGCAACAGTACTCAGTTACTGATGTAGAGCAGTAATGACAATGCAACACTCAAGTTTAGTAGCTTTGAAACAGTACTCAGTTACTGATGTAGAGCAGTAATGACAATGCAACACTCAAGTTTAGTAGCTTTGAAACAGTACTCAGTTACTGATGTAGAGCAGTAATGACAATGCAACACTCAAGTTTAGTAGCTTTGAAACAGTACTCAGTTACTGATGTAGAGCAGTAATGACAATGCAACACTCAAGTTTAGTAGCTTTGAAACAGTACTCAGTTACTGATGTAGAGCAGTAATGACAATGCAACACTCAAGTTTAGTAGCTTTGAAACAGTACTCAGTTACTGATGTAGAGCAGTAATGACAATGCAACACTCAAGTTTAGTAGCTTTGAAACAGTACTCAGTTACTGATGTAGAGTGGTAATGACAATGCAACACTCAAGTTTAGTAGCCTTGAAACAGTACTCAGTTACTGATGTAGAGCAGTAATGACAATGCAACACTCAAGTTTAGTAGCTTTGAAACAGTACTCAGTTACTGATGTAGAGCAGTAATGACAATGCAACATTCAAGTTTAGTAGCTTTGAAACAGTACTCAGTTACTGATGTAGAGCAGTAATGACAATGCAACATTCAAGTTTAGTAGCTTTGAAACAGTACTCAGTTACTGATGTAGAGTGGTAATGACAATGCAACACATTCAAGTTTAGTAGCCTTGAAACAGTACTCAGTTACTGATGTAGAGTGGTAATGACAATGCAACACATTCAAGTTTAGTAGCCTTGAAACAGTACTCAGTTACTGATGCAGGGCAGTAATGACAATGCCAGACATTCAAGTTTAGTAGCCTTGAAACAGTACTCAGTTACTGATGTAGAGCAGTAATGACAATGCAACATTCAAGTTTAGTAGCTTTGAAACAGCACTCTGTTACTGATGTAGAGCAGTAATGACAATGCAACATTCAAGTTTAGTAGCTTTGAAACAGTACTCAGTTACTGATGTAGAGCAGTAATGAGAATGCAACACTCAAGTTTAGTAGCTTTGAAACAGTACTCAGTTACTGATGTAGAGCAGTAATGACAATGCAACACTCAAGTTTAGTAGCTTTGAAACAGTACTCAGTTACTGATGTAGAGCAGTAATGACAATGCAACACTCAAGTTTAGTAGCTTTGAAACAGTACTCAGTTACTGATGTAGAGCAGTAATGACAATGCAACACTCAAGTTTAGTAGCTTTGAAACAGTACTCAGTTACTGATGTAGAGCAGTAATGAGAATGCAACACTCAAGTTTAGTAGCTTTGAAACAGTACTCAGTTACTGATGTAGAGCGGTAATGACAATGCAACACTCAAGTTTAGTAGCTTTGAAACAGTACTCAGTTACTGATGTAGAGCGGTAATGACAATGCAACACTCAAGTTTAGTAGCTTTGAAACAGTACTCAGTTACTGATGTAGAGCGGTAATGACAATGCAACACTCAAGCTTAGTAGCTTTGAAACAGTACTCAGTTACTGATGTAGAGCGGTAATGACAATGCAACACTCAAGTTTAGTAGCCTTGAAACAGTACTGAGTTACTGATGTAGAGCAGTAATGACAATGCAAGACATTCAAGTTTAGTAGCTTTGAAACAGTACTCAGTTACTGATGTAGAGCGGTAATGACAATGCAACACTCAAGTTTAGTAGCTTTGAAACAGTACTCAGTTACTGATGTAGAGCGGTAATGACAATGCAACACTCAGGTTTAGTAGCTTTGAAACAGTACTCAGTTACTGATGTAGAGCAGTAATGACAATGCAACACTCAAGTTTAGTAGCTTTGAAACAGTACTCAGTTACTGATGTAGAGCGGTAATGACAATGCAACACTCAGGTTTAGTAGCTTTGAAACAGTACTCAGTTACTGATGTAGAGCGGTAATGACAATGCAACACTCAAGTTTAGTAGCTTTGAAACAGTACTCAGTTACTGATGTAGAGCGGTAATGACAATGCAACACTCAAGTTTAGTAGCTTTGAAACAGTACTCAGTTACTGATGTAGAGCGGTAATGACAATGCAAGACATTCAAGTTTAGTAGCTTTGAAACAGTACTGTTACTGATGTAGAGCGGTAATGACAATGCAACACTCAAGTTTAGTAGCTTTGAAACAGTACTCAGTTACTGATGTAGAGCAGTAATGACAATGCAAGACATTCAAGTTTAGTAGCTTTCAAACAGTACTCAGTTACTGATGTAGAGCGGTAATGACAATGCAACACTCAAGTTTAGTAGCTTTGAAACAGTACTCAGTTACTGATGTAGAGCGGTAATGACAATGCCAGACATTCAAGTTTAGTAGCTTTGAAACAGTACTCAGTTACTGATGTAGAGCGGTAATGACAATGCAACACTCAAGTTTAGTAGCTTTGAAACAGTACTCAGTTACTGATGTAGAGCAGTAGTGACAATGCAACACTCAAGTTTAGTAGCTTTGAAACAGTACTCAGTTACTGATGTAGAGCAGTAATGACAATGCAAGACATTCAAGTTTAGTAGCTTTGAAACAGTACTCAGTTACTGATGTAGAGCGGTAATGACAATGCAACACTCAAGTTTAGTAGCTTTGAAACAGTACTCAGTTACTGATGTAGAGCAGTAATGACAATGCAACATTCAAGTTTAGTAGCTTTGAAACAGTACTCAGTTACTGATGTAGAGCAGTAATGACAATGCAACAGTCAAGTTTAGTAGCTTTGAAACAGTACTCAGTTACTGATGTAGAGCAGTAATGACAATGCAACACTCAAGTTTAGTAGCTTTGAAACAGTACTCAGTTACTGATGTAGAGCAGTAATGACAATGCAACATTCAAGTTTAGTAGCTTTGAAACAGTACTCAGTTACTGATGTAGAGCAGTAATGACAATGCAACACTCAAGTTTAGTAGCTTTGAAACAGTACTCAGTTACTGATGTAGAGCGGTAATGACAATGCAACACTCAAGTTTAGTAGCTGTGAAACAGTACTCAGTTACTGATGTAGAGCAGTAATGACAATGCAACATTCAAGTTTAGTAGCTTTGAAACAGTACTCAGTTACTGATGTAGAGCGGTAATGACAATGCAACATTCAAGTTTAGTAGCTTTGAAACAGTACTCAGTTACTGATGTAGAGTGGTAATGACAATGCAACATTCAAGTTTAGTAGCTTTGAAACAGTACTCAGTTACTGATGTAGAGTGGTAATGACAATGCAACATTCAAGTTTAGTAGCTTTGAAACAGTACTCAGTTACTGATGTAGAGTGGTAATGACAATGCAACATTCAAGTTTAGTAGCTTTGAAACAGTACTCAGTTACTGATGTAGAGCGGTAATGACAATGCAACATTCAAGTTTAGTAGCTTTGAAACAGTACTCAGTTACTGATGTAGAGCAGTAATGACAATGCAACATTCAAGTTTAGTAGCTTTGAAACAGTACTCAGTTACTGATGTAGAGCAGTAATGACAATGAAACATTCAAGTTTAGTAGCTTTGAAACAGTACTGTTACTGATGTAGAGTGGTAATGACAATGCAACACTCAAGTTTAGTAGCATTGAAACAGTACTGTTACTGATGTAGAGCGGTAATGACAATGCAACACTCAAGTTTAGTAGCTTTGAAACAGTACTCAGTTACTGATGTAGAGTGGTAATGACAATGCAACATTCAAGTTTAGTAGCTTTGAAACAGTACTCAGTTACTGATGTAGAGTGGTAATGACAATGCAAGACATTCAAGTTTAGTAGCTTTGAAACAGTACTCAGTTACTGATGTAGAGCGGTAATGACAATGCCAGACATTCAAGTTTAGTAGCTTTGAAACAGTACTCAGTTACTGATGTAGAGTGGTAATGACAATGCAAGACATTCAAGTTTAGTAGCTTTGAAACAGTACTCAGTTACTGATATAGAGCGGTAATGACAATGCCAGACATTCAAGTTTAGTAGCTTTGAAACAGTACTCAGTTACTGATGTAGAGTGGTAATGACAATGCAAGACATTCAAGTTTAGTAGCTTTGAAACAGTACTCAGTTACTGATGTAGAGCGGTAATGACAATGCAACACTCAAGTTTAGTAGCTTTGAAACAGTACTCAGTTACTGATGTAGAGTGGTAATGACAAAGCAAGACATTCAAGTTTAGTAGCTTTGAAACAGTACTCAGTTACTGATGTAGAGCGGTAATGACAATGCCAGACATTCAAGTTTAGTAGCTTTGAAACAGTACTCAGTTACTGATGTAGAGCGGTTATGACAATGCCAGACATTCAAGTTTAGTAGCTTTGAAACAGCACTCTGTTACTGATGTAGAGCAGTAATGACAATGCAACACTCAAGTTTAGTAGCCTTGAAACAGTACTCAGTTACTGATGTAGAGCGGTAATGACAATGCAACACTCAAGTTTAGTAGCCTTGAAACAGTACTCAGTTACTGATGTAGAGCAGTAATGACAATGCAACACTCAAGTTTAGTAGCTTTGAAACAGTACTCAGTTACTGATGTAGAGCAGTAATGCCAATGCAACACTCAAGTTTAGTAGCCTTGAAACAGTACTCAGTTACTGATGTAGAGCAGTAATGCCAATGCAACACTCAAGTTTAGTAGCCTTGAAACAGTACTCAGTTACTGATGTAGAGCAGTAATGCCAATGCAACACTCAAGTTTAGTAGCTTTGAAACAGCACTCTGTTACTGATGTAGAGCAGTAATGACAATGCAACACTCAAGTTTAGTAGCTTTGAAACAGTACTCAGTTACTGATGTAGAGCGGTAATGACAATGCAACACTCAAGTTTAGTAGCCTTGAAACAGTACTCAGTTACTGATGTAGAGCGGTAATGACAATGCCAGACATTCAAGTTTAGTAGCTTTGAAACAGTACTCAGTTACTGATGTAGAGCGGTAATGACAATGCCAGACATTCAAGTTTAGTAGCTTTGAAACAGTACTCAGTTACTGATGTAGAGCAGTAATGACAATGCAACACTCAAGTTTAGTAGCTTTGAAACAGTACTCAGTTACTGATGTAGAGTGGTAATGACAATGCAACATTCAAGTTTAGTAGCTTTGAAACAGTACTCAGTTACTGATGTAGAGTGGTAATGACAATGCAAGACATTCAAGTTTAGTAGCTTTGAAACAGTACTCAGTTACTGATGTAGAGCGGTAATGACAATGCAAGACATTCAAGTTTAGTAGCTTTGAAACAGTACTCAGTTACTGATGTAGAGCAGTAATGACAATGCAAGACATTCAAGTTTAGTAGCTTTGAAACAGTACTCAGTTACTGATGTAGAGCGGTAATGACAATGCAACACTCAAGTTTAGTAGCTTTGAAACAGTACTCAGTTACTGATGTAGAGCGGTAATGACAATGCAACACTCAAGTTTAGTAGCTTTGAAACAGTACTCAGTTACTGATGTAGAGCGGTAATGACAATGCAACACTCAAGTTTAGTAGCTTTGAAACAGTACTCAGTTACTGATGTAGAGCAGTAATGACAATGCAAGACATTCAAGTTTAGTAGCTTTGAAACAGTACTCAGTTACTGATGTAGAGCGGTAATGACAATGCCAGACATTCAAGTTTAGTAGCTTTGAAACAGTACTGTTACTGATGTAGAGCAGTAATGACAATGCAACATTCAAGTTTAGTAGCTTTGAAACAGTACTGTTACTGATGTGGAGCAGTAATGACAATGCAAGACATTCAAGTTTAGTAGCTTTGAAACAGTACTCAGTTACTGATGTAGAGCAGTAATGACAATGCAACATTCAAGTTTAGTAGCTTTGAAACAGTACTCAGTTACTGATGTAGAGCAGTAATGACAATGCAACATTCAAGTTTAGTAGCTTTGAAACAGTACTCAGTTACTGATGTAGAGTGGTAATGACAATGCAACACATTCAAGTTTAGTAGCCTTGAAACAGTACTCAGTTACTGATGTAGAGTGGTAATGACAATGCAACACATTCAAGTTTAGTAGCCTTGAAACAGTACTCAGTTACTGATGCAGGGCAGTAATGACAATGCCAGACATTCAAGTTTAGTAGCCTTGAAACAGTACTCAGTTACTGATGTAGAGCAGTAATGACAATGCAACATTCAAGTTTAGTAGCTTTGAAACAGCACTCTGTTACTGATGTAGAGCAGTAATGACAATGCAACATTCAAGTTTAGTAGCTTTGAAACAGTACTCAGTTACTGATGTAGAGCAGTAATGAGAATGCAACACTCAAGTTTAGTAGCTTTGAAACAGTACTCAGTTACTGATGTAGAGCGGTAATGACAATGCAACACTCAAGTTTAGTAGCTTTGAAACAGTACTCAGTTACTGATGTAGAGCAGTAATGACAATGCAACACTCAAGTTTAGTAGCTTTGAAACAGTACTCAGTTACTGATGTAGAGCAGTAATGACAATGCAACACTCAAGTTTAGTAGCTTTGAAACAGTACTCAGTTACTGATGTAGAGCAGTAATGAGAATGCAACACTCAAGTTTAGTAGCTTTGAAACAGTACTCAGTTACTGATGTAGAGCGGTAATGACAATGCAACACTCAAGTTTAGTAGCTTTGAAACAGTACTCAGTTACTGATGTAGAGCGGTAATGACAATGCAACACTCAAGTTTAGTAGCTTTGAAACAGTACTCAGTTACTGATGTAGAGCGGTAATGACAATGCAACACTCAAGCTTAGTAGCTTTGAAACAGTACTCAGTTACTGATGTAGAGCCGTAATGACAATGCAACACTCAAGTTTAGTAGCCTTGAAACAGTACTGAGTTACTGATGTAGAGCAGTAATGACAATGCAAGACATTCAAGTTTAGTAGCTTTGAAACAGTACTCAGTTACTGATGTAGAGCGGTAATGACAATGCAACACTCAAGTTTAGTAGCTTTGAAACAGTACTCAGTTACTGATGTAGAGCGGTAATGACAATGCAACACTCAGGTTTAGTAGCTTTGAAACAGTACTCAGTTACTGATGTAGAGCAGTAATGACAATGCAACATTCAAGTTTAGTAGCTTTGAAACAGTACTCAGTTACTGATGTAGAGTGGTAATGACAATGCAACATTCAAGTTTAGTAGCTTTGAAACAGTACTCAGTTACTGATGTAGAGTGGTAATGACAATGCAACATTCAAGTTTAGTAGCTTTGAAACAGTACTCAGTTACTGATGTAGAGTGGTAATGACAATGCAACATTCAAGTTTAGTAGCTTTGAAACAGTACTCAGTTACTGATGTAGAGCGGTAATGACAATGCAACATTCAAGTTTAGTAGCTTTGAAACAGTACTCAGTTACTGATGTAGAGCAGTAATGACAATGCAACATTCAAGTTTAGTAGCTTTGAAACAGTACTCAGTTACTGATGTAGAGCAGTAATGACAATGAAACATTCAAGTTTAGTAGCTTTGAAACAGTACTGTTACTGATGTAGAGTGGTAATGACAATGCAACACTCAAGTTTAGTAGCATTGAAACAGTACTGTTACTGATGTAGAGCGGTAATGACAATGCAACACTCAAGTTTAGTAGCTTTGAAACAGTACTCAGTTACTGATGTAGAGTGGTAATGACAATGCAACATTCAAGTTTAGTAGCTTTGAAACAGTACTCAGTTACTGATGTAGAGTGGTAATGACAATGCAAGACATTCAAGTTTAGTAGCTTTGAAACAGTACTCAGTTACTGATGTAGAGCGGTAATGACAATGCCAGACATTCAAGTTTAGTAGCTTTGAAACAGTACTCAGTTACTGATGTAGAGTGGTAATGACAATGCAAGACATTCAAGTTTAGTAGCTTTGAAACAGTACTCAGTTACTGATATAGAGCGGTAATGACAATGCCAGACATTCAAGTTTAGTAGCTTTGAAACAGTACTCAGTTACTGATGTAGAGTGGTAATGACAATGCAAGACATTCAAGTTTAGTAGCTTTGAAACAGTACTCAGTTACTGATGTAGAGCGGTAATGACAATGCAACACTCAAGTTTAGTAGCTTTGAAACAGTACTCAGTTACTGATGTAGAGTGGTAATGACAAAGCAAGACATTCAAGTTTAGTAGCTTTGAAACAGTACTCAGTTACTGATGTAGAGCGGTAATGACAATGCCAGACATTCAAGTTTAGTAGCTTTGAAACAGTACTCAGTTACTGATGTAGAGCGGTTATGACAATGCCAGACATTCAAGTTTAGTAGCTTTGAAACAGCACTCTGTTACTGATGTAGAGCAGTAATGACAATGCAACACTCAAGTTTAGTAGCCTTGAAACAGTACTCAGTTACTGATGTAGAGCGGTAATGACAATGCAACACTCAAGTTTAGTAGCCTTGAAACAGTACTCAGTTACTGATGTAGAGCAGTAATGACAATGCAACACTCAAGTTTAGTAGCTTTGAAACAGTACTCAGTTACTGATGTAGAGCAGTAATGCCAATGCAACACTCAAGTTTAGTAGCCTTGAAACAGTACTCAGTTACTGATGTAGAGCAGTAATGCCAATGCAACACTCAAGTTTAGTAGCCTTGAAACAGTACTCAGTTACTGATGTAGAGCAGTAATGCCAATGCAACACTCATGTTTAGTAGCTTTGAAACAGCACTCTGTTACTGATGTAGAGCAGTAATGACAATGCAACACTCAAGTTTAGTAGCTTTGAAACAGTACTCAGTTACTGATGTAGAGCGGTAATGACAATGCAACACTCAAGTTTAGTAGCCTTGAAACAGTACTCAGTTACTGATGTAGAGCGGTAATGACAATGCCAGACATTCAAGTTTAGTAGCTTTGAAACAGTACTCAGTTACTGATGTAGAGCGGTAATGACAATGCCAGACATTCAAGTTTAGTAGCTTTGAAACAGTACTCAGTTACTGATGTAGAGCAGTAATGACAATGCAACACTCAAGTTTAGTAGCTTTGAAACAGTACTCAGTTACTGATGTAGAGCAGTAATGACAATGCAACACTCAAGTTTAGTAGCTTTGAAACAGTACTCAGTTACTGATGTAGAGTGGTAATGACAATGCAACACTCAAGTTTAGTAGCCTTGAAACAGTACTCAGTTACTGATGTAGAGCAGTAATGACAATGCAACACTCAAGTTTAGTAGCTTTGAAACAGTACTCAGTTACTGATGTAGAGCAGTAATGACAATGCAACATTCAAGTTTAGTAGCTTTGAAACAGTACTCAGTTACTGATGTAGAGCAGTAATGACAATGCAACATTCAAGTTTAGTAGCTTTGAAACAGTACTCAGTTACTGATGTAGAGTGGTAATGACAATGCAACACATTCAAGTTTAGTAGCCTTGAAACAGTACTCAGTTACTGATGTAGAGTGGTAATGACAATGCAACACATTCAAGTTTAGTAGCCTTGAAACAGTACTCAGTTACTGATGCAGGGCAGTAATGACAATGCCAGACATTCAAGTTTAGTAGCCTTGAAACAGTACTCAGTTACTGATGTAGAGCAGTAATGACAATGCAACATTCAAGTTTAGTAGCTTTGAAACAGCACTCTGTTACTGATGTAGAGCAGTAATGACAATGCAACATTCAAGTTTAGTAGCTTTGAAACAGTACTCAGTTACTGATGTAGAGCAGTAATGAGAATGCAACACTCAAGTTTAGTAGCTTTGAAACAGTACTCAGTTACTGATGTAGAGCGGTAATGACAATGCAACACTCAAGTTTAGTAGCTTTGAAACAGTACTCAGTTACTGATGTAGAGCAGTAATGACAATGCAACACTCAAGTTTAGTAGCTTTGAAACAGTACTCAGTTACTGATGTAGAGCAGTAATGACAATGCAACACTCAAGTTTAGTAGCTTTGAAACAGTACTCAGTTACTGATGTAGAGCAGTAATGAGAATGCAACACTCAAGTTTAGTAGCTTTGAAACAGTACTCAGTTACTGATGTAGAGCGGTAATGACAATGCAACACTCAAGTTTAGTAGCTTTGAAACAGTACTCAGTTACTGATGTAGAGCGGTAATGACAATGCAACACTCAAGTTTAGTAGCTTTGAAACAGTACTCAGTTACTGATGTAGAGCGGTAATGACAATGCAACACTCAAGCTTAGTAGCTTTGAAACAGTACTCAGTTACTGATGTAGAGCGGTAATGACAATGCAACACTCAAGTTTAGTAGCCTTGAAACAGTACTGAGTTACTGATGTAGAGCAGTAATGACAATGCAAGACATTCAAGTTTAGTAGCTTTGAAACAGTACTCAGTTACTGATGTAGAGCGGTAATGACAATGCAACACTCAAGTTTAGTAGCTTTGAAACAGTACTCAGTTACTGATGTAGAGCGGTAATGACAATGCAACACTCAGGTTTAGTAGCTTTGAAACAGTACTCAGTTACTGATGTAGAGCAGTAATGACAATGCAACACTCAAGTTTAGTAGCTTTGAAACAGTACTCAGTTACTGATGTAGAGCGGTAATGACAATGCAACACTCAGGTTTAGTAGCTTTGAAACAGTACTCAGTTACTGATGTAGAGCGGTAATGACAATGCAACACTCAAGTTTAGTAGCTTTGAAACAGTACTCAGTTACTGATGTAGAGCGGTAATGACAATGCAACACTCAAGTTTAGTAGCTTTGAAACAGTACTCAGTTACTGATGTAGAGCGGTAATGACAATGCAAGACATTCAAGTTTAGTAGCTTTGAAACAGTACTGTTACTGATGTAGAGCGGTAATGACAATGCAACACTCAAGTTTAGTAGCTTTGAAACAGTACTCAGTTACTGATGTAGAGCAGTAATGACAATGCAAGACATTCAAGTTTAGTAGCTTTCAAACAGTACTCAGTTACTGATGTAGAGCGGTAATGACAATGCAACACTCAAGTTTAGTAGCTTTGAAACAGTACTCAGTTACTGATGTAGAGCGGTAATGACAATGCCAGACATTCAAGTTTAGTAGCTTTGAAACAGTACTCAGTTACTGATGTAGAGCGGTAATGACAATGCAACACTCAAGTTTAGTAGCTTTGAAACAGTACTCAGTTACTGATGTAGAGCAGTAGTGACAATGCAACACTCAAGTTTAGTAGCTTTGAAACAGTACTCAGTTACTGATGTAGAGCAGTAATGACAATGCAAGACATTCAAGTTTAGTAGCTTTGAAACAGTACTCAGTTACTGATGTAGAGCGGTAATGACAATGCAACACTCAAGTTTAGTAGCTTTGAAACAGTACTCAGTTACTGATGTAGAGCAGTAATGACAATGCAACATTCAAGTTTAGTAGCTTTGAAACAGTACTCAGTTACTGATGTAGAGCAGTAATGACAATGCAACAGTCAAGTTTAGTAGCTTTGAAACAGTACTCAGTTACTGATGTAGAGCAGTAATGACAATGCAACACTCAAGTTTAGTAGCTTTGAAACAGTACTCAGTTACTGATGTAGAGCAGTAATGACAATGCAACATTCAAGTTTAGTAGCTTTGAAACAGTACTCAGTTACTGATGTAGAGCAGTAATGACAATGCAACACTCAAGTTTAGTAGCTTTGAAACAGTACTCAGTTACTGATGTAGAGTGGTAATGACAATGCAACATTCAAGTTTAGTAGCTTTGAAACAGTACTCAGTTACTGATGTAGAGTGGTAATGACAATGCAACATTCAAGTTTAGTAGCTTTGAAACAGTACTCAGTTACTGATGTAGAGTGGTAATGACAATGCAACATTCAAGTTTAGTAGCTTTGAAACAGTACTCAGTTACTGATGTAGAGCGGTAATGACAATGCAACATTCAAGTTTAGTAGCTTTGAAACAGTACTCAGTTACTGATGTAGAGCAGTAATGACAATGCAACATTCAAGTTTAGTAGCTTTGAAACAGTACTCAGTTACTGATGTAGAGCGGTAATGACAATGCAAGACATTCAAGTTTAGTAGCTTTGAAACAGTACTGTTACTGATGTAGAGTGGTAATGACAATGCAACACTCAAGTTTAGTAGCATTGAAACAGTACTGTTACTGATGTAGAGCGGTAATGACAATGCAACACTCAAGTTTAGTAGCTTTGAAACAGTACTCAGTTACTGATGTAGAGTGGTAATGACAATGCAACATTCAAGTTTAGTAGCTTTGAAACAGTACTCAGTTACTGATGTAGAGTGGTAATGACAATGCAAGACATTCAAGTTTAGTAGCTTTGAAACAGTACTCAGTTACTGATGTAGAGCGGTAATGACAATGCAACACTCAAATTTAGTAGCTGTGAAACAGTACTCAGTTACTGATGTAGAGCAGTAATGACAATGCAACATTCAAGTTTAGTAGCTTTGAAACAGTACTCAGTTACTGATGTAGAGCGGTAATGACAATGCAACATTCAAGTTTAGTAGCTTTGAAACAGTACTCAGTTACTGATGTAGAGTGGTAATGACAATGCAACATTCAAGTTTAGTAGCTTTGAAACAGTACTCAGTTACTGATGTAGAGTGGTAATGACAATGCAACATTCAAGTTTAGTAGCTTTGAAACAGTACTCAGTTACTGATGTAGAGTGGTAATGACAATGCAACATTCAAGTTTAGTAGCTTTGAAACAGTACTCAGTTACTGATGTAGAGCGGTAATGACAATGCAACATTCAAGTTTAGTAGCTTTGAAACAGTACTCAGTTACTGATGTAGAGCAGTAATGACAATGCAACATTCAAGTTTAGTAGCTTTGAAACAGTACTCAGTTACTGATGTAGAGCAGTAATGACAATGAAACATTCAAGTTTAGTAGCTTTGAAACAGTACTGTTACTGATGTAGAGTGGTAATGACAATGCAACACTCAAGTTTAGTAGCATTGAAACAGTACTGTTACTGATGTAGAGCGGTAATGACAATGCAACACTCAAGTTTAGTAGCTTTGAAACAGTACTCAGTTACTGATGTAGAGTGGTAATGACAATGCAACATTCAAGTTTAGTAGCTTTGAAACAGTACTCAGTTACTGATGTAGAGTGGTAATGACAATGCAAGACATTCAAGTTTAGTAGCTTTGAAACAGTACTCAGTTACTGATGTAGAGCGGTAATGACAATGCCAGACATTCAAGTTTAGTAGCTTTGAAACAGTACTCAGTTACTGATGTAGAGCGGTAATGACAATGCCAGACATTCAAGTTTAGTAGCTTTGAAACAGTACTCAGTTACTGATGTAGAGTGGTAATGACAATGCAAGACATTCAAGTTTAGTAGCTTTGAAACAGTACTCAGTTACTGATATAGAGCGGTAATGACAATGCCAGACATTCAAGTTTAGTAGCTTTGAAACAGTACTCAGTTACTGATGTAGAGCGGTAATGACAATGCAACACTCAAGTTTAGTAGCTTTGAAACAGTACTCAGTTACTGATGTAGAGTGGTAATGACAAAGCAAGACATTCAAGTTTAGTAGCTTTGAAACAGTACTCAGTTACTGATGTAGAGCGGTAATGACAATGCCAGACATTCAAGTTTAGTAGCTTTGAAACAGTACTCAGTTACTGATGTAGAGCAGTAATGACAATGCAACATTCAAGTTTAGTAGCTTTGAAACAGTACTCAGTTACTGATGTAGAGCAGTAATGACAATGCAACATTCAAGTTTAGTAGCTTTGAAACAGTACTCAGTTACTGATGTAGAGTGGTAATGACAATGCAACACATTCAAGTTTAGTAGCCTTGAAACAGTACTCAGTTACTGATGTAGAGTGGTAATGACAATGCAACACATTCAAGTTTAGTAGCCTTGAAACAGTACTCAGTTACTGATGCAGGGCAGTAATGACAATGCCAGACATTCAAGTTTAGTAGCCTTGAAACAGTACTCAGTTACTGATGTAGAGCAGTAATGACAATGCAACATTCAAGTTTAGTAGCTTTGAAACAGCACTCTGTTACTGATGTAGAGCAGTAATGACAATGCAACATTCAAGTTTAGTAGCTTTGAAACAGTACTCAGTTACTGATGTAGAGCAGTAATGAGAATGCAACACTCAAGTTTAGTAGCTTTGAAACAGTACTCAGTTACTGATGTAGAGCGGTAATGACAATGCAACACTCAAGTTTAGTAGCTTTGAAACAGTACTCAGTTACTGATGTAGAGCAGTAATGACAATGCAACACTCAAGTTTAGTAGCTTTGAAACAGTACTCAGTTACTGATGTAGAGCAGTAATGACAATGCAACACTCAAGTTTAGTAGCTTTGAAACAGTACTCAGTTACTGATGTAGAGCAGTAATGAGAATGCAACACTCAAGTTTAGTAGCTTTGAAACAGTACTCAGTTACTGATGTAGAGCGGTAATGACAATGCAACACTCAAGTTTAGTAGCTTTGAAACAGTACTCAGTTACTGATGTAGAGCGGTAATGACAATGCAACACTCAAGTTTAGTAGCTTTGAAACAGTACTCAGTTACTGATGTAGAGCGGTAATGACAATGCAACACTCAAGCTTAGTAGCTTTGAAACAGTACTCAGTTACTGATGTAGAGCGGTAATGACAATGCAACACTCAAGTTTAGTAGCCTTGAAACAGTACTGAGTTACTGATGTAGAGCAGTAATGACAATGCAAGACATTCAAGTTTAGTAGCTTTGAAACAGTACTCAGTTACTGATGTAGAGCGGTAATGACAATGCAACACTCAAGTTTAGTAGCTTTGAAACAGTACTCAGTTACTGATGTAGAGCGGTAATGACAATGCAACACTCAGGTTTAGTAGCTTTGAAACAGTACTCAGTTACTGATGTAGAGCAGTAATGACAATGCAACACTCAAGTTTAGTAGCTTTGAAACAGTACTCAGTTACTGATGTAGAGCGGTAATGACAATGCAACACTCAGGTTTAGTAGCTTTGAAACAGTACTCAGTTACTGATGTAGAGCGGTAATGACAATGCAACACTCAAGTTTAGTAGCTTTGAAACAGTACTCAGTTACTGATGTAGAGCGGTAATGACAATGCAACACTCAAGTTTAGTAGCTTTGAAACAGTACTCAGTTACTGATGTAGAGCGGTAATGACAATGCAAGACATTCAAGTTTAGTAGCTTTGAAACAGTACTGTTACTGATGTAGAGCGGTAATGACAATGCAACACTCAAGTTTAGTAGCTTTGAAACAGTACTCAGTTACTGATGTAGAGCAGTAATGACAATGCAAGACATTCAAGTTTAGTAGCTTTCAAACAGTACTCAGTTACTGATGTAGAGCGGTAATGACAATGCAACACTCAAGTTTAGTAGCTTTGAAACAGTACTCAGTTACTGATGTAGAGCGGTAATGACAATGCCAGACATTCAAGTTTAGTAGCTTTGAAACAGTACTCAGTTACTGATGTAGAGCGGTAATGACAATGCAACACTCAAGTTTAGTAGCTTTGAAACAGTACTCAGTTACTGATGTAGAGCAGTAGTGACAATGCAACACTCAAGTTTAGTAGCTTTGAAACAGTACTCAGTTACTGATGTAGAGCAGTAATGACAATGCAAGACATTCAAGTTTAGTAGCTTTGAAACAGTACTCAGTTACTGATGTAGAGCGGTAATGACAATGCAACACTCAAGTTTAGTAGCTTTGAAACAGTACTCAGTTACTGATGTAGAGCAGTAATGACAATGCAACATTCAAGTTTAGTAGCTTTGAAACAGTACTCAGTTACTGATGTAGAGCAGTAATGACAATGCAACAGTCAAGTTTAGTAGCTTTGAAACAGTACTCAGTTACTGATGTAGAGCAGTAATGACAATGCAACACTCAAGTTTAGTAGCTTTGAAACAGTACTCAGTTACTGATGTAGAGCAGTAATGACAATGCAACATTCAAGTTTAGTAGCTTTGAAACAGTACTCAGTTACTGATGTAGAGCAGTAATGACAATGCAACACTCAAGTTTAGTAGCTTTGAAACAGTACTCAGTTACTGATGTAGAGTGGTAATGACAATGCAACATTCAAGTTTAGTAGCTTTGAAACAGTACTCAGTTACTGATGTAGAGTGGTAATGACAATGCAACATTCAAGTTTAGTAGCTTTGAAACAGTACTCAGTTACTGATGTAGAGTGGTAATGACAATGCAACATTCAAGTTTAGTAGCTTTGAAACAGTACTCAGTTACTGATGTAGAGCGGTAATGACAATGCAACATTCAAGTTTAGTAGCTTTGAAACAGTACTCAGTTACTGATGTAGAGCAGTAATGACAATGCAACATTCAAGTTTAGTAGCTTTGAAACAGTACTCAGTTACTGATGTAGAGCGGTAATGACAATGCAAGACATTCAAGTTTAGTAGCTTTGAAACAGTACTGTTACTGATGTAGAGTGGTAATGACAATGCAACACTCAAGTTTAGTAGCATTGAAACAGTACTGTTACTGATGTAGAGCGGTAATGACAATGCAACACTCAAGTTTAGTAGCTTTGAAACAGTACTCAGTTACTGATGTAGAGTGGTAATGACAATGCAACATTCAAGTTTAGTAGCTTTGAAACAGTACTCAGTTACTGATGTAGAGTGGTAATGACAATGCAAGACATTCAAGTTTAGTAGCTTTGAAACAGTACTCAGTTACTGATGTAGAGCGGTAATGACAATGCAACACTCAAGTTTAGTAGCTTTGAAACAGTACTCAGTTACTGATGTAGAGCGGTAATGACAATGCAACACTCAAGTTTAGTAGCCTTGAAACAGTACTCAGTTACTGATGTAGAGCGGTAATGACAATGCCAGACATTCAAGTTTAGTAGCTTTGAAACAGTACTCAGTTACTGATGTAGAGCGGTAATGACAATGCCAGACATTCAAGTTTAGTAGCTTTGAAACAGTACTCAGTTACTGATGTAGAGCAGTAATGACAATGCAACACTCAAGTTTAGTAGCTTTGAAACAGTACTCAGTTACTGATGTAGAGCAGTAATGACAATGCAACACTCAAGTTTAGTAGCTTTGAAACAGTACTAAGTTACTGATGTAGAGCGGTAATGACAATGCCAGACATTCAAGTTTAGTAGCTTTGAAACAGTACTCAGTTACTGATGTAGAGCAGTAATGACAATGCAACACTCAAGTTTAGTAGCTTTGAAACACTACTCAGTTACTGATGTAGAGCGGTAATGACAATGCCAGACATTCAAGTTTAGTAGCTTTGAAACAGTACTCAGTTACTGATGTAGAGCAGTAATGACAATGCAACACTCAAGTTTAGTAGCTTTGAAACAGTACTCAGTTACTGATGTAGAGCAGTAATGACAATGCCAGACATTCAAGTTTAGTAGCTTTGAAACAGTACTCAGTTACTGATGTAGAGTGGTAATGACAATGCAACACTCAAGTTTAGTAGCTTTGAAACAGTACTCAGTTACTGATGTAGAGTGGTAATGACAATGCAACACTCAAGTTTAGTAGCTTTGAAACAGTACTCAGTTACTGATGTAGAGTGATAATGACAATGCAACACTCAGGTTTAGTAGCTTTAAACAGTACTCAGTTACTGATGTAGAGCAGTAATGACAATGCCAGACATTCAAGTTTAGTAGCTTTGAAACAGTACTCAGTTACTGATGTAGAGCGGTAATGACAATGCAAGACATTCAAGTTTAGTAGCTTTGAAACAGTACTCAGTTACTGATGTAGAGCGGTAATGACAATGCCAGACATTCAAGTTTAGTAGCTTTGAAACAGTACTCAGTTACTGATGTAGAGCGGTAATGACAATGCAAGACATTCAAGTTTAGTAGCTTTGAAACAGTACTCAAGTTACTGATGTAGAGCGGTAATGACAATGCCAGACATTCAAGTTTAGTAGCTTTGAAACAGTACTCAGTTACTGATGTAGAGCGGTAATGACAATGCAAGACATTCAAGTTTAGTAGCTTTGAAACAGTACTCAGTTACTGATGTAGAGCGGTAATGACAATGCAACACTCAAGTTTAGTAGCTTTGAAACAGTACTCAGTTACTGATGTAGAGCAGTAATGACAATGCAACACTCAAGTTTAGTAGCTTTGAAACAGTACTCAGTTACTGATGTAGAGCAGTAATGACAATGCCAGACATTCAAGTTTAGTAGCTTTGAAACAGTACTCAGTTACTGATGTAGAGCAGTAATGACAATGCCAGACATTCAAGTTTAGTAGCTTTGAAACAGTACTCAGTTACTGATGTAGAGCAGTAATGACAATGCAACACTCAAGTTTAGTAGCTTTGAAACAGTACTCAGTTACTGATGTAGAGCGGTAATGACAATGCAAGACATTCAAGTTTAGTAGCTTTGAAACAGTACTGTTACTGATGTAGAGCGGTAATGACAATGCAACACTCAAGTTTAGTAGCCTTGAAACAGTACTGAGTTACTGATGTAGAGCAGTAATGACAATGCAAGACATTCAAGTTTAGTAGCTTTGAAACAGTACTCAGTTACTGATGTAGAGCGGTAATGACAATGCAACACTCAAGTTTAGTAGCTTTGAAACAGTACTCAGTTACTGATGTAGAGCGGTAATGACAATGCAACACTCAGGTTTAGTAGCTTTTTTAACAGTACTCAGTTACTGATGTAGAGCAGTAATGACAATGCAACACTCAAGTTTAGTAGCTTTGAAACAGTACTCAGTTACTGATGTAGAGCGGTAATGACAATGCAACACTCAGGTTTAGTAGCTTTGAAACAGTACTCAGTTACTGATGTAGAGCGGTAATGACAATGCAACACTCAAGTTTAGTAGCTTTGAAACAGTACTCAGTTACTGATGTAGAGCGGTAATGACAATGCAACACTCAAGTTTAGTAGCTTTGAAACAGTACTCAGTTACTGATGTAGAGCGGTAATGACAATGCAAGACATTCAAGTTTAGTAGCTTTGAAACAGTACTGTTACTGATGTAGAGCGGTAATGACAATGCAACACTCAAGTTTAGTAGCTTTGAAACAGTACTCAGTTACTGATGTAGAGCAGTAATGACAATGCAAGACATTCAAGTTTAGTAGCTTTCAAACAGTACTCAGTTACTGATGTAGAGCGGTAATGACAATGCAACACTCAAGTTTAGTAGCTTTGAAACAGTACTCAGTTACTGATGTAGAGCGGTAATGACAATGCCAGACATTCAAGTTTAGTAGCTTTGAAACAGTACTCAGTTACTGATGTAGAGCGGTAATGACAATGCAACACTCAAGTTTAGTAGCTTTGAAACAGTACTCAGTTACTGATGTAGAGCAGTAATGACAATGCAACACTCAAGTTTAGTAGCTTTGAAACAGTACTCAGTTACTGATGTAGAGCAGTAATGACAATGCAAGACATTCAAGTTTAGTAGCTTTGAAACAGTACTCAGTTACTGATGTAGACCGGTAATGACAATGCAACACTCAAGTTTAGTAGCTTTGAAACAGTACTCAGTTACTGATGTAGAGCAGTAATGACAATGCAACATTCAAGTTTAGTAGCTTTGAAACAGTACTCAGTTACTGATGTAGAGCAGTAATGACAATGCAACAGTCAAGTTTAGTAGCTTTGAAACAGTACTCAGTTACTGATGTAGAGCAGTAATGACAATGCAACACTCAAGTTTAGTAGCTTTGAAACAGTACTCAGTTACTGATGTAGAGCAGTAATGACAATGCAACATTCAAGTTTAGTAGCTTTGAAACAGTACTCAGTTACTGATGTAGAGCAGTAATGACAATGCAACACTCAAGTTTAGTAGCTTTGAAACAGTACTCAGTTACTGATGTAGAGCGGTAATGACAATGCAACACTCAAGTTTAGTAGCTGTGAAACAGTACTCAGTTACTGATGTAGAGCAGTAATGACAATGCAACATTCAAGTTTAGTAGCTTTGAAACAGTACTCAGTTACTGATGTAGAGCGGTAATGACAATGCAACATTCAAGTTTAGTAGCTTTGAAACAGTACTCAGTTACTGATGTAGAGTGGTAATGACAATGCAACATTCAAGTTTAGTAGCTTTGAAACAGTACTCAGTTACTGATGTAGAGTGGTAATGACAATGCAACATTCAAGTTTAGTAGCTTTGAAACAGTACTCAGTTACTGATGTAGAGTGGTAATGACAATGCAACATTCAAGTTTAGTAGCTTTGAAACAGTACTCAGTTACTGATGTAGAGCGGTAATGACAATGCAACATTCAAGTTTAGTAGCTTTGAAACAGTACTCAGTTACTGATGTAGAGCAGTAATGACAATGCAACATTCAAGTTTAGTAGCTTTGAAACAGTACTCAGTTACTGATGTAGAGCGGTAATGACAATGCAAGACATTCAAGTTTAGTAGCTTTGAAACAGTACTGTTACTGATGTAGAGTGGTAATGACAATGCAACACTCAAGTTTAGTAGCATTGAAACAGTACTGTTACTGATGTAGAGCGGTAATGACAATGCAACACTCAAGTTTACTAGCTTTGAAACAGTACTCAGTTACTGATGTAGAGTGGTAATGACAATGCAACATTCAAGTTTAGTAGCTTTGAAACAGTACTCAGTTACTGATGTAGAGTGGTAATGACAATGCAAGACATTCAAGTTTAGTAGCTTTGAAACAGTACTCAGTTACTGATGTAGAGCGGTAATGACAATGCCAGACATTCAAGTTTAGTAGCTTTGAAACAGTACTCAGTTACTGATGTAGAGCGGTAATGACAATGCCAGACATTCAAGTTTAGTAGCTTTGAAACAGTACTCAGTTACTGATGTAGAGTGGTAATGACAATGCAAGACATTCAAGTTTAGTAGCTTTGAAACAGTACTCAGTTACTGATGTAGAGCGGTAATGACAATGCCAGACATTCAAGTTTAGTAGCTTTGAAACAGTACTCAGTTACTGATGTAGAGTGGTAATGACAATGCAAGACATTCAAGTTTAGTAGCTTTGAAACAGTACTCAGTTACTGATGTAGAGCGGTAATGACAATGCAACACTCAAGTTTAGTAGCTTTGAAACAGTACTCAGTTACTGATGTAGAGTGGTAATGACAATGCAAGACATTCAAGTTTAGTAGCTTTGAAACAGTACTCAGTTACTGATGTAGAGCGGTAATGACAATGCCAGACATTCAAGTTTAGTAGCTTTGAAACAGTACTCAGTTACTGATGTAGAGCGGTAATGACAATGCCAGACATTCAAGTTTAGTAGCTTTGAAACAGCACTCTGTTACTGATGTAGAGCAGTAATGACAATGCAACACTCAAGTTTAGTAGCCTTGAAACAGTACTCAGTTACTGATGTAGAGCGGTAATGACAATGCAACACTCAAGTTTAGTAGCCTTGAAACAGTACTCAGTTACTGATGTAGAGCAGTAATGACAATGCAACACTCAAGTTTAGTAGCTTTGAAACAGTACTCAGTTACTGATGTAGAGTGGTAATGACAATGCAACATTCAAGTTTAGTAGCTTTGAAACAGTACTCAGTTACTGATGTAGAGTGGTAATGACAATGCAAGACATTCAAGTTTAGTAGCTTTGAAACAGTACTCAGTTACTGATGTAGAGCGGTAATGACAATGCCAGACATTCAAGTTTAGTAGCTTTGAAACAGTACTCAGTTACTGATGTAGAGCGGTAATGACAATGCCAGACATTCAAGTTTAGTAGCTTTGAAACAGTACTCAGTTACTGATGTAGAGTGGTAATGACAATGCAAGACATTCAAGTTTAGTAGCTTTGAAACAGTACTCAGTTACTGATATAGAGCGGTAATGACAATGCCAGACATTCAAGTTTAGTAGCTTTGAAACAGTACTCAGTTACTGATGTAGAGTGGTAATGACAATGCAAGACATTCAAGTTTAGTAGCTTTGAAACAGTACTCAGTTACTGATGTAGAGCGGTAATGACAATGCAACACTCAAGTTTAGTAGCTTTGAAACAGTACTCAGTTACTGATGTAGAGTGGTAATGACAATGCAAGACATTCAAGTTTAGTAGCTTTGAAACAGTACTCAGTTACTGATGTAGAGCGGTAATGACAATGCCAGACATTCAAGTTTAGTAGCTTTGAAACAGTACTCAGTTACTGATGTAGAGCGGTTATGACAATGCCAGACATTCAAGTTTAGTAGCTTTGAAACAGCACTCTGTTACTGATGTAGAGCAGTAATGACAATGCAACACTCAAGTTTAGTAGCCTTGAAACAGTACTCAGTTACTGATGTAGAGCGGTAATGACAATGCAACACTCAAGTTTAGTAGCCTTGAAACAGTACTCAGTTACTGATGTAGAGCAGTAATGACAATGCAACACTCAAGTTTAGTAGCTTTGAAACAGTACTCAGTTACTGATGTAGAGCAGTAATGCCAATGCAACACTCAAGTTTAGTAGCCTTGAAACAGTACTCAGTTACTGATGTAGAGCAGTAATGCCAATGCAACACTCAAGTTTAGTAGCCTTGAAACAGTACTCAGTTACTGATGTAGAGCAGTAATGCCAATGCAACACTCAAGTTTAGTAGCTTTGAAACAGCACTCTGTTACTGATGTAGAGCAGTAATGACAATGCAACACTCAAGTTTAGTAGCTTTGAAACAGTACTCAGTTACTGATGTAGAGCGGTAATGACAATGCAACACTCAAGTTTAGTAGCCTTGAAACAGTACTCAGTTACTGATGTAGAGCGGTAATGACAATGCCAGACATTCAAGTTTAGTAGCTTTGAAACAGTACTCAGTTACTGATGTAGAGCAGTAATGACAATGCCAGACATTCAAGTTTAGTAGCTTTGAAACAGTACTCAGTTACTGATGTAGAGCAGTAATGACAATGCAACACTCAAGTTTAGTAGCTTTGAAACAGTACTCAGTTACTGATGTAGAGCAGTAATGACAATGCCAGACATTCAAGTTTAGTAGCTTTGAAACAGTACTCAGTTACTGATGTAGAGCAGTAATGACAATGCCAGACATTCAAGTTTAGTAGCTTTGAAACAGTACTCAGTTACTGATGTAGAGCAGTAATGACAATGCAACACTCAAGTTTAGTAGCTTTGAAACAGTACTCAGTTACTGATGTAGAGCAGTAATGACAATGCAACACTCAAGTTTATAGCTTTGAAACAGTACTCAGTTACTGATGTAGAGCAGTAATGACAATGAAACACTCAAGTTTAGTAGCTTTGAAACAGTACTCAGTTACTGATGTAGAGCAGTAATGACAATGCAACACTCAAGTTTAGTAGCTTTGAAACAGTACTCAGTTACTGATGTAGAGCAGTAATGACAATGCAACACTCAAGTTTAGTAGCTTTGAAACAGTACTCAGTTACTGATGTAGAGCAGTAATGACAATGAAACACTCAAGTTTAGTAGCTTTGAAACAGTACTCAGTTACTGATGTAGAGTGGTAATGACAATGCAACACATTCAAGTTTAGTAGCCTTGAAACAGTACTCAGTTACTGATGTAGAGTGGTAATGACAATGCAACACTCAAGTTTAGTAGCCTTGTAACAGTACTCAGTTACTGATGTAGAGTGGTAATGACAATGCAACACATTCAAGTTTAGTAGCCTTGAAACAGTAGTCAGTTACTGATGCAGGGCAGTAATGACAATGCCAGACATTCAAGTTTAGTAGCCTTGAAACAGTACTCAGTTACTGATGTAGAGCAGTAATGACAATGCAACATTCAAGTTTAGTAGCTTTGAAACAGCACTCTGTTACTGATGTAGAGCAGTAATGACAATGCAACACTCAAGTTTAGTAGCTTTGAAACAGTACTGTTACTGATGTAGAGCGGTAATGACAATGCAACACTCAAGTTTAGTAGCTTTGAAACAGTACTCAGTTACTGATGTAGAGCAGTAATGAGAATGCAACACTCAAGTTTAGTAGCTTTGAAACAGTACTCAGTTACTGATGTAGAGCGGTAATGACAATGCAACACTCAAGTTTAGTAGCTTTGAAACAGTACTCAGTTACTGATGTAGAGCGGTAATGACAATGCAACACTCAAGTTTAGTAGCTTTGAAACAGTACTCAGTTACTGATGTAGAGCGGTAATGACAATGCAACACTCAAGCTTAGTAGCTTTGAAACAGTACTCAGTTACTGATGTAGAGCGGTAATGACAATGCAACACTCAAGTTTAGTAGCCTTGAAACAGTACTGAGTTACTGATGTAGAGCAGTAATGACAATGCAAGACATTCAAGTTTAGTAGCTTTGAAACAGTACTCAGTTACTGATGTAGAGCGGTAATGACAATGCAACACTCAAGTTTAGTAGCTTTGAAACAGTACTCAGTTACTGATGTAGAGCGGTAATGACAATGCAACACTCAGGTTTAGTAGCTTTGAAACAGTACTCAGTTACTGATGTAGAGCAGTAATGACAATGCAACACTCAAGTTTAGTAGCTTTGAAACAGTACTCAGTTACTGATGTAGAGCGGTAATGACAATGCAACACTCAGGTTTAGTAGCTTTGAAACAGTACTCAGTTACTGATGTAGAGCGGTAATGACAATGCAACACTCAAGTTTAGTAGCTTTGAAACAGTACTCAGTTACTGATGTAGAGCGGTAATGACAATGCAACACTCAAGTTTAGTAGCTTTGAAACAGTACTCAGTTACTGATGTAGAGCGGTAATGACAATGCAAGACATTCAAGTTTAGTAGCTTTGAAACAGTACTCAGTTACTGATGTAGAGCGGTAATGACAATGCAACATTCAAGTTTAGTAGCTTTGAAACAGTACTCAGTTACTGATGTAGAGCAGTAATGACAATGCAACATTCAAGTTTAGTAGCTTTGAAACAGTACTGTTACTGATGTAGAGTGGTAATGACAATGCAACACTCAAGTTTAGTAGCATTGAAACAGTACTGTTACTGATGTAGAGCGGTAATGACAATGCAACACTCAAGTTTACTAGCTTTGAAACAGTACTCAGTTACTGATGTAGAGTGGTAATGACAATGCAACATTCAAGTTTAGTAGCTTTGAAACAGTACTCAGTTACTGATGTAGAGTGGTAATGACAATGCAAGACATTCAAGTTTAGTAGCTTTGAAACAGTACTCAGTTACTGATGTAGAGCGGTAATGACAATGCCAGACATTCAAGTTTAGTAGCTTTGAAACAGTACTCAGTTACTGATGTAGAGCGGTAATGACAATGCCAGACATTCAAGTTTAGTAGCTTTGAAACAGTACTCAGTTACTGATGTAGAGTGGTAATGACAATGCAAGACATTCAAGTTTAGTAGCTTTGAAACAGTACTCAGTTACTGATGTAGAGCGGTAATGACAATGCCAGACATTCAAGTTTAGTAGCTTTGAAACAGTACTCAGTTACTGATGTAGAGTGGTAATGACAATGCAAGACATTCAAGTTTAGTAGCTTTGAAACAGTACTCAGTTACTGATGTAGAGCGGTAATGACAATGCAACACTCAAGTTTAGTAGCTTTGAAACAGTACTCAGTTACTGATGTAGAGTGGTAATGACAATGCAAGACATTCAAGTTTAGTAGCTTTGAAACAGTACTCAGTTACTGATGTAGAGCGGTAATGACAATGCCAGACATTCAAGTTTAGTAGCTTTGAAACAGTACTCAGTTACTGATGTAGAGCGGTAATGACAATGCCAGACATTCAAGTTTAGTAGCTTTGAAACAGCACTCTGTTACTGATGTAGAGCAGTAATGACAATGCAACACTCAAGTTTAGTAGCCTTGAAACAGTACTCAGTTACTGATGTAGAGCGGTAATGACAATGCAACACTCAAGTTTAGTAGCCTTGAAACAGTACTCAGTTACTGATGTAGAGCAGTAATGACAATGCAACACTCAAGTTTAGTAGCTTTGAAACAGTACTCAGTTACTGATGTAGAGTGGTAATGACAATGCAACATTCAAGTTTAGTAGCTTTGAAACAGTACTCAGTTACTGATGTAGAGTGGTAATGACAATGCAAGACATTCAAGTTTAGTAGCTTTGAAACAGTACTCAGTTACTGATGTAGAGCGGTAATGACAATGCCAGACATTCAAGTTTAGTAGCTTTGAAACAGTACTCAGTTACTGATGTAGAGCGGTAATGACAATGCCAGACATTCAAGTTTAGTAGCTTTGAAACAGTACTCAGTTACTGATGTAGAGTGGTAATGACAATGCAAGACATTCAAGTTTAGTAGCTTTGAAACAGTACTCAGTTACTGATATAGAGCGGTAATGACAATGCCAGACATTCAAGTTTAGTAGCTTTGAAACAGTACTCAGTTACTGATGTAGAGTGGTAATGACAATGCAAGACATTCAAGTTTAGTAGCTTTGAAACAGTACTCAGTTACTGATGTAGAGCGGTAATGACAATGCAACACTCAAGTTTAGTAGCTTTGAAACAGTACTCAGTTACTGATGTAGAGTGGTAATGACAATGCAAGACATTCAAGTTTAGTAGCTTTGAAACAGTACTCAGTTACTGATGTAGAGCGGTAATGACAATGCCAGACATTCAAGTTTAGTAGCTTTGAAACAGTACTCAGTTACTGATGTAGAGCGGTTATGACAATGCCAGACATTCAAGTTTAGTAGCTTTGAAACAGCACTCTGTTACTGATGTAGAGCAGTAATGACAATGCAACACTCAAGTTTAGTAGCCTTGAAACAGTACTCAGTTACTGATGTAGAGCGGTAATGACAATGCAACACTCAAGTTTAGTAGCCTTGAAACAGTACTCAGTTACTGATGTAGAGCAGTAATGACAATGCAACACTCAAGTTTAGTAGCTTTGAAACAGTACTCAGTTACTGATGTAGAGCAGTAATGCCAATGCAACACTCAAGTTTAGTAGCCTTGAAACAGTACTCAGTTACTGATGTAGAGCAGTAATGCCAATGCAACACTCAAGTTTAGTAGCCTTGAAACAGTACTCAGTTACTGATGTAGAGCAGTAATGCCAATGCAACACTCAAGTTTAGTAGCTTTGAAACAGCACTCTGTTACTGATGTAGAGCAGTAATGACAATGCAACACTCAAGTTTAGTAGCTTTGAAACAGTACTCAGTTACTGATGTAGAGCGGTAATGACAATGCAACACTCAAGTTTAGTAGCCTTGAAACAGTACTCAGTTACTGATGTAGAGCGGTAATGACAATGCCAGACATTCAAGTTTAGTAGCTTTGAAACAGTACTCAGTTACTGATGTAGAGCAGTAATGACAATGCCAGACATTCAAGTTTAGTAGCTTTGAAACAGTACTCAGTTACTGATGTAGAGCAGTAATGACAATGCAACACTCAAGTTTAGTAGCTTTGAAACAGTACTCAGTTACTGATGTAGAGCAGTAATGACAATGCCAGACATTCAAGTTTAGTAGCTTTGAAACAGTACTCAGTTACTGATGTAGAGCAGTAATGACAATGCCAGACATTCAAGTTTAGTAGCTTTGAAACAGTACTCAGTTACTGATGTAGAGCAGTAATGACAATGCAACACTCAAGTTTAGTAGCTTTGAAACAGTACTCAGTTACTGATGTAGAGCAGTAATGACAATGCAACACTCAAGTTTATAGCTTTGAAACAGTACTCAGTTACTGATGTAGAGCAGTAATGACAATGAAACACTCAAGTTTAGTAGCTTTGAAACAGTACTCAGTTACTGATGTAGAGCAGTAATGACAATGCAACACTCAAGTTTAGTAGCTTTGAAACAGTACTCAGTTACTGATGTAGAGCAGTAATGACAATGCAACACTCAAGTTTAGTAGCTTTGAAACAGTACTCAGTTACTGATGTAGAGCAGTAATGACAATGAAACACTCAAGTTTAGTAGCTTTGAAACAGTACTCAGTTACTGATGTAGAGTGGTAATGACAATGCAACACATTCAAGTTTAGTAGCCTTGAAACAGTACTCAGTTACTGATGTAGAGTGGTAATGACAATGCAACACTCAAGTTTAGTAGCCTTGAAACAGTACTCAGTTACTGATGTAGAGTGGTAATGACAATGCAACACATTCAAGTTTAGTAGCCTTGAAACAGTAGTCAGTTACTGATGCAGGGCAGTAATGACAATGCCAGACATTCAAGTTTAGTAGCCTTGAAACAGTACTCAGTTACTGATGTAGAGCAGTAATGACAATGCAACATTCAAGTTTAGTAGCTTTGAAACAGCACTCTGTTACTGATGTAGAGCAGTAATGACAATGCAACACTCAAGTTTAGTAGCTTTGAAACAGTACTGTTACTGATGTAGAGCGGTAATGACAATGCAACACTCAAGTTTAGTAGCTTTGAAACAGTACTCAGTTACTGATGTAGAGCAGTAATGAGAATGCAACACTCAAGTTTAGTTGCTTTGAAACAGTACTCAGTTACTGATGTAGAGCGGTAATGACAATGCAACACTCAAGTTTAGTAGCTTTGAAACAGTACTCAGTTACTGATGTAGAGCGGTAATGACAATGCAACACTCAAGTTTAGTAGCTTTGAAACAGTACTCAGTTACTGATGTAGAGCGGTAATGACAATGCAACACTCAAGCTTAGTAGCTTTGAAACAGTACTCAGTTACTGATGTAGAGCGGTAATGACAATGCAACACTCAAGTTTAGTAGCCTTGAAACAGTACTGAGTTACTGATGTAGAGCAGTAATGACAATGCAAGACATTCAAGTTTAGTAGCTTTGAAACAGTACTCAGTTACTGATGTAGAGCGGTAATGACAATGCAACACTCAAGTTTAGTAGCTTTGAAACAGTACTCAGTTACTGATGTAGAGCGGTAATGACAATGCAACACTCAGGTTTAGTAGCTTTGAAACAGTACTCAGTTACTGATGTAGAGCAGTAATGACAATGCAACACTCAAGTTTAGTAGCTTTGAAACAGTACTCAGTTACTGATGTAGAGCGGTAATGACAATGCAACACTCAGGTTTAGTAGCTTTGAAACAGTACTCAGTTACTGATGTAGAGCGGTAATGACAATGCAACACTCAAGTTTAGTAGCTTTGAAACAGTACTCAGTTACTGATGTAGAGCGGTAATGACAATGCAACACTCAAGTTTAGTAGCTTTGAAACAGTACTCAGTTACTGATGTAGAGCGGTAATGACAATGCAAGACATTCAAGTTTAGTAGCTTTGAAACAGTACTGTTACTGATGTAGAGCGGTAATGACAATGCAACACTCAAGTTTAGTAGCTTTGAAACAGTACTCAGTTACTGATGTAGAGCAGTAATGACAATGCAAGACATTCAAGTTTAGTAGCTTTCAAACAGTACTCAGTTACTGATGTAGAGCGGTAATGACAATGCAACACTCAAGTTTAGTAGCTTTGAAACAGTACTCAGTTACTGATGTAGAGCGGTAATGACAATGCCAGACATTCAAGTTTAGTAGCTTTGAAACAGTACTCAGTTACTGATGTAGAGCGGTAATGACAATGCAACACTCAAGTTTAGTAGCTTTGAAACAGTACTCAGTTACTGATGTAGAGCGGTAATGACAATGCAACACTCAAGTTTAGTAGCTTTGAAACAGTACTCAGTTACTGATGTAGAGCAGTAATGACAATGCAACACTCAAGTTTAGTAGCTTTGAAACAGTACTCAGTTACTGATGTAGAGCGGTAATGACAATGCAACACTCAAGTTTAGTAGCTTTGAAACAGTACTCAGTTACTGATGTAGAGCAGTAATGACAATGCAACACTCAAGTTTAGTAGCTTTGAAACAGTACTCAGTTACTGATGTAGAGCGGTAATGACAATGCAACACTCAAGTTTAGTAGCTTTGAAACAGTACTCAGTTACTGATGTAGAGCAGTAATGACAATGCAACACTCAAGTTTAGTAGCTTTGAAACAGTACTCAGTTACTGATGTTGAGCAGTAATGACAATGCAAGACATTCAAGTTTAGTAGCTTTGAAACAGTACTCAGTTACTGATGTAGAGCGGTAATGACAATGCAACACTCAAGTTTAGTAGCTTTGAAACAGTACTCAGTTACTGATGTAGAGCAGTAATGACAATGCAACATTCAAGTTTAGTAGCTTTGAAACAGTACTCAGTTACTGATGTAGAGCAGTAATGACAATGCAACAGTCAAGTTTAGTAGCTTTGAAACAGTACTCAGTTACTGATGTAGAGCAGTAATGACAATGCAACACTCAAGTTTAGTAGCTTTGAAACAGTACTCAGTTACTGATGTAGAGCAGTAATGACAATGCAACATTCAAGTTTAGTAGCTTTGAAACAGTACTCAGTTACTGATGTAGAGCAGTAATGACAATGCAACACTCAAGTTTAGTAGCTTTGAAACAGTACTCAGTTACTGATGTAGAGCGGTAATGACAATGCAACACTCAAGTTTAGTAGCTGTGAAACAGTACTCAGTTACTGATGTAGAGCAGTAATGACAATGCAACATTCAAGTTTAGTAGCTTTGAAACAGTACTCAGTTACTGATGTAGAGCGGTAATGACAATGCAACATTCAAGTTTAGTAGCTTTGAAACAGTACTCAGTTACTGATGTAGAGTGGTAATGACAATGCAACATTCAAGTTTAGTAGCTTTGAAACAGTACTCAGTTACTGATATAGAGTGGTAATGACAATGCAACATTCAAGTTTAGTAGCTTTGAAACAGTACTCAGTTACTGATGTAGAGTGGTAATGACAATGCAACATTCAAGTTTAGTAGCTTTGAAACAGTACTCAGTTACTGATGTAGAGCGGTAATGACAATGCAACATTCAAGTTTAGTAGCTTTGAAACAGTACTCAGTTACTGATGTAGAGCAGTAATGACAATGCAACATTCAAGTTTAGTAGCTTTGAAACAGTACTCAGTTACTGATGTAGAGCGGTAATGACAATGCAAGACATTCAAGTTTAGTAGCTTTGAAACAGTACTGTTACTGATGTAGAGTGGTAATGACAATGCAACACTCAAGTTTAGTAGCATTGAAACAGTACTGTTACTGATGTAGAGCGGTAATGACAATGCAACACTCAAGTTTAGTAGCTTTGAAACAGTACTCAGTTACTGATGTAGAGTGGTAATGACAATGCAACATTCAAGTTTAGTAGCTTTGAAACAGTACTCAGTTACTGATGTAGAGTGGTAATGACAATGCAAGACATTCAAGTTTAGTAGCTTTGAAACAGTACTCAGTTACTGATGTAGAGCGGTAATGACAATGCCAGACATTCAAGTTTAGTAGCTTTGAAACAGTACTCAGTTACTGATGTAGAGCGGTAATGACAATGCCAGACATTCAAGTTTAGTAGCTTTGAAAAAGTACTCAGTTACTGATGTAGAGTGGTAATGACAATGCAAGACATTCAAGTTTAGTAGCTTTGAAACAGTACTCAGTTACTGATGTAGAGCGGTAATGACAATGCCAGACATTCAAGTTTAGTAGCTTTGAAACAGTACTCAGTTACTGATGTAGAGTGGTAATGACAATGCAAGACATTCAAGTTTAGTAGCTTTGAAACAGTACTCAGTTACTGATGTAGAGCGGTAATGACAATGCAACACTCAAGTTTAGTAGCTTTGAAACAGTACTCAGTTACTGATGTAGAGTGGTAATGACAATGCAAGACATTCAAGTTTAGTAGCTTTGAAACAGTACTCAGTTACTGATGTAGAGCGGTAATGACAATGCCAGACATTCAAGTTTAGTAGCTTTGAAACAGTACTCAGTTACTGATGTAGAGCGGTAATGACAATGCCAGACATTCAAGTTTAGTAGCTTTGAAACAGCACTCTGTTACTGATGTAGAGCAGTAATGACAATGCAACACTCAAGTTTAGTAGCCTTGAAACAGTACTCAGTTACTGATGTAGAGCGGTAATGACAATGCAACACTCAAGTTTAGTAGCCTTGAAACAGTACTCAGTTACTGATGTAGAGCAGTAATGACAATGCAACACTCAAGTTTAGTAGCTTTGAAACAGTACTCAGTTACTGATGTAGAGCAGTAATGCCAATGCAACACTCAAGTTTAGTAGCCTTGAAACAGTACTCAGTTACTGATGTAGAGCAGTAATGCCAATGCAACACTCAAGTTTAGTAGCCTTGAAACAGTACTCAGTTACTGATGTAGAGCAGTAATGCCAATGCAACACTCAAGTTTAGTAGCTTTGAAACAGCACTCTGTTACTGATGTAGAGCAGTAATGACAATGCAACACTCAAGTTTAGTAGCTTTGAAACAGTACTCAGTTACTGATGTAGAGCGGTAATGACAATGCAACACTCAAGTTTAGTAGCCTTGAAACAGTACTCAGTTACTGATGTAGAGCGGTAATGACAATGCCAGACATTCAAGTTTAGTAGCTTTGAAACAGTACTCAGTTACTGATGTAGAGCGGTAATGACAATGCCAGACATTCAAGTTTAGTAGCTTTGAAACAGTACTCAGTTACTGATGTAGAGCAGTAATGACAATGCAACACTCAAGTTTAGTAGCTTTGAAACACTACTCAGTTACTGATGTAGAGCGGTAATGACAATGCCAGACATTCAAGTTTAGTAGCTTTGAAACAGTACTCAGTTACTGATGTAGAGCAGTAATGACAATGCAACACTCAAGTTTAGTAGCTTTGAAACAGTACTCAGTTACTGATGTAGAGCAGTAATGACAATGCCAGACATTCAAGTTTAGTAGCTTTGAAACAGTACTCAGTTACTGATGTAGAGTGGTAATGACAATGCAACACTCAAGTTTAGTAGCTTTGAAACAGTACTCAGTTACTGATGTAGAGTGGTAATGACAATGCAACACTCAAGTTTAGTAGCTTTGAAACAGTACTCAGTTACTGATGTAGAGTGATAATGACAATGCAACACTCAGGTTTAGTAGCTTTAAACAGTACTCAGTTACTGATGTAGAGCAGTAATGACAATGCCAGACATTCAAGTTTAGTAGCTTTGAAACAGTACTCAGTTACTGATGTAGAGCGGTAATGACAATGCAAGACATTCAAGTTTAGTAGCTTTGAAACAGTACTCAGTTACTGATGTAGAGCGGTAATGACAATGCAACACTCAAGTTTAGTAGCTTTGAAACAGTACTCAGTTACTGTTGTAGAGCAGTAATGACAATGCAACACTCAAGTTTAGTAGCTTTGAAACAGTACTCAGTTACTGATGTAGAGCAGTAATGACAATGCCAGACATTCAAGTTTAGTAGCTTTGAAACAGTACTCAGTTACTGATGTAGAGCAGTAATGACAATGCCAGACATTCAAGTTTAGTAGCTTTGAAACAGTACTCAGTTACTGATGTAGAGCAGTAATGACAATGCAACACTCAAGTTTAGTAGCTTTGAAACAGTACTCAGTTACTGATGTAGAGCAGTAATGACAATGCAACACTCAAGTTTAGTAGCTTTGAAACAGTACTCAGTTACTGATGTAGAGCAGTAATGACAATGAAACACTCAAGTTTAGTAGCTTTGAAACAGTACTCAGTTACTGATGTAGAGCAGTAATGACAATGCAACACTCAAGTTTAGTAGCTTTGAAACAGTACTCAGTTACTGATGTAGAGCAGTAATGACAATGCAACACTCAAGTTTAGTAGCTTTGAAACAGTACTCAGTTACTGATGTAGAGCAGTAATGACAATGAAACACTCAAGTTTAGTAGCTTTGAAACAGTACTCAGTTACTGATGTAGAGCAGTAATGACAATGCAAAACTCAAGTTTAGTAGCTTTGAAACAGTACTAAGTTACTGATGTAGAGCAGTAATGACAATGCAACACTCAAGTTTAGTAACTTTGAAACAGTACTAAGGTACTGATGTAGAGCAGTAATGACAATGCAACACTCAAGTTTAGTAGCTTTGAAACAGTACTCAGTTACTGATGTAGAGCAGTAATGACAATGCAACATTCAAGTTTAGTAGCTTTGAAACAGTACTCAGTTACTGATGTAGAGCAGTAATGACAATGCAACACTCATGTTTAGTAGCTTTGAAACAGTACTCAGTTACTGATGTAGAGCGGTAATGACAATGCCAGACATTCAAGTTTAGTAGCTTTGAAACAGTACGTAGTTACTGATGTAGAGTGGTAATGACAATGCAACACATTCAAGTTTAGTAGCCTTGAAACAGTACTCAGTTACTGATGTAGAGCAGTAATGACAATGCAACACTCAAGTTTAGTAGCCTTGAAACAGTACTCAGTTACTGATGTAGGGCAGTAATGCCAATGCAACACTCAAGTTTAGTAGCCTTGAAACAGTACTCAGTTACTGATGTAGAGCAGTAATGCCAATGCAACACTCAAGTTTAGTAGCTTTGAAACAGTACTCAGTTACTGATGTAGAGCAGTAATGACAATGCAACACTCAAGTTTAGTAGCTTTGAAACAGTACTCAGTTACTGATGTAGAGCAGTAATGACAATGCCAGACATTCAAGTTTAGTAGCTTTGAAACAGTACTCAGTTACTGATGTAGAGCGGTAATGACAATGCCAGACATTCAAGTTTAGTAGCTTTGAAACAGTACTCAGTTACTGATGTAGAGCGGTAATGACAATGCCAGACATTCAAGTTTAGTAGCTTTGAAACAGTACTCAGTTACTGATGTAGAGCGGTAATGACAATGCCAGACATTCAAGTTTAGTAGCTTTGAAACAGTACTCAGTTACTGATGTAGAGCAGTAATGACAATGCATTCAAGTTTAGTAGCTTTGAAACAGTACTCTGTTACTGATGTAGAGCAGTAATGACAATGCCAGACATTCAAGTTTAGTAGCTTTGAAACAGTACTCAGTTACTGATGTAGAGCAGTAATGACAATGCCAGACATTCAAGTTTAGTAGCTTTGAAACAGTACTCAGTTACTGGTGTAGAGCAGTAATGACAATGCCAGACATTCAAGTTTAGTAGCTTTGAAACAGTACTCAGTTACTGATGTAGAGCAGTAATGACAATGCCAGACATTCAAGTTTAGTAGCTTTGAAACAGTACTCTGTTACTGATGTAGAGCAGTAATGACAATGCCAGACATTCAAGTTTAGTAGCTTTGAAACAGTACTCAGTTACTGATGTAGAGCAGTAATGACAATGCCAGACATTCAAGTTTAGTAGCTTTGAAACAGTACTCAGTTACTGGTGTAGAGCAGTAATGACAATGCCAGACATTCAAGTTTAGTAGCTTTGAAACAGTACTCAGTTACTGATGTAGAGCAGTAATGACAATGCCAGACATTCAAGTTTAGTAGCTTTGAAACAGTACTCTGTTACTGATGTAGAGCAGTAATGACAATGCCAGACATTCAAGTTTAGTAGCTTTGAAACAGTACTCAGTTACTGATGTAGAGCAGTAATGACAATGCCAGACATTCAAGTTTAGTAGCTTTGAAACAGTACTCAGTTACTGATGTAGAGCAGTAATGACAATGCCAGACATTCAAGTTTAGTAGCTTTGAAACAGTACTCTGTTACTGATGTAGAGCAGTAATGACAATGCCAGACATTCAAGTTTAGTAGCTTTGAAACAGTACTCAGTTACTGATGTAGAGCAGTAATGACAATGCCAGACATTCAAGTTTAGTAGCTTTGAAACAGCACTCTGTTACTGATGTAGAGCAGTAATGACAATGCAACACTCAAGTTTAGTAGCCTTGAAACAGTACTCAGTTACTGATGTAGAGCGGTAATGACAATGCAACACTCAAGTTTAGTAGCCTTGAAACAGTACTCAGTTACTGATGTAGAGCAGTAATGACAATGCAACACTCAAGTTTAGTAGCTTTGAAACAGTACTCAGTTACTGATGTAGAGCAGTAATGCCAATGCAACACTCAAGTTTAGTAGCCTTGAAACAGTACTCAGTTACTGATGTAGAGCAGTAATGCCAATGCAACACTCAAGTTTAGTAGCCTTGAAACAGTACTCAGTTACTGATGTAGAGCAGTAATGCCAATGCAACACTCAAGTTTAGTAGCTTTGAAACAGCACTCTGTTACTGATGTAGAGCAGTAATGACAATGCAACACTCAAGTTTAGTAGCTTTGAAACAGTACTCAGTTACTGATGTAGAGCGGTAATGACAATGCAACACTCAAGTTTAGTAGCCTTGAAACAGTACTCAGTTACTGATGTAGAGCGGTAATGACAATGCCAGACATTCAAGTTTAGTAGCTTTGAAACAGTACTCAGTTACTGATGTAGAGCGGTAATGACAATGCCAGACATTCAAGTTTAGTAGCTTTGAAACAGTACTCAGTTACTGATGTAGAGCAGTAATGACAATGCAACACTCAAGTTTAGTAGCTTTGAAACAGTACTCAGTTACTGATGTAGAGCAGTAATGACAATGCAACACTCAAGTTTAGTAGCTTTGAAACAGTACTAAGTTACTGATGTAGAGCGGTAATGACAATGCCAGACATTCAAGTTTAGTAGCTTTGAAACAGTACTCAGTTACTGATGTAGAGCAGTAATGACAATGCAACACTCAAGTTTAGTAGCTTTGAAACACTACTCAGTTACTGATGTAGAGCGGTAATGACAATGCCAGACATTCAAGTTTAGTAGCTTTGAAACAGTACTCAGTTACTGATGTAGAGCAGTAATGACAATGCAACACTCAAGTTTAGTAGCTTTGAAACAGTACTCAGTTACTGATGTAGAGCAGTAATGACAATGCCAGACATTCAAGTTTAGTAGCTTTGAAACAGTACTGAGTTACTGATGTAGAGTGGTAATGACAATGCAACACTCAAGTTTAGTAGCTTTGAAACAGTACTCAGTTACTGATGTAGAGTGGTAATGACAATGCAACAATCAAGTTTAGTAGCTTTGAAACAGTACTCAGTTACTGATGTAGAGTGATAATGACAATGCAACACTCAGGTTTAGTAGCTTTAAACAGTACTCAGTTACTGATGTAGAGCAGTAATGACAATGCCAGACATTCAAGTTTAGTAGCTTTGAAACAGTACTCAGTTACTGATGTAGAGCGGTAATGACAATGCAAGACATTCAAGTTTAGTAGCTTTGAAACAGTACTCAGTTACTGATGTAGAGCGGTAATGACAATGCCAGACATTCAAGTTTAGTAGCTTTGAAACAGTACTCAGTTACTGATGTAGAGCGGTAATGACAATGCAAGACATTCAAGTTTAGTAGCTTTGAAACAGTACTCAAGTTACTGATGTAGAGCGGTAATGACAATGCCAGACATTCAAGTTTAGTAGCTTTGAAACAGTACTGTTACTGATGTAGAGTGGTAATGACAATGCAAGACATTCAAGTTTAGTAGCCTTGAAACAGTACTGTTACTGATGTAGAGCAGTAATGACAATGCAAGACATTCAAGTTTAGTAGCTTTGAAACAGTACTGTTACTGATGTAGAGTGGTAATGACAATGCAAGACATTCAAGTTTAGTAGCCTTGAAACAGTACTCAGTTACTGATGTAGAGTGGTAATGACAATGCAAGACATTCAAGTTTAGTAGCTTTGAAACAGTACTCAGTTACTGATGTAGAGTGGTAATGACAATGCAACACTCAAGTTTAGTAGCTTTGAAACAGTACTCAGTTACTGATGTAGAGTGGTAATGACAATGCAAGACATTCAAGTTTAGTAGCCTTGAAACAGTACTCAGTTACTGATGTAGAGCAGTAATGACAATGCAACACTCAAGTTTAGTAGCTTTGAAACAGTACTCAGTTACTGATGTAGAGTGGTAATGACAATGCAAGACATTCAAGTTTAGTAGCCTTGAAACAGTACTCAGTTACTGATGTAGAGTGGTAATGACAATGCAACACATTCAAGTTTAGTAGCCTTGAAACAGTACTCAGTTACTGATGTAGAGCAGTAATGACAATGCAACACTCAAGTTTAGTAGCTTTGAAACAGTACTCAGTTACTGATGTAGAGCAGTAATGACAATGCAACACTCAAGTTTAGTAGCTTTGAAACAGTACTCAGTTACTGATGTAGAGCAGTAATGACAATGCAACACTCAAGTTTAGTAGCTTTGAAACAGTACTCAGTTACTGATGTAGAGCAGTAATGACAATGCAACACTCAAGTTTAGTAGCTTTGAAACAGTACTCAGTTACTGATGTAGAGCAGTAATGACAATGCAACACTCAAGTTTAGTAGCTTTGAAACAGTACTCAGTTACTGATGTAGAGCAGTAATGACAATGCAACACTCAAGTTTAGTAGCTTTGAAACAGTACTCAGTTACTGATGTAGAGTGGTAATGACAATGCAACACTCAAGTTTAGTAGCCTTGAAACAGTACTCAGTTACTGATGTAGAGCAGTAATGACTATGCAACACTCAAGTTTAGTAGCTTTGAAACAGTACTCAGTTACTGATGTAGAGCAGTAATGACAATGCAACATTCAAGTTTAGTAGCTTTGAAACAGTACTCAGTTACTGATGTAGAGCAGTAATGACAATGCAACATTCAAGTTTAGTAGCTTTGAAACAGTACTCAGTTACTGATGTAGAGTGGTAATGACAATGCAACACATTCAAGTTTAGTAGCCTTGAAACAGTACTCAGTTACTGATGTAGAGTGGTAATGACAATGCAACACATTCAAGTTTAGTAGCCTTGAAACAGTACTCAGTTACTGATGCAGGGCAGTAATGACAATGCCAGACATTCAAGTTTAGTAGCCTTGAAACAGTACTCAGTTACTGATGTAGAGCAGTAATGACAATGCAACATTCAAGTTTAGTAGCTTTGAAACAGCACTCTGTTACTGATGTAGAGCAGTAATGACAATGCAACATTCAAGTTTAGTAGCTTTGAAACAGTACTCAGTTACTGATGTAGAGCAGTAATGACAATGCAACACTCAAGTTTAGTAGCTTTGAAACAGTACTCAGTTACTGATGTAGAGCAGTAATGACAATGCAACACTCAAGTTTAGTAGCTTTGAAACAGTACTCAGTTACTGATGTAGAGCAGTAATGACAATGCAACACTGAAGTTTAGTAGCTTTGAAACAGTACTCAGTTACTGATGTAGAGCAGTAATGACAATGCAACACTCAAGTTTAGTAGCTTTGAAACAGTACTCAGTTACTGATGTAGAGCAGTAATGAGAATGCAACACTCAAGTTTAGTAGCTTTGAAACAGTACTCAGTTACTGATGTAGAGCGGTAATGACAATGCAACACTCAAGTTTAGTAGCTTTGAAACAGTACTCAGTTACTGATGTAGAGCGGTAATGACAATGCAACACTCAAGTTTAGTAGCTTTGAAACAGTACTCAGTTACTGATGTAGAGCGGTAATGACAATGCAACACTCAAGCTTAGTAGCTTTGAAACAGTACTCAGTTACTGATGTAGAGCGGTAATGACAATGCAACACTCAAGTTTAGTAGCCTTGAAACAGTACTGAGTTACTGATGTAGAGCAGTAATGACAATGCAAGACATTCAAGTTTAGTAGCTTTGAAACAGTACTCAGTTACTGATGTAGAGCACTAATGACAATGCAACACTCAAGTTTAGTAGCTTTGAAACAGTACTCAGTTACTGATGTAGAGCGGTAATGACAATGCAACACTCAGGTTTAGTAGCTTTGAAACAGTACTCAGTTACTGATGTAGAGCAGTAATGACAATGCAACACTCAAGTTTAGTAGCTTTGAAACAGTACTCAGTTACTGATGTAGAGCGGTAATGACAATGCAACACTCAGGTTTAGTAGCTTTGAAACAGTACTCAGTTACTGATGTAGAGCGGTAATGACAATGCAACACTCAAGTTTAGTAGCTTTGAAACAGTACTCAGTTACTGATGTAGAGCGGTAATGACAATGCAACACTCAAGTTTAGTAGCTTTGAAACAGTACTCAGTTACTGATGTAGAGCGGTAATGACAATGCAAGACATTCAAGTTTAGTAGCTTTGAAACAGTACTGTTACTGATGTAGAGCGGTAATGACAATGCAACACTCAAGTTTAGTAGCTTTGAAACAGTACTCAGTTACTGATGTAGAGCAGTAATGACAATGCAAGACATTCAAGTTTAGTAGCTTTCAAACAGTACTCAGTTACTGATGTAGAGCGGTAATGACAATGCAACACTCAAGTTTAGTAGCTTTGAAACAGTACTCAGTTACTGATGTAGAGCGGTAATGACAATGCCAGACATTCAAGTTTAGTAGCTTTGAAACAGTACTCAGTTACTGATGTAGAGCGGTAATGACAATGCAACACTCAAGTTTAGTAGCTTTGAAACAGTACTCAGTTACTGATGTAGAGCAGTAGTGACAATGCAACACTCAAGTTTAGTAGCTTTGAAACAGTACTCAGTTACTGATGTAGAGCAGTAATGACAATGCAAGACATTCAAGTTTAGTAGCTTTGAAACAGTACTCAGTTACTGATGTAGAGCGGTAATGACAATGCAACACTCAAGTTTAGTAGCTTTGAAACAGTACTCAGTTACTGATGTAGAGCAGTAATGACAATGCAACATTCAAGTTTAGTAGCTTTGAAACAGTACTCAGTTACTGATGTAGAGCAGTAATGACAATGCAACAGTCAAGTTTAGTAGCTTTGAAACAGTACTCAGTTACTGATGTAGAGCAGTAATGACAATGCAACACTCAAGTTTAGTAGCTTTGAAACAGTACTCAGTTACTGATGTAGAGCAGTAATGACAATGCAACATTCAAGTTTAGTAGCTTTGAAACAGTACTCAGTTACTGATGTAGAGCAGTAATGACAATGCAACACTCAAGTTTAGTAGCTTTGAAACAGTACTCAGTTACTGATGTAGAGCGGTAATGACAATGCAACACTCAAGTTTAGTAGCTGTGAAACAGTACTCAGTTACTGATGTAGAGCAGTAATGACAATGCAACATTCAAGTTTAGTAGCTTTGAAACAGTACTCAGTTACTGATGTAGAGCGGTAATGACAATGCAACATTCAAGTTTTGTAGCTTTGAAACAGTACTCAGTTACTGATGTAGAGTGGTAATGACAATGCAACATTCAAGTTTAGTAGCTTTGAAACAGTACTCAGTTACTGATGTAGAGTGGTAATGACAATGCAACATTCAAGTTTAGTAGCTTTGAAACAGTACTCAGTTACTGATGTAGAGTGGTAATGACAATGCAACATTCAAGTTTAGTAGCTTTGAAACAGTACTCAGTTACTGATGTAGAGCGGTAATGACAATGCAACATTCAAGTTTAGTAGCTTTGAAACAGTACTCAGTTACTGATGTAGAGCAGTAATGACAATGCAACATTCAAGTTTAGTAGCTTTGAAACAGTACTCAGTTACTGATGTAGAGCAGTAATGACAATGAAACATTCAAGTTTAGTAGCTTTGAAACAGTACTGTTACTGATGTAGAGTGGTAATGACAATGCAACACTCAAGTTTAGTAGCATTGAAACAGTACTGTTACTGATGTAGAGCGGTAATGACAATGCAACACTCAAGTTTAGTAGCTTTGAAACAGTACTCAGTTACTGATGTAGAGTGGTAATGACAATGCAACATTCAAGTTTAGTAGCTTTGAAACAGTACTCAGTTACTGATGTAGAGTGGTAATGACAATGCAAGACATTCAAGTTTAGTAGCTTTGAAACAGTACTCAGTTACTGATGTAGAGCGGTAATGACAATGCCAGACATTCAAGTTTAGTAGCTTTGAAACAGTACTCAGTTACTGATGTAGAGCGGTAATGACAATGCCAGACATTCAAGTTTAGTAGCTTTGAAACAGTACTCAGTTACTGATGTAGAGTGGTAATGACAATGCAAGACATTCAAGTTTAGTAGCTTTGAAACAGTACTCAGTTACTGATATAGAGCGGTAATGACAATGCCAGACATTCAAGTTTAGTAGCTTTGAAACAGTACTCAGTTACTGATGTAGAGTGGTAATGACAATGCAAGACATTCAAGTTTAGTAGCTTTGAAACAGTACTCAGTTACTGATGTAGAGCGGTAATGACAATGCAACACTCAAGTTTAGTAGCTTTGAAACAGTACTCAGTTACTGATGTAGAGTGGTAATGACAATGCAAGACATTCAAGTTTAGTAGCTTTGAAACAGTACTCAGTTACTGATGTAGAGCGGTAATGACAATGCCAGACATTCAAGTTTAGTAGCTTTGAAACAGTACTCAGTTACTGATGTAGAGCGGTTATGACAATGCCAGACATTCAAGTTTAGTAGCTTTGAAACAGCACTCTGTTACTGATGTAGAGCAGTAATGACAATGCAACACTCAAGTTTAGTAGCCTTGAAACAGTACTCAGTTACTGATGTAGAGCGGTAATGACAATGCAACACTCAAGTTTAGTAGCCTTGAAACAGTACTCAGTTACTGATGTAGAGCAGTAATGACAATGCAACACTCAAGTTTAGTAGCTTTGAAACAGTACTCAGTTACTGATGTAGAGCAGTAATGCCAATGCAACACTCAAGTTTAGTAGCCTTGAAACAGTACTCAGTTACTGATGTAGAGCAGTAATGCCAATGCAACACTCAAGTTTAGTAGCCTTGAAACAGTACTCAGTTACTGATGTAGAGCAGTAATGCCAATGCAACACTCAAGTTTAGTAGCTTTGAAACAGCACTCTGTTACTGATGTAGAGCAGTAATGACAATGCAACACTCAAGTTTAGTAGCTTTGAAACAGTACTCAGTTACTGATGTAGAGCGGTAATGACAATGCAACATTCAAGTTTAGTAGCTTTGAAACAGCACTCTGTTACTGATGTAGAGCAGTAATGACAATGCAACATTCAAGTTTAGTAGCTTTGAAACAGTACTCAGTTACTGATGTAGAGCAGTAATGAGAATGCAACACTCAAGTTTAGTAGCTTTGAAACAGTACTCAGTTACTGATGTAGAGCGGTAATGACAATGCAACACTCAAGTTTAGTAGCTTTGAAACAGTACTCAGTTACTGATGTAGAGCAGTAATGACAATGCAACACTCAAGTTTAGTAGCTTTGAAACAGTACTCAGTTACTGATGTAGAGTGGTAATGACAATGCAACACTCAAGTTTAGTAGCCTTGAAACAGTACTCAGTTACTGATGTAGAGCAGTAATGACAATGCAACACTCAAGTTTAGTAGCTTTGAAACAGTACTCAGTTACTGATGTAGAGCAGTAATGACAATGCAACATTCAAGTTTAGTAGCTTTGAAACAGTACTCAGTTACTGATGTAGAGCAGTAATGACAATGCAACATTCAAGTTTAGTAGCTTTGAAACAGTACTCAGTTACTGATGTAGAGTGGTAATGACAATGCAACACATTCAAGTTTAGTAGCCTTGAAACAGTACTCAGTTACTGATGTAGAGTGGTAATGACAATGCAACACATTCAAGTTTAGTAGCCTTGAAACAGTACTCAGTTACTGATGCAGGGCAGTAATGACAATGCCAGACATTCAAGTTTAGTAGCCTTGAAACAGTACTCAGTTACTGATGTAGAGCAGTAATGACAATGCAACATTCAAGTTTAGTAGCTTTGAAACAGCACTCTGTTACTGATGTAGAGCAGTAATGACAATGCAACATTCAAGTTTAGTAGCTTTGAAACAGTACTCAGTTACTGATGTAGAGCAGTAATGAGAATGCAACACTCAAGTTTAGTAGCTTTGAAACAGTACTCAGTTACTGATGTAGAGCGGTAATGACAATGCAACACTCAAGTTTAGTAGCTTTGAAACAGTACTCAGTTACTGATGTAGAGCAGTAATGACAATGCAACACTCAAGTTTAGTAGCTTTGAAACAGTACTCAGTTACTGATGTAGAGCAGTAATGACAATGCAACACTCAAGTTTAGTAGCTTTGAAACAGTACTCAGTTACTGATGTAGAGCAGTAATGAGAATGCAACACTCAAGTTTAGTAGCTTTGAAACAGTACTCAGTTACTGATGTAGAGCGGTAATGACAATGCAACACTCAAGTTTAGTAGCTTTGAAACAGTACTCAGTTACTGATGTAGAGCGGTAATGACAATGCAACACTCAAGTTTAGTAGCTTTGAAACAGTACTCAGTTACTGATGTAGAGCGGTAATGACAATGCAACACTCAAGCTTAGTAGCTTTGAAACAGTACTCAGTTACTGATGTAGAGCGGTAATGACAATGCAACACTCAAGTTTAGTAGCCTTGAAACAGTACTGAGTTACTGATGTAGAGCAGTAATGACAATGCAAGACATTCAAGTTTAGTAGCTTTGAAACAGTACTCAGTTACTGATGTAGAGCGGTAATGACAATGCAACACTCAAGTTTAGTAGCTTTGAAACAGTACTCAGTTACTGATGTAGAGCGGTAATGACAATGCAACACTCAGGTTTAGTAGCTTTGAAACAGTACTCAGTTACTGATGTAGAGCAGTAATGACAATGCAACACTCAAGTTTAGTAGCTTTGAAACAGTACTCAGTTACTGATGTAGAGCGGTAATGACAATGCAACACTCAGGTTTAGTAGCTTTGAAACAGTACTCAGTTACTGATGTAGAGCGGTAATGACAATGCAACACTCAAGTTTAGTAGCTTTGAAACAGTACTCAGTTACTGATGTAGAGCGGTAATGACAATGCAACACTCAAGTTTAGTAGCTTTGAAACAGTACTCAGTTACTGATGTAGAGCGGTAATGACAGTGCAAGACATTCAAGTTTAGTAGCTTTGAAACAGTACTGTTACTGATGTAGAGCGGTAATGACAATGCAACACTCAAGTTTAGTAGCTTTGAAACAGTACTCAGTTACTGATGTAGAGCAGTAATGACAATGCAAGACATTCAAGTTTAGTAGCTTTCAAACAGTACTCAGTTACTGATGTAGAGCGGTAATGACAATGCAACACTCAAGTTTAGTAGCTTTGAAACAGTACTCAGTTACTGATGTAGAGCGGTAATGACAATGCCAGACATTCAAGTTTAGTAGCTTTGAAACAGTACTCAGTTACTGATGTAGAGCGGTAATGACAATGCAACACTCAAGTTTAGTAGCTTTGAAACAGTACTCAGTTACTGATGTAGAGCAGTAGTGACAATGCAACACTCAAGTTTAGTAGCTTTGAAACAGTACTCAGTTACTGATGTAGAGCAGTAATGACAATGCAAGACATTCAAGTTTAGTAGCTTTGAAACAGTACTCAGTTACTGATGTAGAGCGGTAATGACAATGCAACACTCAAGTTTAGTAGCTTTGAAACAGTACTCAGTTACTGATGTAGAGCAGTAATGACAATGCAACATTCAAGTTTAGTAGCTTTGAAACAGTACTCAGTTACTGATGTAGAGCAGTAATGACAATGCAACACTCAAGTTTAGTAGCTTTGAAACAGTACTCAGTTACTGATGTAGAGCAGTAATGACAATGCAACATTCAAGTTTAGTAGCTTTGAAACAGTACTCAGTTACTGATGTAGAGCAGTAATGACAATGCAACACTCAAGTTTAGTAGCTTTGAAACAGTACTCAGTTACTGATGTAGAGCGGTAATGACAATGCAACACTCAAGTTTAGTAGCTGTGAAACAGTACTCAGTTACTGATGTAGAGCAGTAATGACAATGCAACATTCAAGTTTAGTAGCTTTGAAACAGTACTCAGTTACTGATGTAGAGCGGTAATGACAATGCAACATTCAAGTTTAGTAGCTTTGAAACAGTACTCAGTTACTGATGTAGAGTGGTAATGACAATGCAACATTCAAGTTTAGTAGCTTTGAAACAGTACTCAGTTACTGATGTAGAGTGGTAATGACAATGCAACATTCAAGTTTAGTAGCTTTGAAACAGTACTCAGTTACTGATGTAGAGTGGTAATGACAATGCAACATTCAAGTTTAGTAGCTTTGAAACAGTACTCAGTTACTGATGTAGAGCGGTAATGACAATGCAACATTCAAGTTTAGTAGCTTTGAAACAGTACTCAGTTACTGATGTAGAGCAGTAATGACAATGCAACATTCAAGTTTAGTAGCTTTGAAACAGTACTCAGTTACTGATGTAGAGCGGTAATGACAATGCAAGACATTCAAGTTTAGTAGCTTTGAAACAGTACTGTTACTGATGTAGAGTGGTAATGACAATGCAACACTCAAGTTTAGTAGCATTGAAACAGTACTGTTACTGATGTAGAGCGGTAATGACAATGCAACACTCAAGTTTAGTAGCTTTGAAACAGTACTCAGTTACTGATGTAGAGTGGTAATGACAATGCAACATTCAAGTTTAGTAGCTTTGAAACAGTACTCAGTTACTGATGTAGAGTGGTAATGACAATGCAAGACATTCAAGTTTAGTAGCTTTGAAACAGTACTCAGTTACTGATGTAGAGCGGTAATGACAATGCCAGACATTCAAGTTTAGTAGCTTTGAAACAGTACTCAGTTACTGATGTAGAGCGGTAATGACAATGCCAGACATTCAAGTTTAGTAGCTTTGAAACAGTACTCAGTTACTGATGTAGAGTGGTAATGACAATGCAAGACATTCAAGTTTAGTAGCTTTGAAACAGTACTCAGTTACTGATATAGAGCGGTAATGACAATGCCAGACATTCAAGTTTAGTAGCTTTGAAACAGTACTCAGTTACTGATGTAGAGTGGTAATGACAATGCAAGACATTCAAGTTTAGTAGCTTTGAAACAGTACTCAGTTACTGATGTAGAGCGGTAATGACAATGCAACACTCAAGTTTAGTAGCTTTGAAACAGTACTCAGTTACTGATGTAGAGTGGTAATGACAATGCAAGACATTCAAGTTTAGTAGCTTTGAAACAGTACTCAGTTACTGATGTAGAGCGGTAATGACAATGCCAGACATTCAAGTTTAGTAGCTTTGAAACAGTACTCAGTTACTGATGTAGAGCGGTTATGACAATGCCAGACATTCAAGTTTAGTAGCTTTGAAACAGCACTCTGTTACTGATGTAGAGCAGTAATGACAATGCAACACTCAAGTTTAGTAGCCTTGAAACAGTACTCAGTTACTGATGTAGAGCGGTAATGACAATGCAACACTCAAGTTTAGTAGCCTTGAAACAGTACTCAGTTACTGATGTAGAGCAGTAATGACAATGCAACACTCAAGTTTAGTAGCTTTGAAACAGTACTCAGTTACTGATGTAGAGCAGTAATGCCAATGCAACACTCAAGTTTAGTAGCCTTGAAACAGTACTCAGTTACTGATGTAGAGCAGTAATGCCAATGCAACACTCAAGTTTAGTAGCCTTGAAACAGTACTCAGTTACTGATGTAGAGCAGTAATGCCAATGCAACACTCAAGTTTAGTAGCTTTGAAACAGCACTCTGTTACTGATGTAGAGCAGTAATGACAATGCAACACTCAAGTTTAGTAGCTTTGAAACAGTACTCAGTTACTGATGTAGAGCGGTAATGACAATGCAACACTCAAGTTTAGTAGCCTTGAAACAGTACTCAGTTACTGATGTAGAGCGGTAATGACAATGCCAGACATTCAAGTTTAGTAGCTTTGAAACAGTACTCAGTTACTGATGTAGAGCGGTAATGACAATGCCAGACATTCAAGTTTAGTAGCTTTGAAACAGTACTCAGTTACTGATGTAGAGCAGTAATGACAATGCAACACTCAAGTTTAGTAGCTTTGAAACAGTACTCAGTTACTGATGTAGAGCAGTAATGACAATGCAACACTCAAGTTTAGTAGCTTTGAAACAGTACTAAGTTACTGATGTAGAGCGGTAATGACAATGCCAGACATTCAAGTTTAGTAGCTTTGAAACAGTACTCAGTTACTGATGTAGAGCAGTAATGACAATGCAACACTCAAGTTTAGTAGCTTTGAAACACTACTCAGTTACTGATGTAGAGCGGTAATGACAATGCCAGACATTCAAGTTTAGTAGCTTTGAAACAGTACTCAGTTACTGATGTAGAGCAGTAATGACAATGCAACACTCAAGTTTAGTAGCTTTGAAACAGTACTCAGTTACTGATGTAGAGCAGTAATGACAATGCCAGACATTCAAGTTTAGTAGCTTTGAAACAGTACTCAGTTACTGATGTAGAGTGGTAATGACAATGCAACACTCAAGTTTAGTAGCTTTGAAACAGTACTCAGTTACTGATGTAGAGTGGTAATGACAATGCAACACTCAAGTTTAGTAGCTTTGAAACAGTACTCAGTTACTGATGTAGAGTGATAATGACAATGCAACACTCAGGTTTAGTAGCTTTAAACAGTACTCAGTTACTGATGTAGAGCAGTAATGACAATGCCAGACATTCAAGTTTAGTAGCTTTGAAACAGTACTCAGTTACTGATGTAGAGCGGTAATGACAATGCAAGACATTCAAGTTTAGTAGCTTTGAAACAGTACTCAGTTACTGATGTAGAGCGGTAATGACAATGCCAGACATTCAAGTTTAGTAGCTTTGAAACAGTACTCAGTTACTGATGTAGAGCGGTAATGACAATGCAAGACATTCAAGTTTAGTAGCTTTGAAACAGTACTCAAGTTACTGATGTAGAGCGGTAATGACAATGCCAGACATTCAAGTTTAGTAGCTTTGAAACAGTACTCAGTTACTGATGTAGAGCGGTAATGACAATGCAAGACATTCAAGTTTAGTAGCTTTGAAACAGTACTCAGTTACTGATGTAGAGCGGTAATGACAATGCAACACTCAAGTTTAGTAGCTTTGAAACAGTACTCAGTTACTGATGTAGAGCAGTAATGACAATGCAACACTCAAGTTTAGTAGCTTTGAAACAGTACTCAGTTACTGATGTAGAGCAGTAATGACAATGCCAGACATTCAAGTTTAGTAGCTTTGAAACAGTACTCAGTTACTGATGTAGAGCAGTAATGACAATGCCAGACATTCAAGTTTAGTAGCTTTGAAACAGTACTCAGTTACTGATGTAGAGCAGTAATGACAATGCAACACTCAAGTTTAGTAGCTTTGAAACAGTACTCAGTTACTGATGTAGAGCGGTAATGACAATGCAAGACATTCAAGTTTAGTAGCTTTGAAACAGTACTGTTACTGATGTAGAGCGGTAATGACAATGCAACACTCAAGTTTAGTAGCCTTGAAACAGTACTGAGTTACTGATGTAGAGCAGTAATGACAATGCAAGACATTCAAGTTTAGTAGCTTTGAAACAGTACTCAGTTACTGATGTAGAGCGGTAATGACAATGCAACACTCAAGTTTAGTAGCTTTGAAACAGTACTCAGTTACTGATGTAGAGCGGTAATGACAATGCAACACTCAGGTTTAGTAGCTTTTTTAACAGTACTCAGTTACTGATGTAGAGCAGTAATGACAATGCAACACTCAAGTTTAGTAGCTTTGAAACAGTACTCAGTTACTGATGTAGAGCGGTAATGACAATGCAACACTCAGGTTTAGTAGCTTTGAAACAGTACTCAGTTACTGATGTAGAGCGGTAATGACAATGCAACACTCAAGTTTAGTAGCTTTGAAACAGTACTCAGTTACTGATGTAGAGCGGTAATGACAATGCAACACTCAAGTTTAGTAGCTTTGAAACAGTACTCAGTTACTGATGTAGAGCGGTAATGACAATGCAAGACATTCAAGTTTAGTAGCTTTGAAACAGTACTGTTACTGATGTAGAGCGGTAATGACAATGCAACACTCAAGTTTAGTAGCTTTGAAACAGTACTCAGTTACTGATGTAGAGCAGTAATGACAATGCAAGACATTCAAGTTTAGTAGCTTTCAAACAGTACTCAGTTACTGATGTAGAGCGGTAATGACAATGCAACACTCAAGTTTAGTAGCTTTGAAACAGTACTCAGTTACTGATGTAGAGCGGTAATGACAATGCCAGACATTCAAGTTTAGTAGCTTTGAAACAGTACTCAGTTACTGATGTAGAGCGGTAATGACAATGCAACACTCAAGTTTAGTAGCTTTGAAACAGTACTCAGTTACTGATGTAGAGCAGTAATGACAATGCAACACTCAAGTTTAGTAGCTTTGAAACAGTACTCAGTTACTGATGTAGAGCAGTAATGACAATGCAAGACATTCAAGTTTAGTAGCTTTGAAACAGTACTCAGTTACTGATGTAGAGCGGTAATGACAATGCAACACTCAAGTTTAGTAGCTTTGAAACAGTACTCAGTTACTGATGTAGAGCAGTAATGACAATGCAACATTCAAGTTTAGTAGCTTTGAAACAGTACTCAGTTACTGATGTAGAGCAGTAATGACAATGCAACAGTCAAGTTTAGTAGCTTTGAAACAGTACTCAGTTACTGATGTAGAGCAGTAATGACAATGCAACACTCAAGTTTAGTAGCTTTGAAACAGTACTCAGTTACTGATGTAGAGCAGTAATGACAATGCAACATTCAAGTTTAGTAGCTTTGAAACAGTACTCAGTTACTGATGTAGAGCAGTAATGACAATGCAACACTCAAGTTTAGTAGCTTTGAAACAGTACTCAGTTACTGATGTAGAGCGGTAATGACAATGCAACACTCAAGTTTAGTAGCTGTGAAACAGTACTCAGTTACTGATGTAGAGCAGTAATGACAATGCAACATTCAAGTTTAGTAGCTTTGAAACAGTACTCAGTTACTGATGTAGAGCGGTAATGACAATGCAACATTCAAGTTTAGTAGCTTTGAAACAGTACTCAGTTACTGATGTAGAGTGGTAATGACAATGCAACATTCAAGTTTAGTAGCTTTGAAACAGTACTCAGTTACTGATGTAGAGTGGTAATGACAATGCAACATTCAAGTTTAGTAGCTTTGAAACAGTACTCAGTTACTGATGTAGAGTGGTAATGACAATGCAACATTCAAGTTTAGTAGCTTTGAAACAGTACTCAGTTACTGATGTAGAGCGGTAATGACAATGCAACATTCAAGTTTAGTAGCTTTGAAACAGTACTCAGTTACTGATGTAGAGCAGTAATGACAATGCAACATTCAAGTTTAGTAGCTTTGAAACAGTACTCAGTTACTGATGTAGAGCGGTAATGACAATGCAAGACATTCAAGTTTAGTAGCTTTGAAACAGTACTGTTACTGATGTAGAGTGGTAATGACAATGCAACACTCAAGTTTAGTAGCATTGAAACAGTACTGTTACTGATGTAGAGCGGTAATGACAATGCAACACTCAAGTTTACTAGCTTTGAAACAGTACTCAGTTACTGATGTAGAGTGGTAATGACAATGCAACATTCAAGTTTAGTAGCTTTGAAACAGTACTCAGTTACTGATGTAGAGTGGTAATGACAATGCAAGACATTCAAGTTTAGTAGCTTTGAAACAGTACTCAGTTACTGATGTAGAGCGGTAATGACAATGCCAGACATTCAAGTTTAGTAGCTTTGAAACAGTACTCAGTTACTGATGTAGAGCGGTAATGACAATGCCAGACATTCAAGTTTAGTAGCTTTGAAACAGTACTCAGTTACTGATGTAGAGTGGTAATGACAATGCAAGACATTCAAGTTTAGTAGCTTTGAAACAGTACTCAGTTACTGATGTAGAGCGGTAATGACAATGCCAGACATTCAAGTTTAGTAGCTTTGAAACAGTACTCAGTTACTGATGTAGAGTGGTAATGACAATGCAAGACATTCAAGTTTAGTAGCTTTGAAACAGTACTCAGTTACTGATGTAGAGCGGTAATGACAATGCAACACTCAAGTTTAGTAGCTTTGAAACAGTACTCAGTTACTGATGTAGAGTGGTAATGACAATGCAAGACATTCAAGTTTAGTAGCTTTGAAACAGTACTCAGTTACTGATGTAGAGCGGTAATGACAATGCCAGACATTCAAGTTTAGTAGCTTTGAAACAGTACTCAGTTACTGATGTAGAGCGGTAATGACAATGCCAGACATTCAAGTTTAGTAGCTTTGAAACAGCACTCTGTTACTGATGTAGAGCAGTAATGACAATGCAACACTCAAGTTTAGTAGCCTTGAAACAGTACTCAGTTACTGATGTAGAGCGGTAATGACAATGCAACACTCAAGTTTAGTAGCCTTGAAACAGTACTCAGTTACTGATGTAGAGCAGTAATGACAATGCAACACTCAAGTTTAGTAGCTTTGAAACAGTACTCAGTTACTGATGTAGAGTGGTAATGACAATGCAACATTCAAGTTTAGTAGCTTTGAAACAGTACTCAGTTACTGATGTAGAGTGGTAATGACAATGCAAGACATTCAAGTTTAGTAGCTTTGAAACAGTACTCAGTTACTGATGTAGAGCGGTAATGACAATGCCAGACATTCAAGTTTAGTAGCTTTGAAACAGTACTCAGTTACTGATGTAGAGCGGTAATGACAATGCCAGACATTCAAGTTTAGTAGCTTTGAAACAGTACTCAGTTACTGATGTAGAGTGGTAATGACAATGCAAGACATTCAAGTTTAGTAGCTTTGAAACAGTACTCAGTTACTGATATAGAGCGGTAATGACAATGCCAGACCTTCAAGTTTAGTAGCTTTGAAACAGTACTCAGTTACTGATGTAGAGTGGTAATGACAATGCAAGACATTCAAGTTTAGTAGCTTTGAAACAGTACTCAGTTACTGATGTAGAGCGGTAATGACAATGCAACACTCAAGTTTAGTAGCTTTGAAACAGTACTCAGTTACTGATGTAGAGTGGTAATGACAATGCAAGACATTCAAGTTTAGTAGCTTTGAAACAGTACTCAGTTACTGATGTAGAGCGGTAATGACAATGCCAGACATTCAAGTTTAGTAGCTTTGAAACAGTACTCAGTTACTGATGTAGAGCGGTTATGACAATGCCAGACATTCAAGTTTAGTAGCTTTGAAACAGCACTCTGTTACTGATGTAGAGCAGTAATGACAATGCAACACTCAAGTTTAGTAGCCTTGAAACAGTACTCAGTTACTGATGTAGAGCGGTAATGACAATGCAACACTCAAGTTTAGTAGCCTTGAAACAGTACTCAGTTACTGATGTAGAGCAGTAATGACAATGCAACACTCAAGTTTAGTAGCTTTGAAACAGTACTCAGTTACTGATGTAGAGCAGTAATGCCAATGCAACACTCAAGTTTAGTAGCCTTGAAACAGTACTCAGTTACTGATGTAGAGCAGTAATGCCAATGCAACACTCAAGTTTAGTAGCCTTGAAACAGTACTCAGTTACTGATGTAGAGCAGTAATGCCAATGCAACACTCAAGTTTAGTAGCTTTGAAACAGCGCTCTGTTACTGATGTAGAGCAGTAATGACAATGCAACACTCAAGTTTAGTAGCTTTGAAACAGTACTCAGTTACTGATGTAGAGCGGTAATGACAATGCAACACTCAAGTTTAGTAGCCTTGAAACAGTACTCAGTTACTGATGTAGAGCGGTAATGACAATGCCAGACATTCAAGTTTAGTAGCTTTGAAACAGTACTCAGTTACTGATGTAGAGCGGTAATGACAATGCCAGACATTCAAGTTTAGTAGCTTTGAAACAGTACTCAGTTACTGATGTAGAGCAGTAATGACAATGCAACACTCAAGTTTAGTAGCTTTGAAACAGTACTCAGTTACTGATGTAGAGCAGTAATGACAATGCAACACTCAAGTTTAGTAGCTTTGAAACAGTACTAAGTTACTGATGTAGAGCGGTAATGACAATGCCAGACATTCAAGTTTAGTAGCTTTGAAACAGTACTCAGTTACTGATGTAGAGCAGTAATGACAATGCAACACTCAAGTTTAGTAGCTTTGAAACACTACTCAGTTACTGATGTAGAGCGGTAATGACAATGCCAGACATTCAAGTTTAGTAGCTTTGAAACAGTACTCAGTTACTGATGTAGAGCAGTAATGACAATGCAACACTCAAGTTTAGTAGCTTTGAAACAGTACTCAGTTACTGATGTAGAGCAGTAATGACAATGCCAGACATTCAAGTTTAGTAGCTTTGAAACAGTACTCAGTTACTGATGTAGAGTGGTAATGACAATGCAACACTCAAGTTTAGTAGCTTTGAAACAGTACTCAGTTACTGATGTAGAGTGGTAATGACAATGCAACACTCAAGTTTAGTAGCTTTGAAACAGTACTCAGTTACTGATGTAGAGTGATAATGACAATGCAACACTCAGGTTTAGTAGCTTTAAACAGTACTCAGTTACTGATGTAGAGCAGTAATGACAATGCCAGACATTCAAGTTTAGTAGCTTTGAAACAGTACTCAGTTACTGATGTAGAGCGGTAATGACAATGCAAGACATTCAAGTTTAGTAGCTTTGAAACAGTACTCAGTTACTGATGTAGAGCGGTAATGACAATGCCAGACATTCAAGTTTAGTAGCTTTGAAACAGTACTCAGTTACTGATGTAGAGCGGTAATGACAATGCAAGACATTCAAGTTTAGTAGCTTTGAAACAGTACTCAAGTTACTGATGTAGAGCGGTAATGACAATGCCAGACATTCAAGTTTAGTAGCTTTGAAACAGTACTCAGTTACTGATGTAGAGCGGTAATGACAATGCAAGACATTCAAGTTTAGTAGCTTTGAAACAGTACTCAGTTACTGATGTAGAGCGGTAATGACAATGCAACACTCAAGTTTAGTAGCTTTGAAACAGTACTCAGTTACTGATGTAGAGCAGTAATGACAATGCAACACTCAAGTTTAGTAGCTTTGAAACAGTACTCAGTTACTGATGTAGAGCAGTAATGACAATGCCAGACATTCAAGTTTAGTAGCTTTGAAACAGTACTCAGTTACTGATGTAGAGCAGTAATGACAATGCCAGACATTCAAGTTTAGTAGCTTTGAAACAGTACTCAGTTACTGATGTAGAGCAGTAATGACAATGCAACACTCAAGTTTAGTAGCTTTGAAACAGTACTCAGTTACTGATGTAGAGCGGTAATGACAATGCAAGACATTCAAGTTTAGTAGCTTTGAAACAGTACTGTTACTGATGTAGAGCGGTAATGACAATGCAACACTCAAGTTTAGTAGCCTTGAAACAGTACTGAGTTACTGATGTAGAGCAGTAATGACAATGCAAGACATTCAAGTTTAGTAGCTTTGAAACAGTACTCAGTTACTGATGTAAAGCGGTAATGACAATGCAACACTCAAGTTTAGTAGCTTTGAAACAGTACTCAGTTACTGATGTAGAGCGGTAATGACAATGCAACACTCAGGTTTAGTAGCTTTTTTAACAGTACTCAGTTACTGATGTAGAGCAGTAATGACAATGCAACACTCAAGTTTAGTAGCTTTGAAACAGTACTCAGTTACTGATGTAGAGCGGTAATGACAATGCAACACTCAGGTTTAGTAGCTTTGAAACAGTACTCAGTTACTGATGTAGAGCGGTAATGACAATGCAACACTCAAGTTTAGTAGCTTTGAAACAGTACTCAGTTACTGATGTAGAGCGGTAATGACAATGCAACACTCAAGTTTAGTAGCTTTGAAACAGTACTCAGTTACTGATGTAGAGCGGTAATGACAATGCAAGACATTCAAGTTTAGTAGCTTTGAAACAGTACTGTTACTGATGTAGAGCGGTAATGACAATGCAACACTCAAGTTTAGTAGCTTTGAAACAGTACTCAGTTACTGATGTAGAGCAGTAATGACAATGCAAGACATTCAAGTTTAGTAGCTTTCAAACAGTACTCAGTTACTGATGTAGAGCGGTAATGACAATGCAACACTCAAGTTTAGTAGCTTTGAAACAGTACTCAGTTACTGATGTAGAGCGGTAATGACAATGCCAGACATTCAAGTTTAGTAGCTTTGAAACAGTACTCAGTTACTGATGTAGAGCGGTAATGACAATGCAACACTCAAGTTTAGTAGCTTTGAAACAGTACTCAGTTACTGATGTAGAGCAGTAATGACAATGCAACACTCAAGTTTAGTAGCTTTGAAACAGTACTCAGTTACTGATGTAGAGCAGTAATGACAATGCAACACTCAAGTTTAGTAGCTTTGAAACAGTACTCAGTTACTGATGTAGAGCAGTAATGACAATGCAACACTCAAGTTTAGTAGCTTTGAAACAGTACTCAGTTACTGATGTAGAGCGGTAATGACAATGCAACACTCAAGTTTAGTAGCTTTGAAACAGTACTCAGTTACTGATGTAGAGCAGTAATGACAATGCAACATTCAAGTTTAGTAGCTTTGAAACAGTACTCAGTTACTGATGTAGAGCAGTAATGACAATGCAACAGTCAAGTTTAGTAGCTTTGAAACAGTACTCAGTTACTGATGTAGAGCAGTAATGACAATGCAACACTCAAGTTTAGTAGCTTTGAAACAGTACTCAGTTACTGATGTAGAGCAGTAATGACAATGCAACATTCAAGTTTAGTAGCTTTGAAACAGTACTCAGTTACTGATGTAGAGCAGTAATGACAATGCAACACTCAAGTTTAGTAGCTTTGAAACAGTACTCAGTTACTGATGTAGAGCGGTAATGACAATGCAACACTCAAGTTTAGTAGCTGTGAAACAGTACTCAGTTACTGATGTAGAGCAGTAATGACAATGCAACATTCAAGTTTAGTAGCTTTGAAACAGTACTCAGTTACTGATGTAGAGCGGTAATGACAATGCAACATTCAAGTTTAGTAGCTTTGAAACAGTACTCAGTTACTGATGTAGAGTGGTAATGACAATGCAACATTCAAGTTTAGTAGCTTTGAAACAGTACTCAGTTACTGATGTAGAGTGGTAATGACAATGCAACATTCAAGTTTAGTAGCTTTGAAACAGTACTCAGTTACTGATGTAGAGTGGTAATGACAATGCAACATTCAAGTTTAGTAGCTTTGAAACAGTACTCAGTTACTGATGTAGAGCGGTAATGACAATGCAACATTCAAGTTTAGTAGCTTTGAAACAGTACTCAGTTACTGATGTAGAGCAGTAATGACAATGCAACATTCAAGTTTAGTAGCTTTGAAACAGTACTCAGTTACTGATGTAGAGCGGTAATGACAATGCAAGACATTCAAGTTTAGTAGCTTTGAAACAGTACTGTTACTGATGTAGAGTGGTAATGACAATGCAACACTCAAGTTTAGTAGCATTGAAACAGTACTGTTACTGATGTAGAGCGGTAATGACAATGCAACACTCAAGTTTAGTAGCTTTGAAACAGTACTCAGTTACTGATGTAGAGTGGTAATGACAATGCAACATTCAAGTTTAGTAGCTTTGAAACAGTACTCAGTTACTGATGTAGAGTGGTAATGACAATGCAAGACATTCAAGTTTAGTAGCTTTGAAACAGTACTCAGTTACTGATGTAGAGCGGTAATGACAATGCCAGACATTCAAGTTTAGTAGCTTTGAAACAGTACTCAGTTACTGATGTAGAGCGGTAATGACAATGCCAGACATTCAAGTTTAGTAGCTTTGAAACAGTACTCAGTTACTGATGTAGAGTGGTAATGACAATGCAAGACATTCAAGTTTAGTAGCTTTGAAACAGTACTCAGTTACTGATGTAGAGCGGTAATGACAATGCCAGACATTCAAGTTTAGTAGCTTTGAAACAGTACTCAGTTACTGATGTAGAGTGGTAATGACAATGCAAGACATTCAAGTTTAGTAGCTTTGAAACAGTACTCAGTTACTGATGTAGAGCGGTAATGACAATGCAACACTCAAGTTTAGTAGCTTTGAAACAGTACTCAGTTACTGATGTAGAGTGGTAATGACAATGCAAGACATTCAAGTTTAGTAGCTTTGAAACAGTACTCAGTTACTGATGTAGAGCGGTAATGACAATGCCAGACATTCAAGTTTAGTAGCTTTGAAACAGTACTCAGTTACTGATGTAGAGCGGTAATGACAATGCCAGACATTCAAGTTTAGTAGCTTTGAAACAGCACTCTGTTACTGATGTAGAGCAGTAATGACAATGCAACACTCAAGTTTAGTAGCCTTGAAACAGTACTCAGTACTGATGTAGAGCGGTAATGACAATGCAACACTCAAGTTTAGTAGCCTTGAAACAGTACTCAGTTACTGATGTAGAGCAGTAATGACAATGCAACACTCAAGTTTAGTAGCTTTGAAACAGTACTCAGTTACTGATGTAGAGCAGTAATGCCAATGCAACACTCAAGTTTAGTAGCCTTGAAACAGTACTCAGTTACTGATGTAGAGCAGTAATGCCAATGCAACACTCAAGTTTAGTAGCCTTGAAACAGTACTCAGTTACTGATGTAGAGCAGTAATGCCAATGCAACACTCAAGTTTAGTAGCTTTGAACAGCACTCTGTTACTGATGTAGAGCAGTAATGACAATGCAACACTCAAGTTTAGTAGCTTTTTGAAACAGTACTCAGTTACTGATGTAGAGCGGTAATGACAATGCAACACTCAAGTTTAGTAGCCTTGAAACAGTACTCAGTTACTGATGTAGAGCGGTAATGACAATGCAACACTCAAGTTTAGTAGCTTTGAAACAGTACTCAGTTACTGATGTAGAGCGGTAATGACAATGCCAGACATTCAAGTTTAGTAGCTTTGAAACAGTACTCAGTTACTGATGTAGAGCAGTAATGACAATGCAACACTCAAGTTTAGTAGCTTTGAAACAGTACTCAGTTACTGATGTAGAGCAGTAATGACAATGCAACACTCAAGTTTAGTAGCTTTGAAACAGTACTAAGTTACTGATGTAGATCGGTAATGACAATGCCAGACATTCAAGTTTAGTAGCTTTGAAACAGTACTCAGTTACTGATGTAGAGCAGTAATGACAATGCAACACTCAAGTTTAGTAGCTTTGAAACACTACTCAGTTACTGATGTAGAGCGGTAATGACAATGCCAGACATTCAAGTTTAGTAGCTTTGAAACAGTACTCAGTTACTGATGTAGAGCAGTAATGACAATGCAACACTCAAGTTTAGTAGCTTTGAAACAGTACTCAGTTACTGATGTAGAGCAGTAATGACAATGCCAGACATTCAAGTTTAGTAGCTTTGAAACAGTACTCAGTTACTGATGTAGAGTGGTAATGACAATGCAACACTCAAGTTTAGTAGCTTTGAAACAGTACTCAGTTACTGATGTAGAGTGGTAATGACAATGCAACACTCAAGTTTAGTAGCTTTGAAACAGTACTCAGTTACTGATGTAGAGTGATAATGACAATGCAACACTCAGGTTTAGTAGCTTTAAACAGTACTCAGTTACTGATGTAGAGCAGTAATGACAATGCCAGACATTCAAGTTTAGTAGCTTTGAAACAGTACTCAGTTACTGATGTAGAGCGGTAATGACAATGCAAGACATTCAAGTTTAGTAGCTTTGAAACAGTACTCAGTTACTGATGTAGAGCGGTAATGACAATGCCAGACATTCAAGTTTAGTAGCTTTGAAACAGTACTCAGTTACTGATGTAGAGCGGTAATGACAATGCAAGACATTCAAGTTTAGTAGCTTTGAAACAGTACTCAAGTTACTGATGTAGAGCGGTAATGACAATGCCAGACATTCAAGTTTAGTAGCTTTGAAACAGTACTCAGTTACTGATGTAGAGCGGTAATGACAATGCAAGACATTCAAGTTTAGTAGCTTTGAAACAGTACTCAGTTACTGATGTAGAGCGGTAATGACAATGCAACACTCAAGTTTAGTAGCTTTGAAACAGTACTCAGTTACTGATGTAGAGCAGTAATGACAATGCAACACTCAAGTTTAGTAGCTTTGAAACAGTACTCAGTTACTGATGTAGAGCAGTAATGACAATGCCAGACATTCAAGTTTAGTAGCTTTGAAACAGTACTCAGTTACTGATGTAGAGCAGTAATGACAATGCCAGACATTCAAGTTTAGTAGCTTTGAAACAGTACTCAGTTACTGATGTAAAGCAGTAATGACAATGCAACACTCAAGTTTAGTAGCTTTGAAACAGTACTCAGTTACTGATGTAGAGCAGTAATGACAATGCAACACTCAAGTTTAGTAGCTTTGAAACAGTACTCAGTTACTGATGTAGAGCAGTAATGACAATGAAACACTCAAGTTTAGTAGCTTTGAAACAGTACTCAGTTACTGATGTAGAGCAGTAATGACAATGCAACACTCAAGTTTAGTAGCTTTGAAACAGTACTCAGTTACTGATGTAGAGCAGTAATGACAATGCAACACTCAAGTTTAGTAGCTTTGAAACAGTACTCAGTTACTGATGTAGAGCAGTAATGACAATGAAACACTCAAGTTTAGTAGCTTTGAAACAGTACTCAGTTACTGATGTAGAGCAGTAATGACAATGCAACACTCAAGTTTAGTAGCTTTGAAACAGTACTAAGTTACTGATGTAGAGCAGTAATGACAATGCAACACTCAAGTTTAGTAACTTTGAAACAGTACTAAGTTACTGATGTAGAGCAGTAATGACAATGCAACACTCAAGTTTAGTAGATTTGAAACAGTACTCAGTTACTGATGTAGAGCAGTAATGACAATGCAACATTCAAGTTTAGTAGCTTTGAAACAGTACTCAGTTACTGATGTAGAGCAGTAATGACAATGCAACACTCATGTTTAGTAGCTTTGAAACAGTACTCAGTTACTGATGTAGAGCGGTAATGACAATGCCAGACATTCAAGTTTAGTAGCTTTGAAACAGTACTCAGTTACTGATGTAGAGTGGTAATGACAATGCAACACATTCAAGTTTAGTAGCCTTGAAACAGTACTCAGTTACTGATGTAGAGCAGTAATGACAATGCAACACTCAAGTTTAGTAGCCTTGAAACAGTACTCAGTTACTGATGTAGGGCAGTAATGACAATGCCAGACAGTCAAGTTTAGTAGCTTTGAAACAGTACTCAGTTACTGATGTAGAGCGGTAATGACAATGCCAGACATTCAAGTTTAGTAGCTTTGAAACAGTACTCAGTTACTGATGTAGAGCAGTAATGACAATGCAACACTCAAGTTTAGTAGCTTTGAAACAGTACTCAGTTACTGATGTAGAGCAGTAATGACAATGCCAGACATTCAAGTTTAGTAGCTTTGAAACAGTACTCAGTTACTGATGTAGAGCGGTAATGACAATGCCAGACATTCAAGTTTAGTAGCTTTGAAACAGTACTCAGTTACTGATGTAGAGCGGTAATGACAATGCCAGACATTCAAGTTTAGTAGCTTTGAAACAGTACTCAGTTACTGATGTAGAGCGGTAATGACAATGCCAGACATTCAAGTTTAGTAGCTTTGAAACAGTACTCTGTTACTGATGTAGAGCAGTAATGACAATGCCAGACATTCAAGTTTAGTAGCTTTGAAACAGTACTCAGTTACTGATGTAGAGCAGTAATGACAATGCCAGACATTCAAGTTTAGTAGCTTTGAAACAGTACTCAGTTACTGGTGTAGAGCAGTAATGACAATGCCAGACATTCAAGTTTAGTAGCTTTGAAACAGTACTCAGTTACTGATGTAGAGCAGTAATGACAATGCCAGACATTCAAGTTTAGTAGCTTTGAAACAGTACTCTGTTACTGATGTAGAGCAGTAATGACAATGCCAGACATTCAAGTTTAGTAGCTTTGAAACAGTACTCAGTTACTGATGTAGAGCAGTAATGACAATGCCAGACATTCAAGTTTAGTAGCTTTGAAACAGTACTCAGTTACTGGTGTAGAGCAGTAATGACAATGCCAGACATTCAAGTTTAGTAGCTTTGAAACAGTACTCAGTTACTGATGTAGAGCAGTAATGACAATGCCAGACATTCAAGTTTAGTAGCTTTGAAACAGTACTCTGTTACTGATGTAGAGCAGTAATGACAATGCCAGACATTCAAGTTTAGTAGCTTTGAAACAGTACTCAGTTACTGATGTAGAGCAGTAATGACAATGCCAGACATTCAAGTTTAGTAGCTTTGAAACAGTACTCAGTTACTGATGTAGAGCAGTAATGACAATGCCAGACATTCAAGTTTAGTAGCTTTGAAACAGTACTCAGTTACTGATGTAGAGCAGTAATGACAATGCAACATTCAAGTTTAGTAGCTTTGAAACAGTACTCAGTTACTGATGTAGAGCAGTAATGACAATGCAACATTCAAGTTTAGTAGCTTTGAAACAGTACTCAGTTACTGATGTAGAGCAGTAATGACAATGCAACATTCAAGTTTAGTAGCTTTGAAACAGTACTCAGTTACTGATGTAGAGCAGTAATGACAATGCAACATTCAAGTTTAGTAGCTTTGAAACAGTACTCAGTTACTGATGTAGAGCAGTAATGACAATGCAACATTCAAGTTTAGTAGCTTTGAAACAGTACTCAGTTACTGATGTAGAGCAGTAATGACAATGCTACATTCAAGTTTAGTAGCTTTGAAACAGTACTCAGTTACTGATGTAGAGCAGTAATGACAATGCAACATTCAAGTTTAGTAGCTTTGAAACAGTACTCAGTTACTGATGTAGAGCAGTAATGACAATGCAACATTCAAGTTTAGTAGCTTTGAAAAAGTACTCAGTTACTGATGAAGAGCAGTAATGACAATGCAACACTCAAGTTTAGTAGCTTTGAAACAGTACTCAGTTACTGATGTAGAGCAGTAATGACAATGCAACACTCAAGTTTAGTAGCTTTGAAACAGTACTCAGTTACTGATGTAGAGTGGTAATGACAATGCAACATTCAAGTTTAGTAGCTTTGAAACAGTACTGTTACTGATGTAGAGCAGTAATGACAATGCCAGACATTCAAGTTTAGTAGCTTTGAAACAGTACTCAGTTACTGATGTAGAGCAGTAATGACAATGCCAGACATTCAAGTTTAGTAGCTTTGAAACAGTACTCAGTTACTGATGTAGAGCAGTAATGACAATGCAACATTCAAGTTTAGTAGCTTTGAAACAGTACTCAGTTACTGATGTAGAGTGGTAATGACAATGCAACACTCAGGTTTAGTAGCTTTGAAACAGTACTCAGTTACTAGTGTAGAGCAGTAATGACAATGCAACATTCAAGTTTAGTAGCTTTGAAACAGTACTCAGTTACTGATGTAGAGCGGTAATGACAATGCCAGACATTCAAGTTTAGTAGCTTTGAAACAGTACTCAGTTACTGATGTAGAGCGGTAATGACAATGCAACACTCAAGTTTAGTAGCTTTGAAACAGTACTCAGTTACTGATGTAGAGCAGTAATGACAATGCAACACTCAAGTTTAGTAGCTTTGAAACAGTACTCAGTTACTGATGTAGAACAGTAATGACAATGCCAGACATTCAAGTTTAGTAGCTTTGAAACAGTACTCAGTTACTGATGTAGAGCAGTAATGACAATGCAACACTCAAGTTTAGTAGCTTTGAAACAGTACTCAGTTACTGATGTAGAGCAGTAATGACAATGCCAGACATTCAAGTTTAGTAGCTTTGAAACAGTACTCAGTTACTGATGTAGAGCAGTAATGACAATGCAACACTCAAGTTTAGTAGCTTTGAAACAGTACTCAGTTACTGATGTAGAGCGGTAATGACAATGCAACATTCAAGTTTAGTAGCTTTGAAACAGTACTCAGTTACTGATGTAGAGCGGTAATGACAATGCAACACTCAAGTTTAGTAGCTTTGAAACAGTACTCAGTTACTGATGTAGAGCAGTAATGACAATGCAACATTCAAGTTCAGTAGCTTTGAAACAGTACTCAGTTACTGATGTAGAGCGGTAATGACAATGCAACACTCAAGTTTAGTAGCTTTGAAACAGTACTCAGTTACTGGTGTAGAGCAGTAATGACAATGCAACATTCAAGTTTAGTAGCTTTGAAACAGTACTCAGTTACTGGTGTAGAGCGGTAATGACAATGCAACATTCAAGTTTAGTAGCTTTGAAACAGTACTCAGTTACTGATGTAGAGCGGTAATGACAATGCCAGACATTCAAGTTTAGTAGCTTTGAAACAGTACTCAGTTACTGATGTAGAGCGGTAATGACAATGCCAGACATTCAAGTTTAGTAGCTTTGAAACAGTACTCAGTTACTGATGTAGAGCGGTAATGACAATGCAACACTCAAGTTTAGTAGCTTTGAAACAGTACTCAGTTACTGATGTAGAGCAGTAATGACAATGCAACATTCAAGTTTAGTAGCTTTGAAACAGTACTCAGTTACTGATGTAGAGCAGTAATGACAATGCCAGACATTCAAGTTTAGTAGCTTTGAAACAGTACTCTGTTACTGATGTAGAGCAGTAATGACAATGCCAGACATTCAAGTTTAGTAGCTTTGAAACAGTACTCAGTTACTGATGTAGAGCAGTAATGACAATGCCAGACATTCAAGTTTAGTAGCTTTGAAACAGTACTCAGTTACTGATGTAGAGCAGTAATGACAATGCCAGACATTCAAGTTTAGTAGCTTTGAAACAGTACTCAGTTACTGATGTAGAGCAGTAATGACAATGCCAGACATTCAAGTTTAGTAGCTTTGAAACAGTACTCAGTTACTGATGTAGAGCAGTAATGACAATTGCCAGACATTCAAGTTTAGTAGCTTTGAAACAGTACTCAGTTACTGATGTAGAGCAGTAATGACATGCCAGACATTCAAGTTTAGCAGCTTTGAAACAGTACTCAGTTACTGATGTAGAGCGGTAATGACAATGCCAGACATTCAAGTTTAGTAGCTTTGAAACAGTACTCAGTTACTGATGTAGAGCAGTAATGACAATGCCAGACATTCAAGTTTAGTAGCTTTGAAACAGTACTCAGTTACTGATGTAGAGCAGTAATGACAATGCCAGACATTCAAGTTTAGTAGCTTTGAAACAGTACTCAGTTACTGATGTAGAGCAGTAATGACAATGCCAGACATTCAAGTTTAGTAGCTTTGAAACAGTACTCTGTTACTGATGTAGAGCAGTAATGACAATGCCAGACATTCAAGTTTAGTAGCTTTGAAACAGCACTCTGTTACTGATGTAGAGCAGTAATGACAATGCCAGACATTCAAGTTTAGTAGCTTTGAAACAGTACTCAGTTACTGATGTAGAGCAGTAATGACAATGCAACATTCAAGTTCAGTAGCTTTGAAACAGTACTCAGTTACTGATGTAGAGCGGTAATGACAATGCCAGACATTCAAGTTTAGTAGCTTTGAAACAGTACTCAGTTACTGATGTAGAGCGGTAATGACAATGCCAGACATTCAAGTTTAGTAGCTTTGAAACAGTACTCAGTTACTGATGTAGAGCGGTAATGACAATGCCAGACATTCAAGTTTAGTAGCTTTGAAACAGTACTCAGTTACTGATGTAGAGCAGTAATGACAATGCCAGACATTCAAGTTTAGTAGCTTTGAAACAGTACTCAGTTACTGATGTAGAGCAGTAATGACAATGCAACACTCAAGTTTAGTAGCTTTGAAACAGTACTCAGTTACTGATGTAGAGCAGTAATGACAATGCCAGACATTCAAGTTTAGTAGCTTTGAAACAGTACTCAGTTACTGATGTAGAGTGGTAATGACAATGCAACACTCAAGTTTAGTAGCTTTGAAACAGTACTCAGTTACTGATGTAGAGCAGTAATGACAATGCAACATTCAAGTTTAGTAGCTTTGAAACAGTACTCAGTTACTGATGTAGAGCAGTAATGACAATGCAACATTCAAGTTTAGTAGCTTTGAAACAGTACTCAGTTACTGATGTAGAGCAGTAATGACAATGCAACATTCAAGTTTAGTAGCTTTGAAACAGTACTCAGTTACTGATGTAGAGCAGTAATGACAATGCAACATTCAAGTTTAGTAGCTTTGAAACAGTACTCAGTTACTGATGTAGAGCAGTAATGACAATGCAACATTCAAGTTTAGTAGCTTTGAAACAGTACTCAGTTACTGATGTAGAGCAGTAATGACAATGCAACATTCAAGTTTAGTAGCTTTGAAACAGTACTCAGTTACTGATGTAGAGCAGTAATGACAATGCAACATTCAAGTTTAGTAGCTTTGAAACAGTACTCAGTTACTGATGTAGAGCAGTAATGACAATGCAACATTCAAGTTTAGTAGCTTTGAAACAGTACTCAGTTACTGATGTAGAGCAGTAATGACAATGCAACATTCAAGTTTAGTAGCTTTGAAACAGTACTCAGTTACTGATGTAGAGCAGTAATGACAATGCAACATTCAAGTTTAGTAGCTTTGAAACAGTACTCAGTTACTGATGTAGAGCAGTAATGACAATGCCAGACATTCAAGTTTAGTAGCTTTGAAACAGTACTCAGTTACTGATGTAGAGCAGTAATGACAATGCCAGACATTCAAGTTTAGTAGCTTTGAAACAGTACTCAGTTACTGATGTAGAGCAGTAATGACAATGCCAGACACTCAAGTTTAGTAGCTTTGAAACAGTACTCAGTTACTGATGTAGAGCAGTAATGACAATGCCAGACACTCAAGTTCAGTAGCTTTGAAACAGTACTCAGTTACTGATGTAGAGCGGTAATGACAATGCAACACTCAAGTTTAGTAGCTTTGAAACAGTACTCAGTTACTGATGTAGAGCAGTAATGACAATGCCAGACATTCAAGTTTAGTAGCTTTGAAACAGTACTCAGTTACTGATGTAGAGCAGTAATGACAATGCAACATTCAAGTTTGGTAGCTTTGAAACAGTACTCAGTTACTGATGTAGAGCGGTAATGACAATGCAACACTCAAGTTTAGTAGCTTTGAAACAGTACTCAGTTACTGATGTAGAGCAGTAATGACAATGCCAGACATTCAAGTTTAGTAGCTTTGAAACAGTACTCAGTTACTGATGTAGAGCAGTAATGACAATGCAACATTCAAGTTTAGTAGCTTTGAAACAGTACTCAGTTACTGATGTAGAGCAGTAATGACAATGCCAGACATTCAAGTTTAGTAGCTTTGAAACAGTACTCAGTTACTGATGTAGAGCAGTAATGACAATGCCAGACACTCAAGTTTAGTAGCTTTGAAACAGTACTCTGTTACTGATGTAGAGCAGTAATGACAATGCCAGACATTCAAGTTTAGTAGCTTTGAAACAGTACTCAGTTACTGATGTAGAGCAGTAATGACAATGCCAGACACTCAAGTTTAGTAGCTTTGAAACAGTACTCTGTTACTGATGTAGAGCAGTAATGACAATGCCAGACATTCAAGTTCAGTAGCTTTGAAACAGTACTCAGTTACTGATGTAGAGTGGTAATGACAATGCAACACTCAAGTTTAGTAGCTTTGTAACAGTACTGTTACTGATGTAGAGCAGTAATGACAATGCAACATTCAAGTTTAGTAGCTTTGAAACAGTACTCAGTTACTGATGTAGAGCAGTAATGACAATGCCAGACACTCAAGTTTAGTAGCTTTGAAACAGTACTGTTACTGATGTAGAGCAGTAATGACAATGCCAGACACTCAAGTTTAGTAGCTTTGAAACAGTACTGTTACTGATGTAGAGCAGTAATGACAATGCAACATTCAAGTTTAGTAGCTTTGAAACAGTACTCAGTTACTGATGTAGAGCGGTAATGACAATGCAACACTCAAGTTTAGTAGCTTTGAAACAGTACTCAGTTACTGATGTAGAGCAGTAATGACAATGCAACATTCAAGTTTAGTAGCTTTGAAACAGTACTCAGTTACTGATGTAGAGCAGTAATGACAATGCCAGACATTCAAGTTTAGTAGCTTTGAAACAGTACTCAGTTACTGATGTAGAGCAGTAATGACAATGCAACATTCAAGTTTAGTAGCTTTGAAACAGTACTCAGTTACTGATGTAGAGCGGTAATGACAATGCAACACTCAAGTTTAGTAGCTTTGAAACAGTACTCAGTTACTGATGTAGAGCAGTAATGACAATGCCAGACACTCAAGTTTAGTAGCTTTGAAACAGTACTCAGTTACTGATGTAGAGCAGTAATGACAATGCAACATTCAAGTTTAGTAGCTTTGAAACAGTACTCAGTTACTGATGTAGAGCAGTAATGACAATGCAACATTCAAGTTTAGTAGCTTTGAAACAGTACTCAGTTACTGATGTAGAGCAGTAATGACAATGCAACATTCAAGTTTAGTAGCTTTGAAACAGTACTCAGTTACTGATGTAGAGCAGTAATGACAATGCAACATTCAAGTTTAGTAGCTTTGAAACAGTACTCAGTTACTGATGTAGAGCAGTAATGACAATGCAACATTCAAGTTTAGTAGCTTTGAAACAGTACTCAGTTACTGATGTAGAGCAGTAATGACAATGCAACATTCAAGTTTAGTAGCTTTGAAACAGTACTCAGTTACTGATGTAGAGCAGTAATGACAATGCAACATTCAAGTTTAGTAGCTTTGAAACAGTACTCAGTTACTGATGTAGAGCGGTAATGACAATGCAAGACATTCAAGTTTAGTAGCTTTGAAACAGTACTCAGTTACTGATGTAGAGCAGTAATGACAATGCCAGACATTCAAGTTTAGTAGCTTTGAAACAGTACTCAGTTACTGATGTAGAGCGGTAATGACAATGCAACACATTCAAGTTTAGTAGCCTTGAAACAGTACTCAGTTACTGATGTAGGGCAGTAATGACAATGCCAGACATTCAAGTTTAGTAGCCTTTAAACAGTACTCAGTTACTGATGTAGAGTGGTAATGACAATGCAACATTCAAGTTTAGTAACTTTGAAACAGTACTCAGTTACTGATGTAGGGCAGTAATGACAATGCAAGACATTCAAGTTTAGTAGCTTTGAAACAGTACTGTTACTGATGTAGAGCAGTAATGACAATGCAACATTCAAGTTTAGTAGCCTTGAAACAGTACTCAGTTACTGATGTAGAGCGGTAATGACAATGCAACATTCAAGTTTAGTAGCTTTGAAACAGTACTCAGTTACTGATGTAGAGCAGTAATCACAATGCAACATTCAAGTTTAGTAGCCTTGAAACAGTACTCAGTTACTGATGTAGAGCAGTAATGACAATGCAACATTCAAGTTTAGTAGCTTTGAAACAGTACTCAGTTACTGATGTAGAGCAGTAATGACAATGCAACATTCAAGTTTAGTAGCCTTGAAACAGTACTCAGTTACTGATGTAGAGCGGTAATGACAATGCAACACTCAAGCACTTATTTTCAATTAGCAATTATAACCGTTACAATTACATCATGTTTTAATATGAACAACTGAACATCAATGTTGTGCTGACCTAGCAACAAGCTGTAATAAACAAATATGTACTCAATTCGAAGATTGTAAATGAATACTGACCTAACTAGTTCCCTATAAGCGATAGCAATGCCACCCAGGCTCGGTAACAGTAGCCATTAACCATAACTCTACTGGTTTTCATTACTTTGGTAACCGTTACATTATTTTCTTGCCTCAGTCCTCATAACTGAAACATTTCCTTCCCAAATATAATTTCTCCAACATCCACCACCTGTGGCGCCATATGTAAATTCGCTGTTTGGTATATAACATAATACATAGCATACGAGGTGTGATAAAAAAAATAATGGGAATTTTTTAATTTCAAGAGCTTTATACATCCTATGTTCAAAACTGTTGTAACACATGTATGTTTGCATTTTTAGCTGTTTTGAATATTTAGTTTATTGTTGACAGTCAAAAAAGTTTTACGTGTTTTCAAGTCCTCGGCAAATTTTTACTTTAAAAAAAGATGGATAAAAGAATTTGCATTCCATTTTGCTTGAAAAATGGAATAAAGTGCAGGAGCAAATTTGAAATGTTGACTGTGGCTTTTGGCGAACTTACGAGTAAACAAAGTTTATGAGTGGTATAAACATTTCAAAAAGGGTCGAGAAGATGCAGACTGCCTTACCACATCAATTACTGATGACATGGAAGAAGAAAAGAAAATGGTTCTGGAAAATTGCCAAATCACTATGAGAGGTTGCCGATGATGTCAGCATAACTTTTGAGTCATGCCAAGCAATTTTTTCTGTCGTGAAACGTGTAGCAGCAAAGTTTGTTCTGAAATTGTTGAATTTTGACCAAAAACGACGTCGCATAGACATTGCTGAATTAATTCAAAAACAATCCAGAACTTATAAAGAAGGTTATAACAGGTGACAAAACATGGGTATGACGAAACTAAGGCCCAATGGAAACTGCCTGAACAGCCAAGACCGAAAAGAATTTGACAAGTTTGATCACATGTAAAGGTTCTCCTCACTGTTTTCTTCAATTACAATGGGATAGTGCATCAAGAGTTCCTGCCTTATGGTCAACCTGGAAGTTACGTGCCGTTTGCGTGAAACAATCTCAAGAAAACAACCACAATTGTGGCAAAACCACTCGTGGAAATTGCATCACGATAATGCACCCGTTCACACCTCAATGCTTGTTTGCGACTTTTTGGTAAAAAGCAAAACCGTTATGCTGCCTAAGCCACCATATTCGCCGGATATGGCCCCCTGCGACTTCTTTCTATTCGCGAGGCTGAGGAGAACCATGAAAGAATGTTTTGCCACCATTAATAAAATAAAGAGAGAATCGCTGAACACCATAACAAAAAGCACTGACGCAAGTGGAGGGGGGGGGGACAAAGCTGATGTTGATTAAACAAAAATTGTGTTACGGTTTGAGCACACCTCATAACATTGTCAAATCACTTCTCTCTCTCACAGGCAAATACTCAACATTGTAGTACGCTGTTTAACAAAAGCTTAGTCAAATTGGACTTAAACTTAGGTGACTTAGGCTGAGTGGAAGCTTATTAAATAATTTTGGTTCTAATTATCTTTCGTCTTGTCTCATAATTATGCATATCGGAATTTCTATACAAATAATATTGTTTGTAAAATAAATATACAGAGAAGAGTATATTTAAATTTTTAAAATAAGGCCTAAAAGGAGTTGTATTCATCATTTTATCTTACTGCTCTTTTCTACAAATGATAATTTTATTAAAATTTGATTTGGAGGTATTTGCCGATAGCTCAATGAATACATTAATGCGAACTATATTAATATCAAGAGAGAGAATAGTGGCTATATATTCAGAACAAAAAGCTCTGAGCTTAATTTACTTTCTTATTTTTTCAATATGGTGGTTCCATCATCAAAGAATAAATGTAAAATATTGACCAGGTAAATTAGCAGCAAGAATGGGCATTAAACAGCATGTGTTGTCCAGTCTTCTTGATGTCTGTATAGCTGGAGTAACACATATTTGTATCACACTAGCACAGAGAGGATTTTGTCCTCACTAACGACTTAGCTAAAGTAATCAAAATCAACATCGCCAGATACAAAATCTGGGAATTCTGCCCCTCTTGAGCCGAGGGTTTCCATCTTTATTCCCCCCCCCCATCAAAAGCAAAATAAAAACCAACTGTAAGCAATGAATTTGCTTTATAGAAAATGTTTTGTACTTTGTGTACTGAAAAGGTAAACAAATCTCAACTTACGGCATTTGATAGAGAAGTGGCTTTGGTGAACGAGTTCAGGTAGCGAGATGCAAATGTGAGTGTTACTGGTTCCTGCATTTCAATGGTAACAGCCTGGTCCTCTTTGTCAACATTGCTTGTCTGCGCCAACTTTATGTTTGCTAAAACAGAACACCAAACTATTTTACAATTCTCCATTTTTTAAGTATTTCATGTGTGGTATTTGCATTCCAGTGCAACTTATGACACTCCACTTGTTTATGTACACTTAACAGGGAACATTATAATACACACAAAGTTTCAATTTTCACACACTTCTGTCTGTCTGTGAAAAATATAACTCAACATCGCCACGAGGTTCAGTGGTATCTGTGTTTATTAGCAGATAAGAGCACACGGCTGTTTGCCAGTATAGATTGGCGCAATGTTTCTACAAGTTACCAGTACTGCATATCAGGAGAGAGGGGTTAGTTAAAGGTTTCTGGAAAGAAGTGAGGAACAGAGTGGAAGACATAGAGAAACAAGAATTATTTCAAAGTCTGGAACTGTATAGACAATTAAAGGTGGACTGGGGAAGGGATGTAGGTAATAGGTTAGTGAGAGAAGGGTGGGCCTGGTTTAGATTAAGTGCATATAGGCTAAGGGGAGATAGGAAGGGAGCAAATTTGAATAGGTGTTCTCTTTGTGGAGAGGCAGATATGATTTGCATTATATAATTGAATGTGAAGAAACTAAGTTGTGGAGAGATCAGTTTTTACCTAAAGAATGGGAGAATGTTAACAAAGAAGTATTAAAAGTTAGGATAATGAAAATACAAAAGGAGAGGGATATAAAAGGAATAGGAGAATATATGGGGAGAGTAGGAGAAAAATGGTTTAGAAAAATAAAGCAATATGAATTTGTTATGACCCACCATACATAAATAACCACGGATGGACTAAAGAAAGAAAAAATAGCAACTCAAACTAATGTATTAAAAAACTGTAAGAAACCATGTACACACATAGCATATGGTATGTTACTTACAACACCATATACAAAACAGATGAGTTAGTCAAATTACATATCTAGGTACATGATTCCGATACACACCGTATTCCATTACAATATATATAAATGCACATGTTTTAAGTGAGAAAAAGTGAAATTCCTGTTTCCACTAAAAATATGCTTGCAACAAGAAATTCACCAACATTGCACAATATTATATATGCATATTTAAAATAAACGTTATAGAAACCACGCTACATGTTGTTTATTTTACACACTTCTGAATATTAGTCAAAAATATATGTTCATTCTACAATGCAGCACAAGAATTTTGCCCTTTCCTTTCACAGTGCAACACATGGCCTGCCTAAAAGATGTGTATGCTAGGACCCTCGATAATCAACTTCCCTTTATTTGGATGAGCTAGTAACACTTACATTGACTAATTCTGAAGATTTAGAAGCTAGTAACAGCGATGTGTCATAATTTAAAATAAAGAGAGTTGAAGGTTGTTACGCTACATCATTAGTGATGTAGCGTAACAACCTTCAACTCTCTTTATTTTAAATTATCACTTACATGTTTATCGACTTAACCAGTTTCAAGAGCCACTTCCTTCCATCATCAGAAGTGGCCTACAGGTTCTTGTATACTGTGTGTCACCATAGGAACCAGTCGGCCACTTCTTATGATGGGAACAAGTAGTTCTTGAAAGCAGCTAGATGAAAAACATGTAAGTGATGTTTTTCTAACTAATTCTCTTTATTTGATTGAATTTTGTATATTTTTTATAAGAAGTAAATATTAACAGACAAAAACCTAAGCAGTAGAATGCCAGCAGAAGTCAATTTGATCCCTAAATAAAATTTAATATCTACTTTTGGTAGAAAAAATTAATTCAATGCAATTTCCTCCTGTGACTATTCCTTTTTTTGTGTGTATGTGTGTGTCCACTGCAAAAACTGAATGCTTTTCTGACTTTCAGTTGTGATCTATGACATAATTTACCTTAAATATCTGGAGGAGTCATATTACTCATTTATGTAATCTATGCTGTTCCACAAGATAAATGAATTTCATATGATATCAGTGACAACTGACAAATTATAACAACGCTTCTTTTAATTTTTTAAAATATGAATGAGTTGGTGATCACACTTATAACGTCACTTACATCAAGTCGTGACACCTATGCTTAGAAATTTTAGCAACAATTCCCTTTCATCAGACATTGCATTCCTCATTCAACTAACTAGCAAGTAGGAAATTGTATTGAAAAGTAAAAATTTGACAGATGAAAAATTATATCAATAGGCACCCCGTACGAGATAAAATATTACTGAACTAATTAATGTTATATCTTAAAGTGGTAATACAGGATGTTCAAAAAGTCAATGTACACAAGCCTGAACACCTGCTTATCTGTTTCTCCTGTACACAATTATTTCAATTTATAAGTCATAAAGCATGCATGGGCGATTGTGATACACTACAGATTTTGCTGCTCCCCAAAGAAGAAAGTCGCACAGTTTTGCAATGTGCCATCTGATCACACAAGGGCACTTCACATCCAGTGTTAACTCTCGTATGTACAGGTGATATCGCTTTCAATAAAAGATGTAACCCATTTGCACTAACGGATTCATTTTCATGATCTGCAACTTTCAATTCTTGCTTTGTGGTCACTTTATACTTGATCGATTTGTTTTCCTAACAGCTTTATGTACGGCTGCGAGCCTCATATTTCGATGGGCTCAGAAATGCTGAACAACAGAACACAAACCTGTATTTTATTGCTAGGAGTAAATTTGACCTCTTTCAGGCATTCTGGTGTTAAATACACAATGTGTCAAATCTTTTGGCAGTTTTATAAATATTCCATGCTGCAAGTTTAGACCTTTCCTAAGATTCATCTAATGAATGTTGTCCTCCATGATCTAGGGGTACCATGGTAGCCTGAGGTTGCAGGTTCAAACCCAGAGGATGGCATGAATTTTTTCAGGCTTAAAAATTTCCCATCTTTCACACCCAATATACAATGAGTTGCTACGGACCATAGTAGTTTTTTATTTATTTGCTAAGCTGTATACAGGTTAGTATGACTGGCATTCAGCCCTGGCTCTTTGCCAGTCATACTCATAGTTTACAGCAATTTCTTATTTCTAATTTATTACATAATGTATACTTTGTTGTTTAACACCATTTACTGTCCATACTCATTTATTTTTCACTTTATATAAAAATTGCCCAATCTTCTTACTGTCCTTTTGAAACGTTTCCACTACCGCTATATTTCTTATTAACATACTGTTTTCTCCAAACTTCCGTCCCTTGACATTTGAATATTATATGTTCCATATCTTCATTTCCACCACATATAGGACACTGATTTTGTGGAATGCCCTCCATACTCCTCCTTTCATCCAGGCAATACCTTCTTGTTTGTCAGGTCTGTGTACTTTTCCCTTCCCCATGAATCTTTCATTGGTATATGTAGTGACGGCCATCTCCCCTCCTTTGGTTAATCTATTGAGCATTAAGTTATTACATGTTAGTAATTTTTATATTTACATTATTTTCTTCTTTTAACCATCCATATCCATACCATGGACTTTCTTTTCTCCTAATCACTATTTCCTTGCAATATTATATATCTTCTCTCCCCCCCACCCTTTTGATCTACATTAGATTTAAGTTCATGTTTTTTTTGTACATTAGTTTTATCCCTTCCTTATTTTACTCACATTATTTTCTCTAATAATTTTAGTTACGTTCTCTGCTTGTCTTCTTACCCTATTCTTAAGTTAAGGTCCCCATTATTATAATTTCTATGTTCGTATATTTATCCTTTAACATTTATATATCTTTCTCAAAAGATGGTACAGTCCAGGATTGTGAAGCAGCCGATTTGGCCTTCACAATTCCAAAATCCCATTCTCCTTGTTGACCACTATTGCGATCCCGTTCTTGTTACGGAAAGGTGTAAACCTCTCTAAAGTTTTTCTTCTCAATTTAATTCCCTCCACTGATTTTTGGCATTTCTTTCTGGAGCACCAATACACTTCCATGCGGAGATGATATAATGTTTTCTTCCCCTTCTTCCTCCGAATACTCCCAACGATTCTCTCCCCTTCCCTTCCCCATTATATGCTTTTTTACACTGCTCATTGCACACTGTTGCCATGCCTCTTTCCTCTTCTCTGCAAGGACACGTACGGCTTCCCTCTCCTCTTTCCCCAGTGACACAGTAATGTTTTCTTCCCCTTCTCTGCAAGGACACGTGCGGCTTCCCTCTCCTCTCTCCCCAGTGACACAGTAATGTTTTCTTCCTCCGAATACTCCCCACTTTTCTGGCAATTCACACCACTTCCCTTCCCCGCGACATGCTTTTTACCATTGCTCACTGCACACTGTGGCCACGCCTCTTTCCTCTTCTCTGCAAGGACGCATACGGCTTCCCTCTCCTCTTTCCCTGGTGACACAGTAACGTTTTCTTCCCCTTCTTCCTCTGAATACTCCCCACTTTTCTGGCAATTCACACCACTTTCCTTCCCCGCGACATGCTTTTTACCATTGCTCACTGCACACTGTTGCCATGCCTCTTTCCTCTTCTCTGCAAGGACGCATACGGCTTCCCTCTCCTCTTTCCCTGGTGACACAGTAACGTTTTCTTCCCCTTCTCTGCAAGGACACGTGCGGCTTCTCTCTCCTCTCTCCCCAGTGACACAGTAATGTTTTCTTCCTCCGAATACCCCCCACTTTTCTGGCGATTCACACCACTTCCCTTCCCTGCGACATGCTTTTTACCATTGCTCACTGCACACTGTTGCCATGCCTCTTTCCTCTTCTCTGCAAGGACACGTGCGGCTTCTCTCTCCTCTCTCCCCAGTGACACAGTAATGTTTTCTTCCTCCGAATACCCCCCACTTTTCTGGCGATTCACACCACTTCCCTTCCCCGCGACATGCTTTTTTCTATTGCTCACTGCACTGTGGCCGCGCCTCTTTCCTCTTCTCTGCAAGGACACGTGCGGCTTCCCTCTCCTCTCTCCCCGGTGACACTATCTTCTTTGGCGATGAAGTATGCCGTGACGTTACTGGACTTCTCCTTCCCCTCTGGCTTGGTGTTATTGTTTCATAGATATGTTGTGACGTACCTTCACCTGTTACATTTACGTCATTTTCCTTTCGTGTTGGATCAATGTTCTTTCCTTTTCTCAGCTCTGTTCTGAACTTTGTACTTCCACTGGCTGCCATTGGTGTTAATTTACTTCGTTCGCAGCTATTTTGCTGACTTGTTTCCTTCCATTCTGGTTCTCTTCACCATAGCTCCTTTTTGCCGGTATATGTTACATCCTCATAATCTATCCAAAGCCGCAAGTTTAGAATGAATGCTCGTTTGCCTTCATATTCTGTATTAGGCTTCTTTTGGGGTCCCTCTGGGCTGGATGCAAGTCTTTGTTTATAAATATATTACTTGCTTTTAGCATTTTTGACCTTCCTAAAATTTCGTAAATTATATTGGATGTTGTAAATTGTACTATTATTGGTCTTCTGCCTTGCCTACCCATTCTGTTTGCTTCCACAATCTCCCATTCTATCAGATCCATTTCTAGTTTATTTGTTAAAATTGTTCTTATTTCTTCATATGGCCAGATATCCCTTCTCTCTTCAACTCCTGTGAACACCAAATTGAGTCTCCTCCTCCTTTCATCTATTTTTTCCATTCTCTCTTTGATTCTATCAACTTCTATATTTATTCCTTGCACATCTTTACTAACATTTTCTTTTATTTCTTCAGCCACTTTGTTTAAATTATCTTTGATGCGTTGTTCCATTCCATTCATGTTGTTGATTTTTTCTACGAGATCATCCATCATTTCTTTGGACCTGGATTTAATTCAATCCCTTCGATCACTATACCCCCGCCGCTGAAACGTTGCACTTGACAGCTCGTGTTTAAGTTGGTACACTTGCAAAAAAAACAGATGAAAAGCTTTCACCGTTTGACTTTCTAAGCCAATCACAAGGCAGCATTCCGGATGGTCGATGACAAAGCGGAAGCGGAAACGGAGCTGGAAGCGGCTCTGTTGCCGGATGTAGCTATCCCCAACCACGTCCTTCAGTTTGTGAATCTCTAGCACAAACGTCGAGTTGTTCTTTGCAAGCTACATATTGTTCTTGTTATTTGTGGTTATTGTTTTATAGTTTAGTTATTGTTCGTTTATACATATATATTTATCTGTTTTATATACATTTAAGTCATGTTATTTATTTATACAAGATTTAAGTGCGACAATGTCTGAAAAACGACGTCGATCGCCGAGTGATGATTCACGAAGTGTAAATCCTTTGCGCCACTTAATAGTCAGGCATTGGAACTATTACGGAGCACCCGAGGATTCTTTGAACAGGAAAAGGAGTACGTGAAGCTTCACAGCCATCCCTCTATTCCTGCTGATAAAGCCGTACACTGTCACTTCAACACCATCAAATTAGTGTGGAACGACATTAAGGCTTATGTGAGGGAGAACAATAAGTCATTTACCATTACCGAGGTGGAAAGGCTTTTATGGGAAGATGTGGCGACGGTGGACGCGGCTTCGTGGAAGAAGAAAGTAGATCATGTGAATAAGCTAATACGAAAAACACAATAGACAGAATTATTAGTGAGTGTGAACCATTAATGATATGGCTTGGTGAAGATAATGATGACGGGATTTGGGTGGAATTGAGCCATTGCTGTTTTAAATCGTGAATGAAAATAACTTTTGTTATCGCGTGCTTATAATTTGTTTTATTTCTCCTCAATGTGGCAGGCAAGTTTGCATTGTTCTGTTTCTATATTGTCAAAAGTGCGTAATTTATTCTACATACGCTGCAATGTTTATGCAAAGTTATTTTCAATTAACAATAATAATACAAAATAGTTATTATACATTGACGTTCGCTACTACGTACACTTTTGTATGCGGCTTAGACACAGAAAGAACTATCAGCTGTTGTTGTTTACTAGCCACTCTGGCAACGTCACAACCACAATGTAGCCAACTTTACGGGAACCACATGAACTGTCAAGTGCAAAGATTCAGCGGCGGGGGTATAGGAGCATAAGTATCACACTTCCTGTTGTCAACCAATTCATCAGCATGTTTTGAATCAGTTTTACATTTAATAACCTTTTTTTGCCATAAATAGTCCAATTCTCATTCTGTATACTGTAATTTCAACTCCCATTGTCCCTTAATTCATTTTTCCTCTTCAGCCACCGAGCTCCTTACTAGCACAACCTTCCTCTTCCCCTGCTCACTTAGCACTCCATTGGTATGTAGAAAACTAATGATCTCTTTTCAGCTATCACACTAAATATTTTTTGTATTTGTATATCTTCAAATCTTTTTCTTGCCGATTTCCAAAAGTTATTCACATTATTCTCTCTCCTCCTCCACATTTCCCCTAACCCACATTTTCCAAATTATTTCTGAGACAGACTATACATCCCTTGTTTTTTTAGACTTTTCTCTTGATATATTAGGCACTGTTTCAACAAATTCCTTTCTTCAAAGTTCAATATTCTATACCAGAATTTCAATGCCATTTCCATAGTCTTTCCCTTACTTGTCACTCTAATTGTGCTACCTCTCTAATAGTTGCAATTCTCTGCAAAATGTCGTATGTACCTCATCTATGACTTCCCACCCTCCTTCTAATCCCCATATAGCATTTTTGCCTCAACCACCATATCATATGCTTTTTCTTACCATTTAATATTTAGATTAGGTACTTTGTATTTGCAACTTCTAATAGATGATAGAGCTCCTTTTCCTTTTGCCAATGTAATTTCCCAGTTACCACCACCGTCTAGATATATACATTCTCTCACTATCCTGTAATCTTTATTACTTCCATTTTTCATATTTGCTCAATTTCCCTCCTTTTTTGAACACTGTGATCTGTCTTTTATCTTGGTTAACTTTTAGGCTGCATTCTTTACAGTAATTATTTAATGTTTCAAACCATTCACTGTAATTGCACCTACAACTAGATCAGCAAAAAGTAATCCTGGAATCTGGATTTATTAATTATTGGCATAAAGTTATTATTTCTCTCAATCTCCATCATCTATATACAAATTAAATAAAACTGGACTTGACTTACATCCTGCACTGTTTCTCCTTATATACTCACTCCTTGCCACAACATTTGAAGCTCTATCCAGCCTTCTCTAGGTCCACAAAGACCATATATAACTAACCTCTTATCCTTGAAGTATTTATCTACCAAAATGAAGTTCTCCCAAAACCCATGTTTGTATCCTGCTTGCCATAATACCTATATTTGTTTTGTCAACACAACCCTTGGATGTATAATTGCTTTCCTCCATTTCTCCAGTATACAACACTTCACTTTAATTGTACTAAAACCTTGACTCTAGTTATTTCAGAGCACCATTCCTTAAGGAACTCATTTGGGATGCCATCTATTCCAGGTGTTTTATTGCTCTTCATTAATTTAATCTGCTGTATTATTTCATCATCCAGCATATCTACACAGTTGTTACCTATTTCCCAAATTCCTATCTCTCTTTTGCTCTTATCCTCCCCATATGATTCCTTGAAATATTCCATCCATTCTCCTGGGTTTTGTTACATGACCTTCCATACCTCATTTACATTACTTTCATTTAAGACCCTTATCAAATTACTTTCCTGTTTTTCCCTCCAGCTTGTTTTCTTTGTTCTAACATTAAATTGTATAAATCCTTCCCTTGCATATACCCTTCCTTTAATTTTATATGTCCTAATTCCCTCCATTTTATGAGCAGTTGTTTAACTTTTCTTTTAGTTAGTCTACATTCTTGATCAAACAATCTCTTGTGTAAACCCTCTTTTTAGTTTTCATTTCCTTCCCAGCCCTTACCATAGTAACATTTAGAATATCCATAGCACTTTCAGTTTTTAGTTCTTTTGTCATGGTACTAATTCCACACTGGCATATATGGCCATAATTAAAGTTTAATGTCTGCCTAAATTTATTACAATACTCTTCCTTTCATTTGTATCTACTGTATTCTAGCACATTACAGCTTTCTTCTCTTAAATTATAGACCCTTTGCTCTGTGTGTATTAAGTTCACTATTTGTATCTACTGTATTCTAGTACATTACACCTTTCTTCTCTTAAACTATAGACCCTTTGCTCTGTGTGTACTAAGTTCACTATTTGTATCTACTGTATTCTAGTACATTACACCTTTCTTCTCTTAAACTATAGACCCTTTGCTCTGTGTGTACTAAGTCCACTATTTGTATCTACTGTATTCTAGTACATTACACCTTTCTTCTATTAAATTATAGACCCTTTGCTCTGTGTGTACTAAGTTCACTGTTTGTATCTACTGTATTCTAGTACATTACACCTTTCTTCTATTAAATTATAGACCCTTTGCTCTGTGTGTACTAAGTCCACTATTTGTATCTACTGTATTCTAGTACATTACACCTTTCTTCTATTAAATTATAGACCCTTTGCTCTGTGTGTATTAAGTTCACTATTTGTATCTACTGTATTCTAGTACATTACACCTTTCTTCTCTTAAATTATAGACCCTTTGCTCTGTGTGTACTAAGTTCACTATTTGTATCTACTGTATTCTAGTACATTACACCTTTCTTCTCTTAAACTATAGACCCTTTGCTCTGTGTGTATTAAGTTCACTATTTGTATCTACTGTATTCTAGTACATTACACCTTTCTTCTCTTAAATTATAGACCCTTTGCTCTGTGTGTATTAAGTCCACTATTTGTATCTACTGTATTCTAGTACATTACACCTTTCTTCTCTTAAACTATAGACCCTTTGCTCTGTGTGTATTAAGTTCACTATTTGTATCTACTGTATTCTAGTACATTACACCTTTCTTCTCTTAAACTATAGACCCTTTGCTCTGTGTGTATTAAGTCCACTATTTGTATCTACTGTATTCTAGTACATTACACCTTTCTTCTCTTAAACTATAGACCCTTTGCTCTGTGTGTATTAAGTCCACTATTTGTATCTACTGTATTCTAGTACATTACACCTTTCTTCTCTTAAACTATAGACCCTTTGCTCTGTGTGTATTAAGTCCACTGTTTGTATCTACTGTATTCTAGTACATTACACCTTTCTTCTCTTAAACTATAGACCCTTTGCTCTGTGTGTATTAAGTTCACTGTTTGTATCTACTGTATTCTAGTACATTACACCTTTCTTCTCTTAAACTATAGACCCTTTGCTCTGTGTGTACTAAGTTCACTATTTGTATCTACTGTATTCTAGTACATTACACCTTTCTTCTCTTAAATTATAGACCCTTTGCTCTGTGTGTACTAAGTTCACTATTTGTATCTACTGTATTCTAGTACATTACACCTTTCTTCTCTTAAACTATAGACCCTTTGCTCTGTGTGTATTAAGTTCACTATTTGTATCTACTGTATTCTAGTACATTACACCTTTCTTCTCTTAAATTATAGACCCTTTGCTCTGTGTGTATTAAGTCCACTATTTGTATCTACTGTATTCTAGTACATTACACCTTTCTTCTCTTAAACTATAGACCCTTTGCTCTGTGTGTATTAAGTTCACTATTTGTATCTACTGTATTCTAGTACATTACACCTTTCTTCTCTTAAACTATAGACCCTTTGCTCTGTGTGTATTAAGTCCACTATTTGTATCTACTGTATTCTAGTACATTACACCTTTCTTCTCTTAAACTATAGACCCTTTGCTCTGTGTGTATTAAGTCCACTATTTGTATCTACTGTATTCTAGTACATTACACCTTTCTTCTCTTAAACTATAGACCCTTTGCTCTGTGTGTATTAAGTCCACTATTTGTATCTACTGTATTCTAGTACATTACACCTTTCTTCTCTTAAACTATAGACCCTTTGCTCTGTGTGTATTAAGTTCACTATTTGTATCTACTGTATTCTAGTACATTACACCTTTCTTCTCTTAAATTATAGACCCTTTGCTCTGTGTGTATTAAGTCCACTATTTGTATCTACTGTATTCTAGTACATTACACCTTTCTTCTCTTAAACTATAGACCCTTTGCTCTGTGTGTATTAAGTTCACTATTTGTATCTACTGTATTCTAGTACATTACACCTTTCTTCTCTTAAACTATAGACCCTTTGCTCTGTGTGTATTAAGTCCACTATTTGTATCTACTGTATTCTAGTACATTACACCTTTCTTCTCTTAAACTATAGACCCTTTGCTCTGTGTGTATTAAGTCCACTATTTGTATCTACTGTATTCTAGTACATTACACCTTTCTTCTCTTAAACTATAGACCCTTTGCTCTGTGTGTATTAAGTCCACTATTTGTATCTACTGTATTCTAGTACATTACACCTTTCTTCTCTTAAACTATAGACCCTTTGCTCTGTGTGTACTAAGTTCACTATTTGTATCTACTGTATTCTAGTACATTACACCTTTCTTCTCTTAAACTATAGACCCTTTGCTCTGTGTGTACTAAGTTCACTGTTTGTATCTACTGTATTCTAGCACATTACACCTTTCTTCTCTTAAACTATAGACCCTTTGCTCTGTGTGTACTAAGTTCACTGTTTGTATCTACTGTATTCTAGCACATTACACCTTTCTTCTCTTAAACTATAGACCCTTTGCTCTGTGTGTATTAAGTTCACTATTTGTATCTACTGTATTCTAGTACATTACACCTTTCTTCTATTAAATTATAGACCCTTTGCTCTGTGTGTATTAAGTTCACTATTTGTATCTACTGTATTCTAGCACATTACACCTTTCTTCTATTAAACTATAGACCCTTTGCTCTGTGTGTATTAAGTCCACTATTTGTATCTACTGTATTCTAGTACATTACACCTTTCTTCTCTTAAACTATAGACCCTTTGCTCTGTGTGTACTAAGTTCACTGTTTGTATCTACTGTATTCTAGCACATTACACCTTTCTTCTCTTAAACTATAGACCCTTTGCTCTGTGTGTACTAAGTCCACTACCAATTGAAAATGTCCACTATTTGAACTTAAATTTAATAGGTTTTACTTATTGTTATTATATTATTAAATTTAATACCTTGAAATTGCTTAATATCTACCCCATGTTGATTGGCCATAATACAGTCACACTTTGTCCATTACTACTAACAAATGTGTATTCCCCATTTACATCTTCTCCGTATTTCCCGTTCAAAATATCAAAGGTATTCAATTCACAGAATTCTACAAATTTCTCATACCTTTATCAATTATCTGCTCGTCTTTACTGTGTCTAATCATCTCAGGTTTCTCCATTTTATCACTACTCATCCAACTATTCCCTCTATTTTATCCAATTCTTATGTTAAAATCTCCCATTAGTATAACTTCAGAATTCACATATATCTACTTCTAGATGTTTAAGGAATCAAGGGAAGGGGTGGCGATTGTATACTATTACTATGCATAATCTCTCTTTCCTCCTTGACCAAGTTTCTTTGACTCCTTTACTCAATGTCTTCCTTATGAAAAAAACCTATACCTCCAGATGCCCTCCCCTTTCTTGCTAACGTATCTCCTTTTATTCCTACGTACTTAAATTCCCTTACATAAAACTGATCCTCTTTAAACCACATTTCAGCGAACGCAAGATAGTCAAGTTTCGTAATTCGCTGATTTAAACTCCCGCATACTTCCAGAATCCAAGCTTCCTTGTATTTTCTCTTCCATATTGCAAGTCTAATCTGAATCTAAATGGTTCTAGTGTATTTTTTTTTAACTTTAATTGTATTCCCTCTCGAAGAGGACGGTTTACTTCTGTCCATAACTAGTATAGTACCATGTTAAGATAATATGATGCTACCTTCTTCCCCTTGTGTACACTCCCCACTACTCAGTTGCCATGCCTTCTTTCTCTCCAATGCGCCGCTATTACTTCCCCTCCCTGATGTCACCGCCTCTGCATCTCTCTCCGGTTAGCTGATTTACGGCATGTAATAAGCTCTTCTCTGGTGAAATTCTCCTGCATGACGTCATGAACCCCAGCTGTTTCTCTCCACTTTGCCGACTGCTTCTCCATACATCCACATGTTCAGCCGCAGTTTCCTCAAACTTTGCTGTGATGTTAATTGTTTCCTGCCTGGCTCCATTACACTTCCTCTCCTGCTATCCAAAGTTCCATGTTCTTAATGTATGCTCTCTTGCTTCTTTCATCTGTTGGATTTCTTTACTCCTTGGTTGTAAGTCATATCTTTATTAATAAATATATTGGTCCCCTTTAGTCTATTATTTATCAGTTGCATTGATGCAAAATTTCACAATTAATGATTCTCTCTCCAATTCTCTAAAAGCATCTAAACTTTTACGTTCCATTTCTAATTTCTCCACTTCATCTGCAGGCCATTTTCCCCTCCTCTCCTGTAAAGACCAGGTTGAAACTTGTACTTCTCTCTTCCATCATTTCCACTCTTGTCTTTTGTTTCTTCTGCTATTCGAGTCATTTTGTTGCTCCAAAGTATCCAATACTTGCTGCCATTCCCAAGGTTCATTTCTACTCCTCTGATTATGAGCAATATTAAAATTATACTTCCCAATACAACCATGTTAATCTCTCCTCTTAATTGTCTTATTGCATAAAGACCAGCTCTACACTGCACATCCTAGCTTAGCACTCAATCCACAGTAGTTAAAGAGCGTCCAACAATAAAACTCAATTTAATCTAACAGACATCCCTCCAAAAGAGGTTGTGCGACCTTCTTGCTTAATCTGTGGGGCTCCTACTCACTAAGAATCAAATGATGTATTTCATTACCATGTACGTACGTGAATTTGTCAGTCATACACAAAGTTTTGGTATATTTGACAGAGAAATAAACATACAAACAGAGCAAGTTCATAATTGAATTACTACTATCAGGGCTTGTAGGCTGTGGTCTAGAAGACATCGTAGATACATTTCGCCGAGTACAGCACTTGGCACCTTCAGGGTGAAGTGATTCAGTTGTCAGAGCCTGAATGTGGAGACCAGCATTCTTATATAGTGGGGGTGGGCGGGGCTTACTGTGAGGTCCTGTACAGTGATTGGCTCGCATCTCTAGTGAGGTATTATTACGTCTGCTGTTTTCTAATAAGTGTTTCTCCAAGATAGGTGTCCAGGCTTTATGCACACTGAAGAGCTTCTTCTTTCCGGTTAAAATTGTTTTTGTGTTTATAAATTTCAATGGCCTATGGTAGATATCATGGCCGTGTTCCGCCACGGATGATTTTTCTGTTTGTCCCAATCTGCTGTGACACTAGGTTCTTTCAGTCTCGTTGTGCATAATAGTGCCTATGTGCAGCTACGGGACACTCTGTGACGACTTACACAAAAACAGCAGATGTAATAATACCTCACTAAAGCCAGAGACGCAAGCCAATCACTGCACCCAGTAAGCACCACCCATCCCCATCTCTGACCACCGTAGAATCACTTCACCCTGGAGATGCCAAGCGCTGTACTTGGCGAAACACCGGTATCTACGATGCTTTCTAGACCATGGCCTACAAGCCCAGATAGTAGTAATTAAATTATTAGTCATGACGCCGGCCGTGAAAGTCTCTGTATGTACAGAGTAAGTTCAGTCAAGTCATTGACAATTTCTGACACTGACATCTCATTCCTCTGTCCACAGTTACTTAAATTCCACTCAATAATCTCTGTAACACAGAGGTTTGTCCAACCACACAACTTTCATGAAAGGAACACATCAACATCCCGTTCTAATACATTTTTGGCAATATTATCACATCTGGCAAATAAGCTAACGCTATTACCCACTTTTTATGGGGTCTAGAAACAGGATTTTGGCTCTATAATAAATTGCAAGGCAAATACAAATAGTTCTGGTAGATAACAAAAACATTCACATGAATTTCTGAACTCACTTTTCTTCAAAATTTTATTCTTCCGTCTACTTCTTAATCAAGATAAGCTTTCATTATACACTTGAAGATTTTGAAGGTATAAGGATGCTGTGAACTAAAGCAATAACCCCCCCTTTTTTGTTGATAGCTTTGAAATTCCATGCTCTATGCATGGCGAGAAAACATGAATAGCACTTGAAAAATATATTTTGAAGTTCAAGCAATAACAATGGTTAATGCAAAGTGAAAATTTACTAACACATGAAAATCAACACAGCTATGTTAAGCAAAAGAAGTTTTAAGGAAGAAGAGAGGAAGCTGAACAGAAACATTGCCACGATTCTCTGGGCATATCCCTGCAATCAAAAGATACAAGTCGTATGGTGGACTCTGGCGAAACAGAAGTTACAGGAAGAGGTAATATGTGCATGGACAAGGAGCCGTGCAGCCCTCAGCAACTGAGTAATGGAAAACTGCAGGGCAATAGCTACTAACACTAGTGGATGCACTGAAAGGGAGACTACATGCTGTCTTTGTGCATTTTTCAAAAGCTTTGACACGGTCAATAGAAAATCTGATCATGCAGCATACTGAGTGGAAACTATTATATAAACATAGATGACGAATCTAGACCCCTTCTATACAAAATGGCCATAGCAGATGTAATAAAGGCTTGGAATGCCCCGGCTTCAGTTCAAGACATGCATCTTGAGACAAACCGACAGATCTATAACATTTAGCTTAATGTGAAATATCTGGCACTAATTCTGCAATCAAAGCAACACACATTTTCATTGCACATTCAAGACAGAATCAACGCAGCTACTAGAACCACAACTAGTTGGTCAACGTGAAAGTACCACTGTTGCACTTATGAAAGAGAAAATTAAAGAAAGCCTTGTGTCTCCAAGTATACTCCCTAATGTTTAGTATATAAACTAGTTGACAACAACCGAGAACAATTAAGTTTTTAATGCAAGCATTCACAATTGACGGCCAAGCATTCCCAGACTTCTCTGTAGAGAGAGACATAAAACAGGTGCTAGTGTTATCTCTAGTTGACAACAACAGAGAACAATTAAGTTGAAATACATCTATTTTAATGCGAGCATTCACAATTGACCGCCAAGCATTCCCAGACTTCTCTGTAGAGAGAGATATAAAACAGGTGCTAGTGTTATCTCTAGTTGACAACAACAGAGAACAATTAAGTTGAAATACATCTATTTTAATGCGAGCATTCACAATTGAAGGCCAAGCATTCCCAGACTTCTCTGTAGAGAGAGACATAAAACAGGTGCTAGTGTTATCTCTAGTTGACAACAACAGAGAACAATTAAGTTGAAATACATCTATTTTAATGCGAGCATTCACAATTGAAGGCCAAGCATTCCCAGACTTCTCTGTAGAGAGAGACATAAAACAGGTGCTAGTGTTATCTCTAGTTGACAACAGAGAACAATTAAGTTGAAATACATCTATTTTAATGCGAGCATTCACAATTGAAGGCCAAGCATTCCCAGACTTCTCTGTAGAGAGAGACATAAAACAGGTGCTAGTGTTATCTCTAGTTGACAACAACAGAGAACAATTAAGTTGAAATACACCTATTTTAATGCGAGCATTCACAATTGACGGCCAAGCATTCCCAGACTTCTCTGTAGAGAGAGACATAAAACAGGTGCTAGTGTTATCTCTAGTTGACAACAGAGAACAATTAATTTGAAATACACCTATTTTAATGCGAGCATTCACAATTGACGGCCAAGCATTCCCAGACTTCTCTGTAGAGAGAGACATAAAACAGGTGCTAGTGTTATCTCTAGTTGACAACAACAGAGAACAATTAAGTTGAAATATACCTATTTTAATGCGAGCATTCACAATTGACGGCCAAGCATTCCCAGACTTCTCTGTAGAGAGAGACATAAAACAGGTGCTAGTGTTATCTCTAGTTGACAACAACAGAGAACAATTAAGTTGAAATACATCTATTTTAATGCGAGCATTCACAATTGACGGCCAAGCATTCCCAGACTTCTCTGTAGAGAGAGACATAAAACAGGTGCTAGTGTTATCTCTAGTTGACAACAACAGAGAACAATTAAGTTGAAATACATCTATTTTAATGCGAGCATTCACAATTGACGGCCAAGCATTCCCAGACTTCTCTGTAGAGAGAGACATAAAACAGGTGCTAGTGTTATCTCTAGTTGACAACAGAGAACAATTAAGTTGACATACATCTATTTTAATGCGAGCATTCACAATTGAAGGCCAAGCATTCCCAGACTTCTCTGTAGAGAGAGACATAAAACAGGTGCTAGTGTTATCTCTAGTTGACAACAACAGAGAACAATTAAGTTGAAATACACCTATTTTAATGCGAGCATTCACAATTGACGGCCAAGCATTCCCAGACTTCTCTGTAGAGAGAGACATAAAACAGGTGCTAGTGTTATCTCTAGTTGACAACAGAGAACAATTAAGTTGAAATACACCTATTTTAATGCGAGCATTCACAATTGACGGCCAAGCATTCCCAGACTTCTCTGTAGAGAGAGACATAAAACAGGTGCTAGTGTTATCTCTAGTTGACAACAACAGAGAACAATTAAGTTGAAATATACCTATTTTAATGCGAGCATTCACAACTGACGGCCAAGCATTCCCAGACTTCTCTGTAGAGAGAGACATAAAACAGGTGCTAGTGTTATCTCTAGTTGACAACAACAGAGAACAATTAAGTTGAAATACATCTATTTTAATGCGAGCATTCACAATTGACGGCCAAGCATTCCCAGACTTCTCTGTAGAGAGAGACATAAAACAGGTGCTAGTGTTATCTCTAGTTGACAACAACAGAGAACAATTAAGTTGAAATACACCTATTTTAATGCGAGCATTCACAATTGACGGCCAAGCATTCCCAGACTTCTCTGTAGAGAGAGACATAAAACAGGTGCTAGTGTTATCTCTAGTTGACAACAACAGAGAACAATTAAGTTGAAATATACCTATTTTAATGCGAGCATTCACAATTGACGGCCAAGCATTCCCAGACTTCTCTGTAGAGAGAGACATAAAACAGGTGCTAGTGTTATCTCTAGTTGACAACAACAGAGAACAATTAAGTTGAAATACATCTATTTTAATGCGAGCATTCACCATTGACGGCCAAGCACTCCCAGACTTCTCTGTAGAGAGAGACATAAAACAGGTGCTAGTGTTATCTCTAGTTGACAACAACAGAGAACAATTAAGTTGAAATACATCTATTTTAATGCGAGCATTCACAATTGACGGCCAAGCATTCCCAGACTTCTCTGTAGAGAGAGATATAAAACAGGTGCTAGTGTTATCTCTAGTTGACAACAGAGAACAATTAAGTTGAAATACATCTATTTTAATGCGAGCATTCACAATTGAAGGCCAAGCATTCCCAGACTTCTCTGTAGAGAGAGACATAAAACAGGTGCTAGTGTTATCTCTAGTTGACAACAGAGAACAATTAAGTTGAAATACATCTATTTTAATGCGAGCATTCACAATTGAAGGCCAAGCATTCCCAGACTTCTCTGTAGAGAGAGACATAAAACAGGTGCTAGTGTTATCTCTAGTTGACAACAACAGAGAACAATTAAGTTGAAATACACCTATTTTAATGCGAGCATTCACAATTGACGGCCAAGCATTCCCAGACTTCTCTGTAGAGAGAGACATAAAACAGGTGCTAGTGTTATCTCTAGTTGACAACAGAGAACAATTAAGTTGAAATACACCTATTTTAATGCGAGCATTCACAATTGACGGCCAAGCATTCCCAGACTTCTCTGTAGAGAGAGACATAAAACAGGTGCTAGTGTTATCTCTAGTTGACAACAACAGAGAACAATTAAGTTGAAATATACCTATTTTAATGCGAGCATTCACAATTGACGGCCAAGCATTCCCAGACTTCTCTGTAGAGAGAGACATAAAACAGGTGCTAGTGTTATCTCTAGTTGACAACAACAGAGAACAATTAAGTTGAAATACATCTATTTTAATGCGAGCATTCACAATTGACGGCCAAGCATTCCCAGACTTCTCTGTAGAGAGAGACATAAAACAGGTGCTAGTGTTATCTCTAGTTGACAACAGAGAACAATTAAGTTGAAATACATCTATTTTAATGCGAGCATTCACAATTGACGGCCAAGCATTCCCAGACTTCTCTGTAGAGAGAGACATAAAACAGGTGCTAGTGTTATCTCTAGTTGACAACAGAGAACAATTAAGTTGAAATACATCTATTTTAATGCGAGCATTCACAATTGAAGGCCAAGCATTCCCAGACTTCTCTGTAGAGAGAGACATAAAACAGGTGCTAGTGTTATCTCTAGTTGACAACAACAGAGAACAATTAAGTTGAAATACACCTATTTTAATGCGAGCATTCACAATTGACGGCCAAGCATTCCCAGACTTCTCTGTAGAGAGAGACATAAAACAGGTGCTAGTGTTATCTCTAGTTGACAACAGAGAACAATTAAGTTGAAATACACCTATTTTAATGCGAGCATTCACAATTGACGGCCAAGCATTCCCAGACTTCTCTGTAGAGAGAGACATAAAACAGGTGCTAGTGTTATCTCTAGTTGACAACAACAGAGAACAATTAAGTTGAAATATACCTATTTTAATGCGAGCATTCACAATTGACGGCCAAGCATTCCCAGACTTCTCTATAGAGAGAGACATAAAACAGGTGCTAGTGTTATCTCTAGTTGACAACAACAGAGAACAATTAAGTTGAAATACATCTATTTTAATGCGAGCATTCACCATTGACGGCAAAGCACTCCCAGACTTCTCTGTAGAGAGAGACATAAAACAGGTGCTAGTGTTATCTCTAGTTGACAACAACAGAGAACAATTAAGTTGAAATACATCTATTTTAATGCGAGCATTCACAATTGACGGCCAAGCATTCCCAGAATTCTCTGTAGAGAGAGATATAAAACAGGTGCTAGTGTTATCTCTAGTTGACAACAACAGAGAACAATTAAGTTGAAATACATCTATTTTAATGCGAGCATTCACAATTGAAGGCCAAGCATTCCCAGACTTCTCTGTAGAGAGAGACATAAAACAGGTGCTAGTGTTATCTCTAGTTGACAACAGAGAACAATTAAGTTGAAATACATCTATTTTAATGCGAGCATTCACAATTGAAGGCCAAGCATTCCCAGACTTCTCTGTAGAGAGAGACATAAAACAGGTGCTAGTGTTATCTCTAGTTGACAACAACAGAGAACAATTAAGTTGAAATACATCTATTTTAATGCGAGCATTCACAATTGACGGCCAAGCATTCCCAGACTTCTCTGTAGAGAGAGACATAAAACGGGTGCTAGTGTTATCTCTAGTTGACAACAACAGAGAACAATTAAGTTGAAATACACCTATTTTAATGCGAGCATTCACAATTGACGGCCAAGCATTCCCAGACTTCTCTGTAGAGAGAGACATAAAACAGGTGCTAGTGTTATCTCTAGTTGACAACAGAGAACAATTAAGTTGAAATACACCTATTTTAATGCGAGCATTCACAATTGACGGCCAAGCATTCCCAGACTTCTCTGTAGAGAGAGACATAAAACAGGTGCTAGTGTTATCTCTAGTTGACAACAACAGAGAACAATTAAGTTGAAATATACCTATTTTAATGCGAGCATTCACAATTGACGGCCAAGCATTCCCAGACTTCTCTGTAGAGAGAGATATAAAACAGGTGCTAGTGTTATCTCTAGTTGACAACAGAGAACAATTAAGTTGAAATACATCTATTTTAATGCGAGCATTCACAATTGACGGCCAAGCATTCCCAGACTTCTCTGTAGAGAGAGACATAAAACGGGTGCTAGTGTTATCTCTAGTTGACAACAACAGTGAACAATTAAGTTGAAATACACCTATTTTAATGCGAGCATTCACAATTGACGGCCAAGCATTCCCAGACTTCTCTGTAGAGAGAGACATAAAACAGGTGCTAGTGTTATCTCTAGTTGACAACAGAGAACAATTAAGTTGAAATACACCTATTTTAATGCGAGCATTCACAATTGACGGCCAAGCATTCCCAGACTTCTCTGTAGAGAGAGACATAAAACAGGTGCTAGTGTTATCTCTAGTTGACAACAACAGAGAACAATTAAGTTGAAATATACCTATTTTAATGCGAGCATTCACAATTGACGGCCAAGCATTCCCAGACTTCTCTGTAGAGAGAGATATAAAACAGGTGCTAGTGTTATCTCTAGTTGACAACAGAGAACAATTAAGTTGAAATACATCTATTTTAATGCGAGCATTCACAATTGACGGCCAAGCATTCCCAGACTTCTCTGTAGAGAGAGACATAAAACAGGTGCTAGTGTTATCTCTAGTTGACAACAACAGAGAACAATTAAGTTGAAATACATCTATTTTAATGCGAGCATTCACAATTGACGGCCAAGCATTCCCAGACTTCTCTGTAGAGAGAGACATAAAACAGGTGCTAGTGTTATCGCTAGTTCACAACAACAGAGAACAATTAAGTTGAAATACATCTATTTTAATGCGAGCATTCACAATTGACGGCCAAGCATTCCCAGACTTCTCTGTAGAGAGAGACATAAAGCAGGTGCTAGTGTTCTCTCTAGTTGACAACAGAGAACAATTAAGTTGAAATACATCTATTTTAATGCGAGCATTCACAATTGACGGCCAAGCATTCCCAGACTTCTCTGTAGAGAGACATAAAACAGGTGCTAGAGTTATCTCTAGTTGACAACAGAGAACAATTAAGTTGAAATACATCTATTTTAATGCGAGCATTCACAATTGACGGCCAAGCATTCCCAGACTTCTCTGTAGAGAGAGATATAAAACAGGTGCTAGTGTTATCTCTAGTTGACAACAGAGAACAATTAAGTTGAAATACATCTATTTTAATGCGAGCATTCACAATTGACGGCAAAGCATTCCCAGACTTCTCTGTAGAGAGAGATATAAAACAGGTGCTAGTGTTATCTCTAGTTGACAACAACAGAGAACAATTAAGTTGAAATACATCTATTTTAATGCGAGCATTCACAATTGACGGCCAAGCATTCCCAGACTTCTCTGTAGAGAGAGACATAAAACAGGTGCTAGTGTTATCTCTAGTTGACAACAACAGAGAACAATTAAGTTGAAATACATTTATTTTAATGCGAGCATTCACAATTGACGGCCAAGCATTCCCAGACTTCTCTGTAGAGAGAGACATAAAACAGGTGCTAGTGTTATCTCTAGTTGACAACAACAGAGAACAATTAAGTTGAAATACATCTATTTTAATGCGAGCGTTCACAATTGACGGCCAAGCATTCCCAGACTTCTCTGTAGAGAGAGATATAAAACAGGTGCTAGTGTTATCTCTAGTTGACAACAGAGAACAATTACGTTGAAATACATCTATTTTAATGCGAGCATTCACAATTGACGGCCAAGCATTCCCAGACTTCTCTGTAGAGAGAGATATAAAACAGGTGCTAGTGTTATCTCTAGTTGACAACAGAGAACAATTAAGTTGAAATACATCTATTTTAATGCGAGCATTCACAATTGATGGCCAAGCATTCCCAGACTTCTCTGTAGAGAGAGAGATAAAACAGGTGCTAGTGTTATCTCTAGCTGACAACAACAGAGAACAATTAAGTTGAAATGCATCTATTTTAATGCGAGCATTCACAATTGATGGCCAAGCATTCCCAGACTTCTCTGTAGAGAGAGATATAAAACAGGTGCTAGTGTTATCTCTAGTTGACAACAACAGAGAACAATTAAGTTGAAATGCATCTATTTTAATGCGAGCATTCACAATTGACGGCCAAGCATTCCCAGACTTCTCTGTAGAGAGAGACATAAAACAGGTGCTAGTGTTATCTCTAGTTCACAACAACAGAGAACAATTAAGTTGAAATACATCTATTTTAATGCGAGCATTCACAATTGACGGCCAAGCATTCCCAGACTTCTCTGTAGAGAGAGACATAAAACAGGTGCTAGTGTTATCTCTAGTTGACAACAACAGAGAACAATTAAGTTGAAATACATCTATTTTAATGCGAGCATTCACAATTGACGGCCAAGCATTCCCAGACTTCTCTGTAGAGAGAGACATAAAACAGGTGCTAGTGTTATCTCTAGTTGACAACAACAGAGAACAATTAAGTTGAAATACATCTATTTTAATGCGAGCATTCACAATTGACGGCCAAGCATTCCCAGACTTCTCTGTAGAGAGAGACATAAAACAGGTGCTAGTGTTATCTCTAGTTGACAACAACAGAGAACAATTAAGTTGAAATACATCTATTTTAATGCGAGCATTCACAATTGACGGCCAAGCATTCCCAGACTTCTCTGTAGAGAGAGATATAAAACAGGTGCTAGTGTTATCTCTAGTTGACAACAACAGAGAACAATTAAGTTGAAATACATCTATTTTAATGCGAGCATTCACAATTGAAGGCCAAGCATTCCCAGACTTCTCTGTAGAGAGAGATATAAAACAGGTGCTAATGTTATCTCTAGTTGACAACAGAGAACAATTAAGTTGAAATACATCTATTTTAATGCGAGCATTCACAATTGAAGGCCAAGCATTCCCAGACTTCTCTGTAGAGAGAGACATAAAACAGGTGCTAGTGTTATCTCTAGTTGACAACAGAGAACAATTAAGTTGAAATACATCTATTTTAATGCGAGCATTCACAATTGAAGGCCAAGCATTCCCAGACTTCTCTGTAGAGAGAGACATAAAACAGGTGCTAGTGTTATCTCTAGTTGACAACAACAGAGAACAATTAAGTTGAAATACATCTATTTTAATGCGAGCATTCACAATTGACGGCCAAGCATTCCCAGACTTCTCTGTAGAGAGAGACATAAAACAGGTGCTAGTGTTATCTCTAGTTGACAACAACAGAGAACAATTAAGTTGAAATACACCTATTTTAATGCGAGCATTCACAATTGACGGCCAAGCATTCCCAGACTTCTCTGTAGAGAGAGACATAAAACAGGTGCTAGTGTTATCTCTAGTTGACAACAGAGAACAATTAAGTTGAAATACACCTATTTTAATGCGAGCATTCACAATTGACGGCCAAGCATTCCCAGACTTCTCTGTAGAGAGAGATATAAAACAGGTGCTAGTGTTATCTCTAGTTGACAACAGAGAACAATTAAGTTGAAATACATCTATTTTAATGCGAGCATTCACAATTGACGGCCAAGCATTCCCAGACTTCTCTGTAGAGAGAGAGATAAAACAGGTGCTAGTGTTATCTCTAGTTGACAACAACAGAGAACAATTAAGTTGAAATACATCTATTTTAATGCGAGCATTCACAATTGACGGCCAAGCATTCCCAGACTTCTCTGTAGAGAGAGACATAAAACAGGTGCTAGTGTTATCTCTAGTTCACAACAACAGAGAACAATTAAGTTGAAATACATCTATTTTAATGCGAGCATTCACAATTGACGGCCAAGCATTCCCAGACTTCTCTGTAGAGAGAGACATAAAACAGGTGCTAGAGTTATCTCTAGTTGACAACAGAGAACAATTAAGTTGAAATACATCTATTTTAATGCGAGCATTCACAATTGACGGCCAAGCATTCCCAGACTTCTCTGTAGAGAGAGATATAAAACAGGTGCTAGTGTTATCTCTAGTTCACAACACAGAACAATTAAGTTGAAATACATCTATTTTAATGCGAGCATTCACAATTGACGGCAAAGCATTCCCAGACTTCTCTGTAGAGAGAGATATAAAACAGGTGCTAGTGTTATCTCTAGTTGACAACAACAGAGAACAATTAAGTTGAAATACATCTATTTTAATGCGAGCATTCACAATTGACGGCCAAGCATTCCCAGACTTCTCTGTAGAGAGAGACATAAAACAGGTGCTAGTGTTATCTCTAGTTGACAACAACAGAGAACAATTAAGTTGAAATACATCTATTTTAATGCGAGCATTCACAATTGACGGCCAAGCATTCCCAGACTTCTCTGTAGAGAGAGACATAAAGCAGGTGCTAGTGTTCTCTCTAGTTGACAACAACAGAGAACAATTAAGTTGAAATACATCTATTTTAATGCGAGCATTCACAATTGACGGCCAAGCATTCCCAGACTTCTCTGTAGAGAGAGACATAAAACAGGTGCTAGAGTTATCTCTAGTTGACAACAGAGAACAATTAAGTTGAAATACATCTATTTTAATGCGAGCATTCACAATTGACGGCCAAGCATTCCCAGACTTCTCTGTAGAGAGAGATATAAAACAGGTGCTAGTGTTATCTCTAGTTGACAACAGAGAACAATTAAGTTGAAATACATCTATTTTAATGCGAGCATTCACAATTGACGGCAAAGCATTCCCAGACTTCTCTGTAGAGAGAGATATAAAACAGGTGCTAGTGTTATCTCTAGTTGACAACAACAGAGAACAATTAAGTTGAAATACATCTATTTTAATGCGAGCATTCACAATTGACGGCCAAGCATTCCCAGACTTCTCTGTAGAGAGAGACATAAAACAGGTGCTAGTGTTATCTCTAGTTGACAACAACAGAGAACAATTAAGTTGAAATACATCTATTTTAATGCGAGCATTCACAATTGACGGCCAAGCATTCCCAGACTTCTCTGTAGAGAGAGACATAAAACAGGTGCTATGTTATCTCTAGTTGACAACAGAGAACAATTAAGTTGAAATACATCTATTTTAATGCGAGCATTCACAACTGACGGCCAAGCATTCCCAGACTTCTCTGTAGAGAGAGATATAAAACAGGTGCTAGTGTTATCTCTAGTTGACAACAGAGAACAATTAAGTTGAAATACATCTATTTTAATGCGAGCATTCACAATTGACGGCCAAGCATTCCCAGACTTCTCTGTAGAGAGAGATATAAAACAGGTGCTAGTGTTATCTCTAGTTGACAACAGAGAACAATTAAGTTGAAATACATGTATTTTAATGCGAGCATTCACAATTGATGGCCAAGCATTCCCAGACTTCTCTGTAGAGAGAGATATAAAACAGGTGCTAGTGTTATCTCTAGTTGACAACAACAGAGAACAATTAAGTTGAAATACATCTATTTTAATGCGAGCATTCACAATTGATGGCCAAGCATTCCCAGACTTCTCTGTAGAGAGAGATATAAAACAGGTGCTAGTGTTATATCTAGTTGTAAGCTGGAAACATGAAAACCTCAGATCCACTTAGCATTCGCTGTATCATATGTAGTTTGTTTTTATACAACTCAAAATGGACTATTGTCTCAAAAACTATGGCAAATGCTACAACTGTAGAAATTAACAAACAACAAGGAATTTTAATGCACGCCATTAATTAAAGGAATGAAAAATCTGATGCATTTGCATTTAGATAATGTATAGTCTAACAAGTCTTTTAACTCGAACTACTGTTTGTTCCCACTGTGAGCAACACTCAACAACATTGAATATGTCATACAATTAATAACATACCAACACCAAGAACAAGTTTTTTCTCATTCATTATCTAAGAAATCAAAATTTGTAAACCATCACCATTTCAAGTGAACTTCTTGACATGCACTACAGTAGGACAATAACAAATGACCATCACATGCAATCTTACCTATATATTGAATATTCGCCTGCTGCACGACATTAAAAAATTGCTTTAAATCTTTCTTGAAGATTTTATGGGGGCCCAACACCACAAATAATCATATATCCTTTTCTTGTAATATAAATACTTGCTTGCTCTGTGCAAAATTATCTATTTACTGGTTGAAATTCCAGGTGAGAAAATGCCATTCAGTAAATACCAATAGACAAAATCGACTTTCTACCTTGCAATCGATATTGTCATTGAAATGCATTGCCGTTTTCATTACTGTATTGCTTTCCGCTGTCAGGTTAAGAAGCTCGCTTATGTATCCTTGTCTGAGAAGAAACCGATGCCACAACACTGACTGCACGTCATGACCAGAACACAATGTGTGTGATGAACTAAGCGACAGCTACCATTTTATATTTTTGCAGGCAGCGGCATGAACCAAGTTTTGCGCTGCAGAAAACTGTACAAAAATATACATGCACATTGTGCAAATATTTCAATTCATTCCCTCAAATGGTTAATGCCACAATAAATTGTTTTGCATAAACTATGTGAGATCTACATGTTTTATATTGTAACAGTTTACCAAGTCATTCAGATGCCTTCACAGGATTTTCTTTGAAAATTCAAGACACACATTTCATTGGTATTGAAAATATCAAACATATGATGCTTTAATCGAAATTGAGCATTTTTGAGAAAGTCAAAAATAAGAAAAGGGTACTTTAGAGTGGATCATTTTTTGGGAAATCGTGTTGTATCCTTGAAAGATGCTGAACTTAAATATCTACTTATAGTCCATTCCAAACCAGAGTTCCCTCTGATGTAAACAAAAGCACGTGCTTCTGCTTGTCACGAACCTAAGCATGTATGCTTACGCCAATGAAAATAGTTCCTTAATAAATGTGTTTTATCATGAAATATTGGGGCAGGAAAGGTATAGAATTGCGAATTTTATTGTGGTTATCATAAGAACTCATTGCTAAAGGTAATGGAAAAATACTAACTGTTAAGATATTACAAAATATGATTTTGTTGATGTCGTCTGCTATTTAGGTAACGCTGAGAGTATCGTGTTTGTTAATTACTAACAGTATGCTTGACTATCACTGACTTGCATATACAGAAATGCAGCAATGAATTCCCAGAGGTGCTGAGTACGGGATAAACACAGGAAATATGATAAGCGATTAGTTAATCATAATGCTAGCACACGTGTGCTCAGCTCAGGTAAAATCTTATGATTAGTCAGTTGGTATTTGAGTTTTCATGGCAGAGGAAGGTGCTTGTAGTGCAAATAAAGTATTCAAACACAAAAGTGGGAAACCATTAAAAAGTGGCGAAAAACAAATAATACTTAATGTGTTCAACTCACTGTTACAAAAATACTCGACACTTGCAGTAGTGGATATTACAAAACTAACATCTGAGTTAACAGGCATTTCAGCGAAAAGTGTAAACAACGCGCGCAGAGAATATAAACAGACTGGTGTCGTAAAAACCCCAAAGAAGAAAGGAATCACACCACGTCGTGTTATAGCACAGATAGATGATTTTCTAAAGGGTGTTATTAGAAATAAAGTTCACCAATTTTTCTTTAAAAACGAGCCACCGACATTGGATAAAGTGCTTTCTGTTGTCAACAATGATTGTGATCTTCCAAATTTTAAAAGAACCACACTTTATAGATTATTGTTAGAAATAGGTTTCACGTTTTCAAAAAGATCAGAGAATAACGTGATCATTGATAGAGACGATATATTGTGGAGAAGAAGATATCTTAGATCTGTGCGTCAGTATCGGGCAGAAGGTAGCAAATTTTATTATTTAGATGAAACTTGGATTAACGAGGGGCACACAAATTCTAAAGTTTGGATGGACACTACAGTAGGTTCAAAAGAAGCAGTTTAACGTGCAGGTTTATCTAAAGGATTAAAAAATCCAAGTGGAAGAGGCAAACGCATAATTGTCACCCATATTGGCAGCGACAGTGGTTTCGTGGACGGTGGATTACTCATTTTCGAGTCTAAAAAAACAGGTGATTACCATGAGGAGATGAATGGCGATGTTTTCCGTAACTGGTTTGAACATGTATTGCCGAAACTCGAACCCAACAGTTTAATAGTGATGGACAATGCACCCTACCATAGCATTCAACTTTATCATCGCCCGAACAGTTCTTGGCGTAAGCAAGATGTGATAGAGTGGTTGCAGGAAAGAGAAGTGTCCTTCGACAAAAATAGTGTAAAAGTTGAATTAGCGCAGGAAATTTCTGACAAGGATGAAAGAAAATATGTGATAGATGATCTTGCATCTAAAGCTGGACATCGAGTGCTAAGATTACCTCCCTATCATAGCAATTTAAATCCAATCGAACTCGTTTGGGCATTTTTAAAAGACTATGTCGCTAGAAACAACAAAACATTCAAACTGGCTGAAGTGAAAGAGCACTTCAACACTGCAATCGCGAAAGTGACACCCGCTATGTGACAGGCGGATATTAAGCACATAATAGAAGAGGAGAATAAAATGTGGGAACTCGATTTTATGTGCGACAGTGTTGTGGATAAGCTTGTAATCAACTTGGAGGATAGTTCTGATTCCTGTATGGTAGCTGAGTCATCTTCGGAGGATTCGGATTTGGGTGTTGCACCTTTGCCTGAGGATTGTGATTAACGTAAGTAAAATGTACATTTCCGCATGTTTATAACACCAATTGCTATTTCAGTTGCATTTTGAACTATGATTTTCACGCAAGGCGCCTTTTTCTAGATTGAAACAGTGCTCAGCTGTATGTGTTATTCAGCAAGCACATGCGAGAGGAAGAAGCGGCCATTAGGGGGCGGGAATTGCGAACTACTTTCGCGCGGATAATACAAAGAGTTTGTTGACAGTGAAAGGCACTCTGGTTTGGAATGGATAATAGGTTTAGGCATTTAACCAAGTTTTCAGTTTGAGTCGAGTTGTTCACAGACCTATTTTTAAAAATGCTACTTTTGGATTCAGGGGACCTAAAATAAGTGTAATGTCTAATTTAACATTTTGGGAGGAATGCAATACTTCCACTACCTATAGATTTGTCCACTCTTTCCTTGCCCTGTAACTTGTTCTGGACGACACAGATAAGCTTGTTGCAATCTACACTACGCCAAAAATGAGCTTACCTGAACCAATATCTCCTGCACACGAGAACTTCACGCCTTCCTTAGTGCACGAGATGACTACTGACTCTCCAAACTGACTCAGATCTCGGCAAATACGAGCAAACTCTTGGGCAGGCAATCTGATCACACACGAGTAATCTGTTTCCTAATAAAAACAAAAGTGATGTACTTAATGATACTTTAGCAGACCCCATTATTAACATACTGTTGCTAGTAACCCATTGTTTCCTGATAAAAACAATAGTGATGTATTTATTTAAAGGTGAGTCGGAATTGTTACACTAACATCACTTAAGTTACACTAACATCACTTAGTAAACTTAAATGATGTTAGCGTAACAATTCCAACTCACCTTTAAATAAATTCAATACACATCACTGTTTCTAGCTTCTTTTCATTACAATATCAACGTAATAGTGATGTACTTAAATGATACTTTAGCAGACCCCATCATTAACATACCGTTGCTGTTAACCCATTGTTTCCTGATAAAAACAAAAGTGATGTAATTAAATGATACTTTAGCACACCCCATCATTAACATACTGATGCTAGTAACCAATTGTTTCCTGATAAAAACAAAAGTGATGTATTTAAATGATACTTTAGCAGACCCCATCATTAACATACCGTTGCTGTTAACCCATTGTTTCCTGATAAAAACAAAAGTGATGTATTTAAATGATACTTTAGCAGACCCCATCATTAACATACCGTTGCTGTTAACCCATTGTTTCCTGATAAAAACAAAAGTGATGTATTTAAATGATACTTTAGCAGACCCCATCATTAACATAGTGATGCTGTTAACCCATTGCTTCCTGATAAAAACAAAAGTGATGTATTTAAATGAATCTTTAGCAGACCCCATCATTAACATACCGTTGCTGTTAACCCAATGTTTCCTGATAAAAACAAAAGTGATGTACTTAAATGATACTTTAGCAGACCCCATCATTAACATACCGTTGCTGTTAACCCAATGTTTCCTGATAAAAACAAAAGTTATGTACTTAAATGAATCTTTAGCAGACCCCATCATTAACATACCGTTGCTGTTAACCCAATGTTTCCTGATAAAAACAAATGTGATGTATTTAAATGAATCTTTAGCAGACCCCATCATTAACATACCGTTGCTGTTAACCCATTGTTTCCTGATAAAAACAAAAGTGATGTATTTAAATGATACTTTAGCAGACCCCATCATTAACATACCGTTGCTGTTAACCCATTGTTTCCTGATAAAGACAAAAGTGATGTATTTAAATGATACTTTAGCAGACCCCATCATTAACATAGTGATGCTGTTAACCCATTGCTTCCTGATAAAAACAAAAGTGATGTATTTAAATGATACTTTAGCAGACCCCATCATTAACATACCGTTGCTGTTAACCCATTGTTTCCTGATGAAAACAAAAGTGATGTATTTAAATGATACTTTAGCAGACCCCATCATTAACATAGTGATGCTGTTAACCCATTGCTTCCTGATAAAAACAAAAGTGATGTATTTAAATGATACTTCAGCAGACCCCAATATTAACATACCGTTGCTGTTAACCCATTGTTTCCTGATAAAAACAAAAGTGATGTATTTAAATGATACTTTAGCAGACCCCATCATTAAACATACCGTTGCTGTTAACCCATTGTTTCCTGATAAAAACAAAAGTGATGTATTTAAATGATACTTTAGCAGACCCCATCATTAACATAGTGATGCTATTAACCCATTGCTTCCTGATAAAAACAAAAGTGATGTATTTAAATGATACTTTAGCACACCCCATCATTAACATACCGTTGCTGTTAACCCATTGTTTCCTGATAAAAACAAAAGTGATGTATTTAAATGATACCTTAGCAGACCCCATCATTAACATAGTGATGCTGTTAACCCATTGTTTCCTGATAAAAACAAAAGTGATGTATTTAAATGAATCTTTAGCAGGTGCCATCATTAACATAGTGATGCTGTTAACCCATTGCTTCCTGATAAAAACAAAAGTGATGTATTTAAATGATACTTTAGCAGACCCCATCATTAACATACCGTTGCTGTTAACCCATTGTTTCCTGATAAAAACAAAAGTGATGTATTTAAATGATACTTTAGCAGACCCCATCATTAACATACCGTTGCTGTTAACCCATTGTTTCCTGATAAAAACAAAAGTGATGTATTTAAATGATACTTTAGTAGACCCCATCATTAACATAGTGATGCTGTTAACCCATTGTTTCCTGATAAAAACAAAAGTGATGTATTTAAATGATACTTTAGCAGACCCCATCATTAACATACTGATGCTGTTAACCCATTGTTTCCTGATAAAAACAAAAGTGATGTATTTAAATGATACTTTAGCAGACCCCATCATTAACATACTGATGCTGTTAACCCAATGTTTCCTGATAAAAACAAAAGTGATGTATTTAAATGATACTTTAGCAGACCCCATCATTAACATACCGTTGCTGTTAACCCATTGCTTCCTGATAAAAACAAAAGTGATGTATTTAAATGATACTTTAGCAGACCCATCATTAACATAGTGATGCTGTTAACCCATTGTTTCCTGATAATAACAAAAGTGATGTATTTAAATGATACTTTAGCAGACCCCATCATTAACATAGTGATGCTGTTAACCCATTGTTTCCTGATAAAAACAAAAGTGATGTATTTAAATGAATCTTTAGCAGGTGCCATCATTAACATAGTGATGCTGTTAACCCATTGCTTCCTGATAAAAACAAAAGTGATGTATTTAAATGATACTTTAGCAGACCCCATCATTAACATACCGTTGCTGTTAACCCATTGTTTCCTGATAAAAACAAAAGTGATGTATTTAAATGATACTTTAGCAGACCCCATCATTAACATACCGTTGCTGTTAACCCATTGTTTCCTGATAAAAACAAAAGTGATGTATTTAAATGATACTTTAGTAGACCCCATCATTAACATAGTGATGCTGTTAACCCATTGTTTCCTGATAAAAACAAAAGTGATGTATTTAAAGGATACTTTAGCAGACCCCATCATTAACATACCGTTGCTGTTAACCCATTGTTTCCTGATAAAAACAAAAGTGATGTATTTAAATGATACTTTAGCAGACCCCATCATTAACATACCGTTGCTGTTAACCCATTGTTTCCTGATAAAAACAAAAGTGATGTATTTAAATGATACTTTAGCAGACCCCATCATTAACATACCGTTGCTGTTAACCCATTGTTTCCTGATAAAAACAAAAGTGATGTATTTAAATGATACTTTAGCAGACCCCATCATTAACATACCGTTGCTGTTAACCCATTGTTTCCTGATAAAAACAAAAGTGATGTATTTAAATGATACTTTAGCAGACCCCATCATTAACATACCGTTGCTGTTAACCAATTGTTTCCTGATAAAAACAAAAGTGATGTATTTAAATGATACTTTAGCAGACCCCATCATTAACATAGTGATGCTGTTAACCCATTGTTTCCTGATAAAAACAAAAGTGATGTATTTAAATGATACTTTAGCAGACCCCATCATTAACATAGTGATGCTGTTAACCCATTGTTTCCTGATAAAAACAAAAGTGATGTACTTAAATGATACTTTAGCAGACCCCATCATTAACATAGTGATGCTGTTAACCCATTGTTTCCTGATAAAAACAAAAGTGATGTATTTAAATGATACTTTAGCAGACCCCATCATTAACAATCCGTTGCTGTTAACCCATTGTTTCCTGATAAAAACAAAAGTGATGTATTTAAATGATACTTTAGCAGACCCCATCATTAACATACCGTTGCTGTTAACCCATTGTTTCCTGATAAAAACAAAAGTGATGTATTTAAATGATACTTTAGCAGACCCCATCATTAACATAGTGATGCTGTTAACCCATTGCTTCCTGATAAAAACAAAAGTGATGTATTTAAATGATACTTTAGCAGACCCCATCATTAACATAGTGATGCTGTTAACCCAATGTTTCCTGATAAAAACAAAAGTGATGTATTTAAATGATACTTTAGCAGGTGCCATCATTAACATAGTGATGCTGTTAACCCAATGTTTCCTGATAAAAACTAAAGTGATGTACTTAAATGATACTTTAGCAGACCCCATCACTAACATAGTGATGCTGTTAACCCATTGTTTCCTGATAAAAACAAAAGTGATGTATTTAAATGATACTTTAGCAGACCCCATCATGAACATAGTGATACTGTTAACCCAATGTTTCCTGATAAAAACAAAAGTGATGTATTTAAATGATACTTTAGCAGACCCCATCATTAACATAGTGATGCTGTTAACCCAATGTTTCCTGATAAAAGCAAAAGTGATGTATTTAAATGATACTTTAGCAGACCCCATCATTAACATAGTAATGCTGTTAACCCAATGTTTCCTGATAAAAACAAAAGTGATGTATTTAAATGATACTTTAGCAGACCCCATCATTAACATAGTGATGCTGTTAACCCATTGTTTCCTGATAAAAACAAAAGTGATGTATTTAAATGAATCTTTAGCAGGTGCCATCATTAACATAGTGATGCTGTTAACCCATTGCTTCCTGATAAAAACAAAAGTGATGTATTTAAATGATACTTTAGCAGACCCCATCATTAACATACCGTTGCTGTTAACCCATTGTTTCCTGATAAAAACAAAAGTGATGTATTTAAATGATACTTTAGCAGACCCCATCATTAACATACCGTTGCTGTTAACCCATTGTTTCCTGATAAAAACAAAAGTGATGTATTTAAATGATACTTTAGTAGACCCCATCATTAACATAGTGATGCTGTTAACCCATTGTTTCCTGATAAAAACAAAAGTGATGTATTTAAATGATACTTTAGCAGACCCCATCATTAACAATCCGTTGCTGTTAACCCATTGTTTCCTGATAAAAACAAAAGTGATGTACTTAAATGATACTTTAGCAGACCCCATCATTAACATACCGTTGCTGTTAACCCATTGTTTCCTGATAAAAACAAAAGTGATGTATTTAAATGATACTTTAGCAGACCCCATCATTAACATAGTGATGCTGTTAACCCATTGCTTCCTGATAAAAACAAAAGTGATGTATTTAAATGATACTTTAGCAGACCCCATCATTAACATACCGTTGCTGTTAACCCATTGTTTCCTGATAAAAACAAAAGTGATGTATTTAAATGATACTTTAGCAGACCCCATCATTAACATACCGTTGCTGTTAACCCATTGTTTCCTGATAAAAACAAAAGTGATGTATTTAAATGATACTTTAGCAGACCCCCATTATTAACATAGTGATGCTGTTAACCTATTGTTTCCTGATAAAAACAAAAGTGATGTATTTAAATGATACTTTAGCAGACCCCATCATTAACATAGTGATGCTGTTAACCCATTGTTTCCTGATAAAAACAAAAGTGATGTACTTAAATGATACTTTAGCAGACCCCATCATTAACATAGTGATGCTGTTAACCCATTGTTTCCTGATAAAAACAAAAGTGATGTATTTAAATGATACTTTAGCAGACCCCATCATTAACATATTGATGCTGTTAACCCATTGTTTCCTGATAAAAACAAAAGTGATGTACTTAAATGATACTTTAGCAGACCCCATCATTAACATACCGTTGCTGTTAACCCATTGTTTCCTGATAAAAACAAAAGTGATGTATTTAAATGATACTTTAGCAGACCCCATCATTAACATAGTGATGCTGTTAACCCATTGCTTCCTGATAAAAACAAAAGTGATGTATTTAAATGATACTTTAGCAGACCCCATCATTAACATAGTGATGCTGTTAACCCAATGTTTCCTGATAAAAACAAAAGTGATGTATTTAAATGATACTTTAGCAGGTGCCATCATTAACATAGTGATGCTGTTAACCCAATGTTTCCTGATAAAAACTAAAGTGATGTACTTAAATGATACTTTAGCAGACCCCATCATTAACATAGTGATGCTGTTAACCCATTGTTTCCTGATAAAAACAAAAGTGATGTATTTAAATGATACTTTAGCAGACCCCATCATGAACATAGTGATGCTGTTAACCCAATGTTTCCTGATAAAAACAAAAGTGATGTATTTAAATGATACTTTAGCAGACCCCATCATTAACATAGTGATGCTGTTAACCCAATGTTTCCTGATAAAAGCAAAAGTGATGTATTTAAATGATACTTTAGCAGACCCCATCATTAACATAGTAATGCTGTTAACCCAATGTTTCCTGATAAAAACAAAAGTGATGTATTTAAATGATACTTTAGCAGACCCCATCATTAACATACCGTTGCTGTTAACCCATTGTTTCCTGATAAAAACAAAAGTGATGTATTTAAATGATACTTTAGCAGACCCCATCATTAACATAGTGATGCTGTTAACCCAATGTTTCCTGATAAAAACAAAAATGATGTATTTAAATGAATCTTTAGCAGGTGCCATCATTAACATAGTGATGCTGTTAACCCAATGTTTCCTGATAAAAACAAAAGTGATGTATTTAAATGAATCTTTAGCAGACCCCATCATTAACATACCGTTGCTGTTAACCCAATGTTTCCTGATAAAAACAAAAGTGATGTACTTAAATGATACTTTAGCAGACCCCATCATTAACATACCGTTGCTGTTAACCCAATGTTTCCTGATAAAAACAAAAGTTATGTACTTAAATGAATCTTTAGCAGACCCCATCATTAACATACCGTTGCTGTTAACCCAATGTTTCCTGATAAAAACAAATGTGATGTATTTAAATGAATCTTTAGCAGACCCCATCATTAACATACCGTTGCTGTTAACCCAATGTTTCCTGATAAAAACAAAAGTGATGTACTTAAATGATACTTTAGCAGACCCCATCATTAACATACCGTTGCTGTTAACCCAATGTTTCCTGATAAAAACAAAAGTTATGTACTTAAATGAATCTTTAGCAGACCCCATCATTAACATACCGTTGCTGTTAACCCAATGTTTCCTGATAAAAACAAATGTGATGTATTTAAATGAATCTTTAGCAGACCCCATCATTAACATATCGTTGCTGTTAACCCATTGTTTCCTGATAAAAACAAAAGTGATGTACTTAAATGATACTTTAGCAGACCCCATCATTAACATACCATTGCTGTTAACCCATTGTTTCCTGATAAAAACTAAAGTGATGTATTTAAATGATACTTTAGCAGGTGCCATCATTAACATAGTGATGCTGTTAACCCAATGTTTCCTGATAAAAACTAAAGTGATGTATTTAAATGATACTTTAGCAGACCCCATCATTAACATACCGTTGCTGTTAACCCAATGTTTCCTGATAAAAACAAAAGTGATGTATTTAAATGATACTTTAGCAGACCCCATCATTAACATACCGTTGCTGCTAACCCATTGTTTCCTGATAAAAACAAAAGTGATTTATTTAAATGATACTGTAGCAGACCCCATCATTAACATAGTGATGCTGTTAACCCATTGTTTCCTGATAAAAACAAAAGTGATGTATTTAAATGATACTTTAGCAGACCCCATCATTAACATACCGTTGCTGTTAACCCATTGTTTCCTGATAAAAACAAAAGTGATTTATTTAAATGATACTTTAGCAGACCCCATCATTAACATAGTGATGCTGTTAACCCATTGTTTCCCAATAAAAACAAAAGTGATGTATTTAAATGAATCTTTAGCAGACCCCAACTTTAACAGAGTGATGCTGTTAACCCATTGTTTCCTGATAAAAACAAAAGTGATGTATTTAAATGATACTTTAGCAGACCCCATCATTAACATAGTGATGCTGTTAACCCATTGTTTCCTGATAAAAACAAAAGTGATGTATTTAAATGAATCTTTAGCAGACCCCATCTTTAACATAGTGATGCTGTTAACCCAATGTTTCCTGATATAAACAAAAGTGATGTACATAAATGAATCTTTAGCAGACCCCATCTTTAACATAGTGATGCTGCTAACCCAATGTTTCCTGATAAAAACAAAAGTGATGTACATAAATGAATCTTTAGCAGACCCCATGTTTAACATAGTGATGCTGCTAACCCAATGTTTCCTGATAAAAACAAAAGTGATGTACATAAATGAATGTTTAGCAGACCCCATCTTTAACAGTGTTGCTGCTAAACCAATGTTTCCTGATAAAAACAAAAGTGATGTATTTAAATGATACTTTAGCAGGTGCCATCATTAACATAATGTTGCTGTTAACCCAATGTTTCCTGATAAAAACAAAAGTGATGAAATTAAATGATACTTTAGCAGGTGCTGTCATTAATGTAATGTTGCTAATAACAAACTGGTAATGTTGCTCCAGAGGTCGATGTGTTATGGCAGATGATGTAAATGCGCAGTGTCAGCTACCAACTGTTAAATGGAAAAACGCTGCCGCGTTAGTAAAACTGGAAATAGTTTGGTATTGTTGTGAACTGTTATACGCTGCCGTAATAGAAAAGCGCTAAATAGTGAACAAATGCAATACAACTGAATATTAACTGCGGAACATTAAATAGATGCAATAAAATTTAATAATAGCTGCGAGGCAGTAAAAAATATTGTCTAACCGTGGCGTTTAGTAATGACCATTGGCGCTTGTGCACTACTAAATAAATGTAAAGAACCTCAAGCCTGATAAGCAGACCTCAGCAAAATTACCTGTCTTTCACGCCCAATATACAATGGGACGCTAAGGACCACAGCAGTTAAAGAACGTCCATAAATAAAATTCAATTTAATGTTTCAACTGAATGATTACCTTGCAACAGTTAGCAAATGTAATATAACTAAATAATTACTGCGTAGCAGTAAACAAATGTAACAGAACTAAATAATTACTGAAATGCAGTAAACGAATGTAAAGAACTAAATAATTATCGCATAGCAGTAAACGAATGTAACAGAACTAAATAATTACCGCGACGCAATAAACAAATGTAATACAACTAAATAATAATGAATGCTAGTATAATTATGCCCAAGGACATATCTGCTCTTTCAGAATTTTAGCAATGTTTTTTTTCTACAGGGTAGCCTGTCTGACGTGCGGCACCCACCATGACACGTCGACCTCTGGAGCAACATTACCAACAGACTTACTGGTATCCCTAGATGTTCCTGGTCCAGGTTCATCAGCTTCATTTCATAATCTGAAACTTTCTCTTGGTTCGGAGACTCAAACACAAATGTGACCGTGTCTGCATTATCTTGTGCTTTCATTGTCACTACGTCCTCGTTCCCTGCACATTTCAGGATCTTCGACATGCTGCAAGTAACAGCAAACATCTCAGACAGCTACAAAAAATACATTGCCACCGCACATTTAGGTCATGTCCACACAACCTTAAAACTGTACTATATACCAGTTCTACTTAAGTATCGGATTATGGGCTAAACTGAGGTGTTTTACTTACAACTTTTTATCCAGAGTAATCCTCGTATTATGAGGAATGTTTTTGTGTGTTAGATGTTGCTGTGGTAGTAATATTAGGCCTGCCCACCCATCCTCACTTTTATGCGAATGTTCTTATATAGTGGTTTCTAGCGACATTTTGAAGTGCTGCCAACATGAATCATTTCAGTTCTAGACGCACAAATTCCTCAGTTTCACCATCATCACTTTGCAGTTGCAGCCAAACACTCCTCTCCTAAAATATCCCTCGTCTATGCTTTGATACTGAGGGCCCTCAACCCCTCGGCTACACCTTGCCCTCAATCATATTTTCAGCTAAGTTAGGGTTTCAAATGTTGGCAGCAGAAAGATAATGTAACCAATGTTCCCATAAGTTTTATAGATGAGATGCTTGCAATGCGGCTTCTGATAGTAATATGGAACGAAAGTGACAAAATATCAAATTCATGAACATACCTAAAGCACCAGGTTCGTTGTTGTTTATGTGTAATGCGGGTATTAAAGAAGTAAAAGCAGTGCAGTATATGTGCATGTTATATGTGTATAGTCTGGCAGCAATGCTACCATGATGCAAGTCTATATGTTACATGTTGACAGCAAAAGTGCTCACTACCCACATATGAAACTATGGCTGCAATTTCATTTTCCACATGCTGAATAACATATACTTGCTATAAGCTTTTACTCTGCTACCAAAAAGTCTGTGTAATTTACTCCATATTTCCCTTACTCCCTCCTCTTTTCAAGCTCACCCCTCAAAACTGCCGACTCCCCATTCAGTCAAGGATAACTTTTAACTTACTATACTACAATGAAATTCATTTTCTAGCATTACAGGTTAGGAATGTGGACTATGCTCAGCAATGTTGCTGCAGAGGTCGATGTGTCACGGCGGACAATGTTAGTGCGCAAAGTTAGGTACCAATTGTAAAGCAGAAAAAATGCTTCTATACCAGAAACAGAAATAGTTGGAGTTGCAAAATGTTATGTGCAGCAGTAATAGAAAAGAGCGTAACAGTAAACATAATACAACTAAATAATAGCACAAAGTAATAAACATATATTCTGCATTACTTTGGTCTTCATTGAAAACATCGGTAACCTACATTACGTTAGTCTTCAAAGCCAACATTTGAAATCCCAACATAGCTGAAAACATGGAGCCCTCAACCTCAAGGTGTAGGCGAGGGATTGAGAGCCCTCAGCCTCAAGGTGTAGGCAAGGGATTGAGGGCCCTCAGCCTCAAAGCGTAGCCGAGAGATGTTTTTTAGGAGAGGAGTGTAGCAGTTGTGCCCTTATGCTACTGTAATTATGTCCAAGGACATACCTGCTCTTTCCTGATGCAATTCTTAACCTTAATAAAAGCCGTTTTGCATCAATGTACATAAAATGGAGTTCAAGACATGTAGAAGATGCAGTTCGAGAGGACTTGTCAGACATTGTAGAAGGAACGCCAGATAACCAGAATTCAATAAATCGCGCCACAATACATAATCGGTAGTGATGTAATAACTTTTGCATTTTTAAAACGCCATATACATTTCCGGAATTTAGCGATGTTTATTCCTACAAGGTAGTCTGCCTGACGTTGTGCAGTGCCCGCCATGACACGTTGACCTCTGCAGCAACATTATCCTACACTCTAGTCTTATAATCTACATAAATGATGTGGACAGCCATCTGCCAGAAAATTAACTTTTCTGAACTCCTACAATTATCTACAACTATCACACCAAACCGAACTGTAGCCTAAATTTATAAACATGCTTATACTAAAAAAATACACAATTTCATGCAAACTTTAAAAACTTTAACAAAGAAGAGCTGTTTGTACGCTGCGTGACAAACCGTTAGCGTCAGCAAGATACATACCTAGTTAAGTTGATTCCCATTGAAAGGTTTCTATCACAGCGATATTTATCGAAGCCATCACTTCTCAAATTCATTGATACTAAACTGACATGAGAATTATCCATAGCTTGCAGCTGGATTCCAGAATCCGAACAATCGAATGTGGCTTCATTTAGCAAATCTTTTATTGCTTCTAAAACCTTCTTCAGAAGAGAACTCTGTGTTAAGCGTGCCTCAAACATTTTCACTGCAGTACTTTAAAATCAATGATCACAGTTAAAAGAGTTTATTCAAAATTTCCTGATTAAATTTGCCTATTGCTTCTTCCACCGTCCTCTTAGGCTACACCACAGAAATCCCGCGTAAAGCTTAGTCGAACAAAGACAATCATTGGTCCACGTGCTTTTAGGCGCCAAATTCAGTCGTCCGATCGATACTATCGATTCAGATAACCTTCGTAATTTTTACATGAAGCCACACTAACAATACTTAAATATCTTTAATCCTTTATCTGTTTAATATCAAATAATGCTATTTTTGTATATTCCTAGAAACCTATTACTGTTCAACCACCAATGTATTAATGTAAGAGTCGCTAAAAGACCTTTGAGTTAAAGCGATTTACAATAAAAAAAAATTAAAATATGATTTAATGAAAATAAAAAATCAAAGGAAGAAATTTCAAGATGCGACAACTAGCCTAGGCCAAATACGAAATAGCACCAATACAGGAAACTCGGACGATTTAAACAGGAATGGTTGGTGACACGCAACGGTGTCACTATCTAGCATAGCTGTCTGGACTACGCGCATCAGCTGATTTATCAAAATGGAAACGATGCAGTGATGCATTCACATTCAACATGAGTTTAACCATATTTGAGAAAAATGCCAATGCGTTGAGATGGTAATCAGCTGATTAACAGTTGCTTGGTCCATCGTCCATCTTATCGAGCGATGTGATCAACACAAAGAAAAGGAAATGGAGAGAAATACAACCTTATTACAAGTGTGGTATTGATAAAGTTGTGAAACAAGAAAAAGACCGTGTGGTTGTGCAGTAAGATTTAATTGCAAATGGCCACACCAGAGTGCTGTAAATATACACAACGTGTTAAGGTAATGGTAATTATAAGGTAATGATAATTATTTACTTTAGCATCCGGAGACCTCCGCGCTTAACATGTATTAAATCATATTGCAATTATGTTTTGAGGTGACGATTTTGGGCAAAAACTTAGTTTTGGAAATAAAATTTAAACAGTTTAAAATATTGTATCAACCCCATTAGCTCCTTGCATCTCATTACACTATTCGCATCCCCTCTTCGCCTCCTCTACCCTAAATTACAGCTTACTGCCGTTGTCTTCCTAAAACCACTTTTGACTTTAGTATCATTTGGAGGGATACGAAGATTGTCGTTTATGGGTGCCCTAGTGATATCTGCCGTTCCGTCATGTAAGTTTTTTAACTTCTAATTGGGTTTTTATATTTATATTTGCTATTCACATCCGTCTATGAATATCTTTTTGGGTGTAAGGTGCATAGATTTTTTTAAGGAATTTACAGAAGAGTAAATTTGTCGTTTGATATGATCATTCTGTGAGAAAATATTAATTTGAGTGCAAATAATAGTTTATAAATCAGACCAAAAAATGCGCACCCAATTGAAAAACTAAAGAATATCAACAATAATTTTGATACCATGGTGATCATTTCAACTGAAATTAAGTTGTTCGTATGAAACACATTTCTTTGATGATCTAGTTTACGCACAACAGATATGTTGAGACAGTTCTAATGAAACAAGAAAGAAGTGCGACAGGAAAAAAACCTTGTGTTACACTCACATACTTTCTTTGCTCTCTGTAGCTTACTAGTGAGTGCACATTATTTTTACGAAGGTTTGTTTCTTATCTACTTCATTTTAATTCAAATAAACCTTGTCATAAATAGCTAATTACACATCGATGCTATAGTCGAATGTTTGGTCGCTATATACTTGCTTAAAATTCCATACCCTTTCCATGACATCACAAGAAACAACTGAATGTTGACAGGACTTGAATGACCAGTGAACAAATCGAACAATTAATAGCGGATATCTCGGAAATGCCTGATTGCCACAAAAAATTATTTAAAATAAATTGCGTGTTTTGCAGAGATCTACAGTTGTGTTGTGTAGCACGATTTTGTCTATCACTTAACGTTTACCAGTTATACAAGATTATACAAAATTAAGAAGAAGAGGTCTTCGCAGGCTATTCCTAGAAAATTCAAGATATACATTATATTTGTCATGTAAATATCTTTGATATGTGATAATTTAATCAAAGATATGCCATCTTTTAGGAAATAAATTTGGAAAAATCTTCCATGTCACGGGTAGTTTGGGATGGGGGAGTTTCTTGAATGTCTTCTTGCCATTTCCTTGGAAGGCACGAAAAGATGCTGAACTTAAATACCAAGTTTAGTACTTATCCGACGTTTTGTTTTTGAGTTACGCTGTTCACAGACGTACACGCACGCGCAGCGCTTTTTCTAAAAATGCGTTTATTTTTTCAGTGGTCTCAAAGCATAGATTTCCGGTGAGATTTCGGTATCGTATTTTTGGGTGGAATGCAATCCTTCCCCTACTTCCTCTACGATCGAAGGAGTATCCAAAGCCCTGTGGCGTCATTCAATTCGGATTGCCATCTGTTGGATCTTCTAGCTTTTTACTTTCTCTACGTATAGTAAGTAGGGGAAGTATTGTATTCCACCCAAAAATTCGATACCGAGATTTCACCGGAAATATATGTTTTGAGGCCCCCTGAATCCAAAAAAAGCATTTTTGTAAACATGTCCGTGTGTGTCTGTGAACAGCATAACTCAGAAAGGAACAGTTGGATAAACACCAAACTTGGTATTTGCGGGAGGTTTTTAGCTTACGTAAATATTATATTTACGTAATATTTGCAAACGTGTGTTGTTATGTATGTTATTTAGCTCCACGCTGAGAAACGCCACTTTGAGAATGTTATTGAGCCTCGTTGTATTTGTTGCCAACTTTAAAAAAAATTATTTAGCTGGATGGTGGATAAGAGATGTGAGAATCCCCAGGTATGTGCGTCACTTACGAAGAAGTTATTTAGGTTACGTAATGAAGATACACTTTGATGTTGTTTGATGCTTAGTACGCCAAAACTTTATAGTGAAGATGATGCTTGTTTTTACGTAATATTATTAAAGTTACTTGCCTCGGCTGCTTTCAGTCGCACTATAGAAACACGAGTTCTTGTAGGGTTGTGATAAGACAAGAATTAAAATACGTCACAGAATTTACTATTTAATTTCACTTCTTTTTATTTCTCTTTATACTTGCACATTTATAACATAACACTTTATAAATAAAAAACTGTGAGCACACATACACATATTATATATATATATATATATATATATATATATATATATATTCCAGCGGAGAACACAATCTTACCCGCGACTTTCACGTCTGCTCTTTACATCTTGCCCGCGACTGACTAAATTCAACGGTAAAAATCTTATAGCTTCGGTAATGCCAGTCTCTTATTGGCTAATTCTAGTCCAATATAATTTAAGTATTCAAACTAAAACTTTTCTTTACTGTTGATTGGCTAATTCCAAACTTTAAGTGAAATTTCGTTATTACCGATCTTTTCATAACCAGTATTTTTTAAAACTCCAGACACATTATTGTCAAAAAAATTTACATCATTACCTCGTTATTAACATCCTAAAACATATTATCCTCACAGTTTTTGCTCTATTAGATTATATAAACACTCACATATCACTAATAAATACGTTTACAATAAAAATAAGTATTAAAATGACTTTACATAATTTATATAATACTTAAATACATATTGTCTTCTAGGTGAGCTGTTATTAAATTTAGTTAAAGTAAAACGAAATTAATATCATTTAGGCATTAAAATACTGCCTCATATTTAGGTTCAATATCTGCCAGAGATGCGACACGAAGGTTTTGAAGAAAATCCCCCCACCCCATATTACTCTTTACATGGAACATTTTTCGAAAATTTTAATTTTCTCAAAAATGGCTCTATCGATTTTGATTAAAATCCCACATATTTAAGATATTTTCATGGCAAATGAAATGTGTATCTCGAAGTTTCTGGGAATGTCTCCAAAAGTATTGTTCATTGTGAACGACTTTTGCATAACTGGTAAACCATAAGAGATAGACAAAATGTTGCTACACAAAAAATATAGATCGCGTTAAAATACACAATTTATGCCATATACATTTGTTTTGTTGAGTGAACCATTTTCGAGATATTGCTTGTTATTCCCTTAAATTCCCCAATATTTATACTTTTTCTCAAATGGGAATTCGTTATTCATTATTTTGTCTTGGATATGCAAAGAGGATTAATCTATAGCAAAGAGAATGGTGCTGCACATAGCAATCAGCTATTAAGAGATATGTATATGCTTAAAGGCTACTGTATTTCTATATTGCAAATACAAAACAAGGGGAACATACTAGGTCTTAAGCGATAGTCAAATATTTTTATACTGAGAAATAAACGAACTGCTATGATTTTGTGCATCTTCTATCGGCTTTTGCTTCAAGGAATGCTGATTTGAATAAATTTCGTAAGATCGTTTCATTTTATTAATTCAAATCTTATTGTTCGTTATAGTAGCATTTTAAATGTCCCTAGTTTAGTTTATATGTTTGTTTCCACGGTTTAAGGGCTGTTTCATTTTATTCATTCATATATTATTTGTTATAGTACCATTTTCAGGTGTTTCTGTTCTTTTTTACTGGTTTACATTTTAAGACTTTTCATAATGCCCAGTAAGAAACGAACCAATTTTAATTTTAATGTTAAGAAGTTGTTTTCCGTAAAAGCACCCAAAGCTGGCACCTTGAGCGAAAATAACGACATATTTTGTGTGGTTAAAGACACAGTGCACAAGCAAATCTGTGATGGCGTTGTGTTTTTCAACTGTAATAAATATTGATGCTTGGAGTTCTGAAGTAATTGATAAAATTCTTGATTTAGGCAATGATTTGAACTTAAAATCAATTTCAAATTATGATGGTGTTATGCCATATCCGCCTTACTTGTGCGCTGATGAGGTTTGGCTGCAGGATATCGTAATTGATGATGTAAAACTAATCTAAAATGCAGTGACAAATAATTTTGCTTTACAAGGGATTATACCGAGGGATTTAGGCCGTGTGTTAAAAACATTTTTATATAGCTACTGCAAACTATTCTTACGAAAGCTTACTGCTTTCTCTACTACGTATAGTAAGTAGGGGAAGTATTGCATTCCACCCAAAAATTCGATACCGAGATTTCCCCGGAAATATATGCTTTGAGGCCTCCTGAATCCACGAAAAGTATTTTCGGAAACATGTCCGTGTGTGTGTCTGTCTGTGAACAGCATAACTCAGAAACGAACAGTCGGATAAACACCAAACTTGGTATTTAGGTTCAGTATCTTCCAGAGATGAAACAAGAAGGTTTTCAAGAAAATCCCCCAAACCAGATTACCCTTTACATGGAACATTTTTCGAACATTTTAATGTTCTCAATAAATGGCTCTAACGATTTTGATTAAAATATCATATATTTAAGGTACTTTCATGACAAATAAAAGGTATATCTTGAATTTTCTCGGAATGTCTCCAAAAGTATTCTTCATTGTGAACGACTTTTGCATAACTGGTAAACTGTAAGAGATAGACAAAATTTTACTACACAAAAATGTAGATCACGTTAAAATACGCAATTGTCAGATACATTTCTTTTTGTTGAGTGAACCATTTTTGAGATATTGCTTGTTATTCTCTTAAAGTTTCCTATACTTATACGTTTTCTCAAATGGGAATTGTTATTCATTTTTTTGTCCTGGTAATGCAAGGAGAATGGAATACTGCACATAACAACCAGCTCTTAAAATATTTGACTATCCTTAAGGCCTATCAATTCCCCTCTGCATAAGACAATTAGCAATAAGATTAACATCTCGATATCTCGATTAACATTAAGCATATGGAGAATAAACGTTTGTAAAAATAGTTTGTACAAGAGTAGAGAAAGTCATATGAGCGTAACACATCAGATCTTTTTTGTTTGTGCTTCCATATAGCAACACATTTCATAAACAGTGACAAAAATCGTGCTGAAAAGGAAAAACTGTGCTGAGATGCACGTCGTGATTTCTGTTAAAAGCAGGATAAATACACCAATTTATGCATTTTCCTTTTAATGCAGGCCACAAATAAGGATGCAACCCTTTATACTTAAACTGTGTATGGGGTTAACCATTACAGGCCGCACAATATAATTGTTTGTTATAGCTTTCATTTAGGTCTACATTCGTGAGAAGAATATCAGCTCCAATAACTGTAAGACACGCTTTAAAGTATCGTCATTCATACGTTTTGGATGCCACTGAGCAAAATCTAACTTTAACATAAGTGTTTTGTGCCAAAAGGATGAATATCAAAAGCTGCCAAGGCGTATTTCGAAGAAAAGCCAGATCACCTGTCATATCTTAGAAATGCGGAAATCGAACATGTATACCGTTTAAACCATGCTTAAAACAGGAGACTTTACGATTTAACTTTATTCTACTTCTCAGCAGTTAGCAAACGTTTAATGTTGAACATAAAATTTCACTTGATATTATATGTATGATATGAACTGAGAAATAGCATTCTGTCAGCATAATTATTTTTTTCCTTCCTGAAAGATGTGGATTTTTTGTATTAATGAGGATATGTGCACATGACTTTTCAAATCTTTGATATGTTTTATATGCCGTCATATTTCTAACGTGGAGAAGGACAGATCACATGCTTTAAAACAGCACTTAACTACCTTTATGTTGAAATTTTGAAACTACATTCCTCTGTCTGCTATAGTTCTACCAATAAAATATAGCGCAAGCTTTCCCGTCCTTGAAGGTTGGCATTGTTTGAAACTCGATAAAGCAAACCCTAACATCCGATTTTCCATATTCTCTGTACAGGTGACACAAAACCTCTAGATGCTGCGCTGGGAGTGCTAGTGTTCCATGTCTACGTTTTTTTTCGGTCGATCGTTCTGTACTTATATTGTATGGTATTTGCTTAGAGTTTCCAGGCGACAGGTTTAAGTACAAGGCGTCGTCCTCCGTGGTCTAGGGTACCATGTTAGCCTATAGTTCCCGATGTCGCGGGTTCAAACCCGGCGGAGGACGATGGATTTTTTTCGAGCGAAAATCCTTAACATGGCTTCCTTCGAAAGGGAAGTAAAGCCGGTGGTTCCGTGTCGTAGATTTATGGCACGTAAAAGAACCCCATGCCATAAAGAGGCCTACTCTGAACAAAATTTCCGGACCTTCATGCCCAATGTAGAATAGGACCCTAAGGACAACAGCAGTTAAAGGGCGTCCATAAATAATACTCAATTTAATCTAATTTAATTGTAATTGCAAGGTGATTTCTTTTCAATCGCAGAAAAAAGAAGATTCCTTACATTGGATTCGGCGAATCATCGTAAAGCGTCACTGTTTGGAATGTAGAAGGTCTCATTTTTACCTTCTCTACTACGTATAGTAAGTAAGGGAAGCATTGTATTCCACCCAAAAATTCGATACCGAAATTTCACTGGAAATACATGTTTTGAGGCCCGGTGAACTCAAAAAAGTATTTTTAGAAAACGATTCGTGAGCATGTGTATGTGGTATGTGTCTGTGAACAGCATAACTCAAAAACGAAAAGTCGAATAAATACCAAACTTGTATTTAAGTTCAGTACCTTCCAAGGATGAGACACGAAGGTTTTCAAGAAAACTTCCCTACCCAAACTACCATTTACAAGCAAGAATTTTTGAAATTTTTGGTCTTCTATAAAATGGCTTTAACGATTTTCATTAAAATACAGTATATTAAAGATATTTACATGACAAATGAAACGTATATTTTGAATTTTCCAGAAATAGACTGTGAAGGCCACACCAGTTGGAATAAATGTTAAATAAGCTTGTACAACTGCTAAACTTTAAGGGATAGGCGAAAATATACTACACAAAGATTGTAGATATCTTCAAAACACACAATTTACGTCAAGCAGGTTTTTTTGTGGCATTTGCCATTTCTGAGATATTCGTTACTAAAGGTTCGAATTGTTCATTACTTGGTCATTCTTTAAAGTGCTTTCAGCATTGAGTTTTTTTTCTCGCGATTGCATAGAAACAGTATGGAAGTTTAAGATTAGCGTATAGCGCCAAATTCTTAAACATATGTGATGTGTAATGTAGCTATTTCTGCAAAGGTTTATTTGGATTAAAATGTAGTAGATACAAAAATAAGCTTTAGTGAAAGTAATTTGTATAGCCACCAATGAATGATTACAGGGTGGAGAATGTCATATGAATGTATCACATCAGATTTTTAATTTTTTTATTTGTCATGCAATAGTCCACATATGTAGAAGCGATAAATGATACAAGTGCTCAAAGGAGCTCGTGTTCCTTAGAAAAGAGGGTTTCCCAAATTGGTACAATTTCTATCCAGTCAACTCGCCTAATCTAACTCGAAACCGGGAGCCCTGGTTTCGAAAGCAGACAGTAGTATAAGTCCCGGATGAGCCAATTGGATTAACGATAATCCTGCCGCTAGGGGCGCTAGTGTCGCTAGTGTCGCTGCGTGCGACGGCGGCGGCAAGTTTGAAAAGCGCCCTGTGCGGAAGGATTATCGTTATTGCAATTGGTTCATCCGGGACGAGTTAAAAGAATTGAGGATTAGGGAAAGGTGAAGGAAAAACAGGAAGTGACGTGGAGTGTTTTGATTGGTAAGAATAAGACGAAATGTGATTGGTTCGTTAATTCGGGTGGAAGATGAAGGAAGGAAGATGAAAGAGTATGGAGGACACGTGATGGAGCGGAGGTGGGTGGCGAGGTGTTGTCTGTGCGGAGGTCGGGACTGAAAGAGGGAAAAGATGGGGAGCGAGGGATAAAAAGTATAACAGAAAGTGACGTGTGAAGTTGTGATTGGTGGGAATAAGAAGTGATGTTATTGGTGGAAAGGAGCAAATGAAAGTTGTTGATTGGTAAGAATAAGAGAGATGATGATTGGTGGAAAGAAAAAGGTGTGGGAGTGGGGTATGTTGGAGGTGATGGGAAAGGTAAGTTTTGCTAGCAACAAGATTTGCAAAAGCCTGTGGAGAACTCATCAGCAATTTTTGAACGTTGGATGGTGGTTTTCTTGAGTGGATAGAGAGATGGGGCGATATGAGATGCGGTGGCGAAAATGGGAACTAAACAAGATGGTTGAGACAAGAGGTTTAAGGACGAGGAAATTTCGAGGTTAGTGGTGAGCATGGCGGTCGCAAGAGGTGGGGGCAAGGAGACGCGGTGGTGAGAATGGGAACTAAAAGAAGATGGTGGTAGCAAGAGCTTAGAAGAGCAGATTTTGAGGTTAAAATAGTGGAAACTAAAAATGGCGGAGGGTCTGCGACAAGGAGATGCGGTGAGAACTAAACAAGATGGCGGACGCAAGAGGAGGGTAAGGAGATTTGAGGTTACAGTACCAAAACACGAAAGGATATATTCCTACACCAAGCAGGCCCGAAAAATAATTATGCGTGTGGTACTTACCTGTTACTGGTGTGGATGCGTCACCAAAAGCGCAGCAGCTTCACGCGACGCGAAAAAATAAAAGCAAAATGTTTTTGAAAATGCTTAACCAGCTTTAAGATCAACCAACATCACTACGCACTGATATACCTAGGTTTTTTAAAGCGGTACAGACGCCCTTTGCACAGACGTAATTTAACTATACCAAAAACCTGGTACTGGACCATCGTGATGGTCGCTAGCGTACGTAGGAGCAGGGTTCTCATAGCCGGTCGAAAGCGGTCAAAAAAGTGTACGACGTAGGTGTTCACAGTAGCTGCTGTCGAGTCAACCGTCGAGGTGTGAATGAACGAGATCTGTTCTTGCCGGCAATCTGGTTGGGAGATGAGAGGCGCGGTGGTAAAAATGGGAACTAAATAAGATGGCGGAGGCATGAAGTTGAGGTTAAGGAGCGGTGAGGTGTTGTCTGTGCGGAGGTTGGGACTGAAAGAGGGAAAAGATGGCGAACGAGGGATAAAAAGTATAACAGAAAGTGACGTGTGAAGTTGTGATTGGTGGGAATAAGAAGTGATGTTATTCGTGGAAAGGAACAAATGAAAGTTGTTGATTGGTAAGAATAAGAGAGATTATGATTGGTGGAAAGAAAAAAGGTGTGGGAGTGGGGTATGTTGAGGTGATGGAAAAGGTAAGTTTTGCTACCAACAACATTTGCAAAAGCCTATCCAGAACTCATCAGCAATTTTAAATAACTAGTGTTTCGGGGTTTTCTCTGGTTGGTAGACGAATGCAAGCTGTTTCTGCTTTTTCATAGCTTTTCCCAAAATTGAAAATGCATATATATTGTAACACAAATGTGTGCAGTGCAAAAGAAAATAAAAATTAAATAGGCACACACACACACACACACACACACCCGTTCCAGTTGCCATACTTATATTATTCGTCTTTTCCTTTTTTTCTTTTTTTCTTTTTGTTTTTTCGTTTTTTTAAAAAATAACTAGTTTTTGGGGGTTTTCTGCGGTTGGTAAACGAATGCAAGCTCTTTCTTCTTTTTAATAGGTTTTCCCTGGTTGGTAGGCGTTTTCTGTAGTGGTTGACGAAGCCGTTTCTAATTTTCAAGGTTTTCTCAGGTTTTTAGTGGTTGTCCCTGCCCGGTAGGCAAATGATGAAGTTTTACCTTGTCGGCGCACGGATACTAGGCACATACTCGCACACACACACACACATTTAATAGTAGCGTGTAGCAAACTGTTTTTGAAAAATGCTTAACCAGCTTTAAGATCAACCAACATCACTGCGCACTGATATACCTAGGTTTTTTAAAGCGGTACAGACGCCCTTTGCACAGACGTAATTTAACTATATCAAAAACCTGGTCGCTAGCGTACGCAGAAGCAGGGTTCTCATTGCCGGTCGAAAGCGGCAAAAAAGTGTACTATCTTGTTTTCATGGGTTTTCCAGATCGGTAGGCGTTAGAATACTCTTAGAGCTTTTTTCAGGTTTTTCGCGGTTGTCCCTGTCCGGTAGGCAAATAATGAAGTTTTTCTATAATGTCGTCGTTTTGGCTTGTGGCGCACGGATACTAGGCACATACTCGCACACACACACTATAATAGTAGCGTATAAAAAAATTTAACAAACCGTAGATTTTCAAGAAAATTCCCACACCGCAAACTACCCGTTTAGTGGAAGAAAGTTCGTTATTTTTATTGTCTTAAAAATGGCTCTAACCCTTTTGATTACGGTACGGTATGTTTAAGATATCTGCATGACAAATAAAATGTATAACTTCAATTTTCTGGGAATAGCTGTGAAGTAGTCTCATTGTGAATGTCTTTTGTACAACTGTTAAACCGTAGGAAACGAAGCCCTACTGTACAAGAACTGTACAAGAACGTTAAAGCCCACAATTTATGTGTATTATTATTATTATTATTATTACTTTGTGGCGTTGTCTATTTACAAAGTTTCCATGTTGATTTTAATGTTTAAAAGCTTTAGACCTTTCTCACTAAAACTCGTCATTCTTTTATCTTTTCTTTTTTCATTTTCATACAATGAGAACGGAATTTCACAAGTGAAACAGTACTGTGATAATGATACCAACAAACTAATTATTATTCACCCACTGAAACACATAAAAACAATAAGTAATAATCACAGGCCCAGTTTGTGGGTATTTAAATGAAACATCATGCACAATACAAGCCAATTATGTAATGAGTTGAAATGTGCAAATCTATAGATGTATTTCTGGTGAAATCCCGGTATCGAATTTTTGAGTGCAATGCAATTCCTCCTGTATCTTCTATGTACGTGGTAGAGAAAGTAAAAATAGTTACAGTGACTATACAAATGTAACAATAGAGAAACCCACTTGAAGAAAAAACGGAATAAAATAACAAGGCGTCAGACTCAACTTTCGCGCCATTCTCCGAATATCTGAGAATATTCTTAATATGAGACAAGCATTTTACCTTAAGCAAGTAGTTTTAATCTTACTTTTATGAAAATCAGAGTTTTCTCTATATCCTTTATTTGTGACAACAACGCTAAGTTTCGAGCTAGCTATACTCACTTTTCTTGCAACTATATACGTTTAAACTAATATTAACAAATTTCTCGTAATCCCAGAATTTATTAATCATAGCTGTAATATTTTTCACAACTGCATGTAATAATATTGATTTAGGGGCTTTTAGTAATTTGCTATTCGTTCTAAAACCTTTTATATTGTCAAGCTGGACAACTGTGGACCTGTGCATCCTATAAACATTCACAACAACTTCCCTACAGAGTTTTATATACAATTTTACAAGTTGTTTTAAGAAATTGTTAAATTTCGGCACCGAAAAAAAAATAAAGATACGGTTTTCCAAAGATTTCGAAAGAACTAAGTTGCAGTATCAAAATCTCCTTGTTACAAATTGTGCATTTATTTCTTAAGGAAACCAGGAATACAGATTTTTTTATAAATTTAGCGTGCACCGATCTATATTTTTAACTTTTACGCCTACGTTTCTCGTCAATAAACACCATTGCTGAAGAGGTTGGTATTTCTACTCTCTCTACCACGTAAAATAGTAGGTAGAGGAGGTATGCATTGCATCCAAATATTCAATATTGAGATTTCACTGGAAAACTAAATACTTGTTTTGAGGTCCCCTGAATAAAAAACATTTTTAGAAAATTCTGTGTGTATGTGTCAGAGCAGCATAACTCAAAAATGAAAAGTCGGATAAATACTAAACTTGGTATTTAGGTTGAGTACCTTCCAAAGATAGGACACAGAGATTTTCAAGAAAGTCCGTCCACCCCAAACTACCCTTTACATGAACTATTTTCCGAAATGTTTTATTTTCTAAAACTGTCTCTGACGATTTTAATTACACCATATATTAAAGACATTTATATGAAAAATAAAATGTATATCTTGAATTTTGTGGAAATAGCCTGTGAAGTCCTCTTGATTCGGAAGAAATTTTCTATGATCTTGTATAACTGCTAAGGTTTGAGGAAAGCATACAATACAAAAAATTTAGATCTCTTTAAAAAACACACACAATTTATTTGAAATAACTTTTTTGTGACGTCAGCTATTTCCGAGATATCTGTTATAAATGGTTCGAATTGTACAATGCTTAGCCATTCTTTTTTAAAGGCATGTCGCTTTTCAGTTCTTGCTCGCCATGTTGATGGAAAGAATTTAGAATTTTGAGGCCAGTGTATAGCGTCCCTTTGGATGTATAACGGATGTGTAATGCAGCCATTCCCCGAAAAGTTTATCTGGATTAAAATTAAGTGGATATGAAAATAAACTTTCGTACTCACCTATAAGAGATAGAGGGTAGAGGTCATGCGAACGTAACACTTGAGAATTTTTATTCTGCAGTTGGTGTTACTCCTTAGAAAGGAAGTATCTGCTGATTCTATTTAATTCTTACATTTTACATAACACGTATGCACGGCACAACACAAAAACACTCCACACGACACTCATAGTTTTAAATATTGCACTAGTGGGGGTGCAAGCTGAACCACTATTAACAACAGATAGCAAGCGTTACAGTTCTGCTCACTTTAGTATCGGAGAAAACAGTAGAAAGAATCATTCTCATGTACAGCACTACGTGCAAAGACCGTGTGCTGATGTGTGTGTAAAATGAGCGTGAGAAACGGATGTTCGTCAGCGATAAAATCTTTTAAATGCAGTTTTATTGTCGATGGTAGGGATCGTGCAGTGGCGGATCGTGACAGGAAATGCACTGCAAATGACTGCGTTTACAATTTGACAATTTGTGGCGAAATAAGGCATTTAACTCGACGCGTATGCTGAAACTGCGGTTGCGATAAGCGAGCTTATAAAAACCCGGTGCCAAGAGCAACCGGCCGTAGTGAGAAACGGGAGCGATAGTGGGTTTTTCTATAAAATCGTTCTATTTGACGAAAAATAGTTTAAAATAAAAACAAAATAGCAGCAGCACTTTGCAGGGAAAGAGCGATCGGTGCATTCGGACGATAAGATGGAGCCGCAACCCGGGGGAAGTCGCGATGGCACCTTGCTGCCTACGTTCGAAATTATAGGGCACAAGCAGAGAACGCTGCCAAGGCTTTTTTCCGGCTTCACAGAGTCGCAAATTACCGTAAACCCGGTCCCCAGAGATGTTAACCCGGAGCAATGGGTATCGCATTTGTTTAACGATATTCTAAACTTTGCGAAAGAGAACCTGTTAGAAAACGAACCCGGATATTTAGGCATATCCATAACAGACGAAAAGGAGACGTCTAAAGCGTTCAACATGAGCGTGAGGCGCGTAGAGTAATTGAATGCGGATGTCATTGTTGGAAGCATCGAAAAAGTAATGCAAAGTAACCAACAATTCTTGCTAAGCGGGCCTCTTCATGTGACGTTTGTGTGGACCAAGGAGGTCTCGGGTTCGTGCCACCAACCTTGCGATGCCTGTAGGGACAATAAAGGCATTGTCGAAATAGCCAACAAAGACAACTTGAGTTTAGCAAGAGCCATTGTTGTAGTTAAAGCCAAAGTGGATCGCGACGTCAACTATAAAACGATGACGCGCTCCGACTATCTGCAAAAATCGAAGGCCGTAGCCTTGTGTGCGAGCATCGGTCAAGGCCACGACAGCTGCACGATAAATGACGTCAGACGCTTTGACGCTGCGTTAAAGGGCTACGCTGTGACGGTGTTTGGCGATCATACGGGGAAGCACGTGCTGTACGCGTCGGATAAGAAATGCGATAAATACATCGACGTCATGCTCCACGCCGGGCACTTTAATGCTATCGTGAACCTTCACAAGTGCTTTAAATGCAAATGGTATTGCCGCCGGTGTCATTATCCCTCGGCACACAAAAAAGAATTTCATAGGTGCGACGCCAGGTGTGCTAAATGCCATCAGCAGTGCGATGCGCGATTTGACGCCTACATACGCTGCGCCGGGTGCAACAGAGATTTTAAGGGACCGACATGCTTTGCAAACCACGCAAAGAAAGGCGTTTTTTACCCAAAGGCGCTGTCGGTGTGCGATGTAGAAAAGGTGTGCACGTCTTGCAATAAGCTGGTGAATGCGAGGCACAGAAAAACCGCGCACGCGTGCGGGGAAAAGTACTGATATCATTTCAAGACACACGTGAATTCTAGCCACATGTGCTATATGCAGCCGTATGCCGCAAAGAACAAAAGAAACCGGTACGTGTTTATGTTTATCGACTTTGAATGCACGCAAAACATTCCATATACCGGCAAAAAGGACACATACGAGCATGTACCTAACTTGTGCGTGTTGTACCAAGCCTGCCCGCACTGCATCGACGAACGCCACAAGACGGCATACTGTACCGAATGCGGTTGCAAAGAATGGGTGTTTATGGACGAACCCGTGAAGCAGCTTTTCGAGCACATCGCGCAGGCGAGGTTCGAAGCCTGGGACGTCTACGTCGTGGCGCATAACCTCAGAGCTTACGACGGGCAGTTTTTATTAAAGTACATGGTGGTGCACTTAGACTGGGCGCCGGAGCTCATCATGAACGGAAGCAAGATCTACAGGATGAGGTACGGTGACGTCACATTTCTAGACTCGCTCAACTTCATACCCATGCCACTCTCCCGCTTTTCCAAGACCTTCGGATTGAAGGAATGTAAAGGTTATTTCCCGTACCTGTTTAACACGAAGGAAAACGAGCAGTACGTGGGTTCGATTACCGACAAAAGGCATTACTGTCCGGAGGGCATGTCGGCGGAGGGTCGGAAAGCCTTCGAGCAGTGGCACGAAGAAAAGGCGTCCTCCGGGTACGTCTTCGACATGAGGTCGGAAATGGTGGCGTATTGCAAGATGGACGTATTTCTACTAGGTCAGGGAGTTTCCAAATTCAGAAGGGAATTCTTGGACGAGAACGGAATAGACCCGTTCAGAGAATGCGTCACCATCGCGCAGGCGTGCATGTGCGTGTATAGAAAGCGCTTCATGCCGCTTAAAAAAATTGCCCTCTTGCCAGTGGGTGGGTATCGACTAGCGGACCGGCAGTCTCGCGCCGCATGCATATGACTAACTTGGCTAGAGATGTAAAAACCGCATCGTCATCCAGCACGCCATGCGAGGACGCGAAGTTAAAATCGTGGGGCACAAGGTGGACGGGTACAGAGAGGCTGAAAAAACCGCGTACTTTTTCCACGGCTGCTTTTACCACGGCTGCAGGCGGTGCTTTCACAATCGCCATGCGGTGATATACAACTCGGGACACGAAACCATGGCCTCCAGGTTAGAGAGCACCGAGAAGGTCACGGCCAAGATCAAGGCCGCCGGCTACGCCGTGGTGGAAATGTGGGAGTGCGAGTTCAACGCCGCGATGGAGGCCAACCAGGACCTCGCGCGCCACGCAAGGGACTTTGCGGTACCGGAACCCCTGAACCCCAAAGACGCCTTCTACGGAGGTCGCACCAACTGCACCAAGACGTACTGCGAGGCGAAGGGGGATAGCAAGATCTACTACTACGACGTATGCAGCCTGTACCCGTACGTGAACAAGACGAAGCCCTACCCCGCGGGCCATCCCAAGATCCACGTGGATCGATTCCCGCGCTTGGAAGACGTGGGGGGCGGGTTGGTGAAGTGCGAGGTTCCACCGCCGCAACACCTGTACCACCCGGTGATACCGGCGCGCATCGGCGACAAGCTGATGTTCCCGCTATGCCGCGCTTGTGCGGAGGCGGAGAGCCAAGACGAGTGCCACCACGGCGAGCGCGAGAGGGCGTTGTCGGGTACCTGGGTGGTTGACGAGATGAAGGTCGCCCTGGAGGAGGGGTACCGCCTCCTCCGGGTCCACGAGATCTGGGAGCACGACGTGGTGCAGCACGAACCGACCACCTGAGCCAAGGGTCTCTTCGAGGACTACGTGAATCAGTTCTTGAAGATCAAGACCGAGGCCTCCGGTTGGCCCTCGGATTGCGACGACCCTGCGGCAAAGCAGCAGTACGTGGAGCAATTCTTCGAACACGATGGCGTAGCCCTGGATCCCCAGGCCATCGCCACCAACCCCGGCAGGCGGGAGCTGGCCAAGCTGATGCTCAACAGCTTCTGGGGCAAACTGGGGCAGAGGGAAAACCTCCCCACGAGCGAGCTGGTGGACCGGTACGACCGCCTCCTGGAGCTGCTCAACGACCCTGGCGTGGAAGTGCAGACCTACGTGCCCGTCACCGACCGGATCATGTACGCGGTGTGGAAGTACTGCGAGCAGCACCGCAAGGTCATCCCCACCGCCAACGCCGTCCTGGCGGCCTACACCACGGCTCACGCGCGCCTGGTGCTCTACTCCTACCTCAAGAGGCTGGGAGAACGGGTCTGCTACTTCGACACCGATTCCGTCGTCGTCGCCGCCGCTCCGGGTGACTGGACGCCGTCCGTTGGACGCCTCCTGGGGGACATGACGGACGAGTTGGAGAAGTACGGGCGGGGCTCTTACATCGCCCGGTTCGCCTCCGCGGGGCCCAAGAGCTACTGCATGGAGATCGTTTGCCCCGAGACGGGCAAGACCTTCTCGGTGTGCAAGGTGAAGGGGATCACGCTCAATTCGGGCAACCTGGAGCTGGTGAACGCGGAGGTGATTCGCGACGTAGTGCTGAGGGACAACGACCGTGCGGTGAAGCTGGTGGGCACGCAGATTTCGCGGAAACCGTCTTGGACGGTCGTCACCGAACCCAGCTCGAAGACGTTTAGGATGGTGGTCAACAAGCGCGTACTCGCCGGCGATCACGATTCCTATCCCTACGGGTTCAAGAGGAACGCATAAATGAGACGTCTGCAGCCGCGCCAAAGTCATTTCGAACCGGGCGCCCCTGAGGAGACGATGCCCGGTCCCCGAGACCTGGGGCGCTTCGAGTTTCCCAGCACGATGCTCGTGGCGGGGCCGTCGCGGTGCGGCAAGTCGACCTTCGTGAAAAACCTGTTACGCCACGCGCACCGGATGTTCGACGTGCGCCCCAGGAGGGTGCTGTGGTGCCACCCTCCGGAGTATTCGCCAAGACTCGAACCCTCGGCTCTGCGTTGCGAGACCCACGCGGGCATACCCGAACTTGCTTCGGTGGGCGAGAACGACCTGGTCGTCCTCGACGATCTGATGGTGGAGGGTGGCGGGAAGGACGTGTCCAATTTTTTCACCAGAGACTCCCATCACAAGCGCTTCGGCATCGTCTTCATCCTGCAGAACGTGTTTCCGCAGGGTCAGAAATATCGCAACATCTCTCTGAATGCAAACTACGTCGCGGTCTTCAAGAACAACCGGGACAAGATGCAGATCGAGAGACTGTGCCTGCAGATCGAACCCAGAAACTTTAGGTTTCTCTTGGAGGCCTTCGAGAAGGCCACCGAACGTCCTCACGGGTATCTCGTGTTGGACTGCACTCAGTACACGCCCGCCCGATACAGGTATCGAACCGGCGTGCTGCCGGGGGAAAACCTCTCTTATTTCGTACCCAACTGAGACAGCCGAGAGGACTCGGGTTCGTATCGTTCTATATTATCCCGGCAGAGTCTTACCCAACTGAGGCCATTGAGTCTAAATAAAAAGTACCGCTTTCGGAGCGAACGTCATTATCGCGCAAGCATGGCTAGAGATAGGTTAAGGCTTGCGACGCTGACCAGTCCTCGCATAGCGAGACAGCACGGTAATTTGACGGCTCTGGCCAAGGCGAAGGCCCCTCTGCGCAAAAAGTTGTTAAAAAATGCCGATGGCGATCTGATCAAGGCCATTAGCGAATGTATGCTCAACGTGTGCAGAGGTCACGTGCAACTTCCCGCAAAGTGCTTGGGTCGCCTAAAGAAGCACAAGGCTTCTTGGAGGAAGTTGACGGATAAACGGGTTTCTCTGAAGAAGAAGAAGAGCATCTTGGTTAAAAAGGAGGTTTTTTGCCGGCATTTCTCCTACCCGTCTTGGCTTCGCTTGGCGGCGCGCTAGTGTCGAAATTAACAGGATGAAGTACGGCAAGCAGATCCTGGTTGCACCGCAACCGAAGACCGTCGATAAGCTTCACGCTATAGACCGCACCATATCCAGATTGGCTAAAGAAATTCAGAACCTGCAGAGCGCAAAGCTCTCTGCCGACGAAAAGTGGCGGCTCGTAAAGCATAAATTGGACAACAACCTCGATCTCGTGGCACAAGTCAGAAAGCCCTTCCTCGGCGACGACGACGACGACGATTACGAAGACGTGCACGAACGCGTGCCGGTGAAGCAGGAGGTCGAACCCCGAACCATAAAGGTCAACCTCCTCTCGCCTCGCAAAAAGAAGAGGGCAAACCCTGCCACTCCGAAAAAGAAATCGAAATCGCCTTCCGCGTCGTACCATTTTCGCAAACGCGTCTGGCAACCCCTGTACAAGTAAAGCATGAAGGAATGGAAGGCGCTAAGGCGATACTATGCCAAACCGGAACACTATGCCGGTTTGGGTAAGGTCAAGCCCCTTCGAAAGGCCACGGGTGCGTCTAAGGCGAACATCGAGTCCTTCCTTCAAACCCAGGACAGTTACACTCTGCACAAACCGATGAGAAAGCGGTTCCCCACCAGATGTTATCACGTGACGAATATGGACGATCTTTGGGAGGCCGATCTAAACGTCATGAACAGCGTGAGGGAACATAACAAACCTTACGTGTACATTCTGACCGTTATCGACGTATTTTCCAAATATGCTTGGGCCGTACCCTGAAATCGAAGCTGGGTACCGAGGTTGCGCAAGCGTTTCGCTCCATATTCTCCCAACGCGTCCCCAGGGTCCTCCAAACGGACAAGGGAACCGAGTTTACCAACAAGACTTTTCGCGACTTTCTGAAGAAACACGACGTGAAACATTACACAACCAAAAATAACGTTAAAGCCAGCGTCGTGGAGCGCTTCAACCGCACCTTAAAAACCAAGATGTGGAGGTATTTCACGCACAAAAACAGTTACAGATACCTAGAAGTCCTTCCGGCCTTACTCGAGTCGTACAATAGCTCGCATCACAGGTCCATAAAAATGGCTCCGAAGGACGTGAACGAATCTAACATTTTACGAGTGTACCGCAATCTCTACGGAAATAGGACCCTACCTCGGGCAGGGAAACCCACATTTTCCGTCGGCGATCACGTGCGCACCTCTAAAGAAAAAATGAATTTTCGACAAGGGCTACGAGCAGAATTGGACGGACGAAATATTTCGGATAGCCGAGGTGGTGCGTGGTCGGCCGGTGGTATATAAGTTGAAGGATCTGGCCGGAGAAGCCATAAACGGCACATTTTACACCGAGGAGCTACAAAAGGTCGCGCTACCTCGGACGTTTAAGATCGAACGCGTTTTACAGACCAAGGGCCGAGGGCGCCACAAGCAGGTCTTGGTAAAGTGGAAGGGGTATCCGGCAAAGTTTAACTCGTGGGTTCTGGCTTCGACCATCGATTCGACATGATTAAGACCAAGCCCTTCTCCATCACTCTCGTGAGCAACGCTTCCATGGAACACTTTACCGACAACACCACGGCCAGATTTTCTAACATCTTGCCCGAGAGAATCGTTCTGCAGGGAGAATGGGAGGTCGCCCTGCAAAAGGTCAGGTATCCGGTGAAATTTTATAACCTTTCGCCAGACGACGTCCGTCTGGTGGGCACCAAGTACACCATGACGCTCCTCCCCACGCATTCCAAATTCAGTTTGCAAATGCCGCAAGGCATCGTGCACAATCCCAAAGACTTGGTGAACCTCGTCAACGCCGTGCTACTCGAACACTTGCACGTGGAAAACTTCTTCCTCTTCGACGAGCGCAAGCAGACGGTGGGCGTGAATGCCGCCGTCGCCCATCCCGAACCACTACCCGACATTCCGTTCGACGGGTTTGTGGAAAATGTCGCGCGCACGGCCGTACCGTACGCGGTCGGCGAATACGAAGCTCTCAACGATGCCCCCCACCAGAGACCCAAGCCGAAACCGAAGCCCCGGGCTTCGGGGCAGCAGAAACCCGCGGCGGCTCGTTCCGTCAGACCCAAACGAGACGTTTCAAAATGGGAGGACCCTCCGGGACCTCTACACCGCATCCACAGTTTGCTCTTAACGCCCGCTATGGCAAAAATGTTGGGTTTCGAGCCCTACGTCAACGTCATTCTCGAAAAAGCTGCTAAACACCCCGTAGATCCGTATATGGGGTTTCCTTACGAAATGTTCATCTATTGTAATCTAGTGACCCCGCAAGTCGTGGGCGCACCTTCGCCCAAGTCATAGAGAGCGCGGCCGTGGAATACGAAAGAAGCAACAACACTTACATGAGCGACGAAAAGACGTTTTTTCCCCAAAATTGGGTACCCTTGATTCAGCAAGACTTCAAGACGGTCAACATAGATTTAAGGAACGGTTACGGCGATCTCTTGCCATTCGCCGACGGATTTTCCTCTACTATAGTTCTCGCTTTTCGTCCAAAACAGGCGTAATGGACGTGCACGCCGTAACGCGGTACTACCTCAATCAGACCGGCGGCGCGTTCCACGATCGCGATTTCATTCTCTACAGGGGCAAGCGCTACCAAAGAGGCAGCGGTCTCTTTTCAGCCCTCGGAGGACTCTTCAGAAGGTTGCTACCGTTTTTAAAGAGCGGAGCAAAAGCAGTCGGAAAGGAGGCCTTAAAGGCGTGCGCTCACGTTCTGTCCGATGTGACTGTGGCGGAAGCAGCGCCAAAGCAAGCGCTCCAACGGAGGCTGAAGGAGTCCGCATACAATTTAAAGCGAAAAGCCGACGAAAAGCTCGATGCCATGCTCGGTTCCGGCGCCAGGCGCCTCAAGAGAATAAAACCGAGCAAATCCAAAAAGAGTAAGCAGTCGAAGCTGAAACGCGGTAGGCGTAAGGTGCAAGACATATTTTCGTAATGGCAGACGCGGCCGTCCACATGAGTTCTGAACTGTACCTCTTTACAGAGGTGCCGGTTCAGATGAGCATCGAGGAGTCACGGTTCCTATACCTAAACCCTCAAAACACTTTAATGAAAAATGCCCCCATCACCTTTCATTATTCCGGAAATGCGGACGATTACCTAGACTTGACCTACGTCGTACTCGAACTCATGGTGCGCATTGTAGATGACAAAGGAGAGGCCTTAAACGCTGACGCTAACGCCACTCTGGTCAACAACGCCTTAAATTCCCTGTTTCAACAGGTGGAGGTAACCCTCAATAACGTCATCGTCTCCATGCCGCAAGCCGGTTACCCCTATAGAACCTACCTCGAGACGCTTCTCAATTACTCCGAAGATGCCATGAACACCAAACTAGAATCCACCCTCTGGAGAAAGGACACGGCAGGCATCATGGACACTTTTATCGCCAATGCGGTTTTCAGTGGCGTCAGGGATTTACCAAAGGGAGCAACGTCGTACAGCTCATCGGTCCTCTGTCCAACGCTCTGTTTAGACAGGATAAACTGCTTTTGAACAACGTTAGCATGACCGTCAAGCTCACTCCCGCCTCTCCCCAGTTTTATCTGTTTTCCGACGTAGATACCTTTAAGGGGTACGCCGACATCGTGTCTGCCACGCTGGGCTTAAAATCGGTGCGGCCCTCGCCGACCATAAAGCTCGCGCACCAGGCCGTGCTCGCAAAGGGCAACGCAAAGTACCATCTCAAGGACGTCAGCTTTCACGCTCTCAGCATCCCCAAGGAGTCCAGGGCAATGACGTTTAGCAACGTGTGCGTAGGGCAAGTTCCCAGGAGAGTGGTAGTAGCCATGGTCACCGACAAGGCCTATTCCGGCCATTTTAACTCAAATCCGTCAACTTGAAACATTTTAAAATGAACTTCTTTCAGCTCTACGTGAACGGGCAACCCGTTCCCTCCCAACCTCTGCAACCCGACTTTACAAAGGGACACTATTTGCAATGCTTTCAAACCCTGCAGGACGGCCTAGGCATTCATTTCAAGGACGAGGGACACTCCATCTCCAGAGAAACCTACCCGCAAGGGTATACGATAATGGTTTTCGATCTCACTGCAGACATGAGCGCTAACGAGTCTCACATCTCGGGTCAGCGCCACGGAACCGTCTCTATAAGCATTGGTTTTGCCGATAAATTGACAGAACAGGTCATACTTCTGCTGCTAGCGGAAATACATCGCACGGTCGAAATCGACGCCAACCGATCCATTTTGGTATCATGAACACCTTTCAAATTCAACGGTTTCTATCGACATGCCCCTCTACGCGCTCTCACTTTTTAGGCGTCTACCCCTGCGATAAACTACCCGTACTTCACGGCATTCGAACGCCTCCCTTGGCGCTAGTGGCTAACACCGACCCCAGCACCAAATCCGGGCAACACTGGGTTTGCATCTTTGTGGACAAAAACTCGCATGGAGAATATTTTGACAGTTACGGCATAGGACCGCTTTCGCCCCATTTTCTCCGGTTCTTAAATTCGGTCTGCGGGACGCGTTGGTCCACCAACGCCAGAAGGCTGCAAGGTTTCGACAGCACCACTTGCGGTCATTACGTCATCGCCTACCTCACCCACCGCTGCTCCGGCTTACCTAAGCATAAATTCTTCTCAAAATTTCACGTCAGCAATCACGCGCATAATGATGTCGTCATTCGCAAAACGTTCAAAGACGCATGCCGCGCAAAGTGCTCTGACGCTCAGCAAACTTGTCAACAACTTGAAGGTGAGTACGTGTGTGTTTGTGTGTGTGTGTGTCACTATTCATCACATCTAACCTAATCCATCCTCTTGCACGTGCTTTCAGAAGACGCTCCTGCTCATATAAAAAGCAACGTCACGGTGCCGCTCGCCTCATTCAGAGTGTACCATGCAGCACGCGGATACAGTCATGCTGCCATGCAGCACGCCGACCAGGTAGGTCCGCACCTATGTATTAGCGTGCTTTTTTCTATCCCGTTTATCTCTCTAACCCTTACATTATTATTATTATTATTATTATTATTATTGTTATTATTATTATTTTGTGTGTTCCAGTATAACCGGGTGTCAAATCCCGACCACCTCAAAACCCGGGGAAAAAAGGAAACTACCCATCTTCGACCTCCAACAGCATCCCGACAGTCCTGCTCCGCCAGCACAGTTCCAACACAGTGCAGTTGTGGGTCCTCTGGCGGATATCTACTTCCTCAACCCGCAACAAACTAAATTCGTCAGTGTGGGATTCTCCCCCCAGCCGCCGCACCATCTCGTCGTCACCATTGCCAAATGTGGACAGCACAACGCAGTCGTCATGAGTTCCTCGCAGTGGCACAAACTCGTCGAAGCCATCCCCATCATTCACAAACGCTTGAATGACGCACAGGGACGTCTACAGCAATTTCAATTCAGCGACAGCGTCACCATCGTGTTTAAGTTTGTGTTCGGAAAGCTAAAGCTCGTTTTCAAAGACCCGCAAGGCGCATCCGTTACGCTCAACCAACAAGAATGGCACGTGTTGCATGCCCTGCAGCGCATCATTACCGACATCATGTATCACAAAAAGAAGGAAGAGACGGACGTGCAAAATCAAATCATGGCATACCACAAGTACATGCTTCACAACCATGCCTCCAACGTTCCCTTACATAACATGAATTTCACGCAGTTCACCAAGTACATACGGTGCGCCAATTTTAGAACATTCCTCGAGGTTCATCATTTCCTCAACACCCATTTAGCACTGCGCATCTCACAAAATAGTCCTTAGTGCGCATGTATTTCTACCAGCGTTACAACCGCACCTCACCCAATCATCTCGCACCCTTCGCTCCCGCATCATGGGTTACAGAAATTACCTGTCGGTGTACTACCATGACAGTAAGGTGTTTAAAAACTACGAGGTGGACGGTCACCCCCATAAAAATACACCTTATGCACTTCGCTTCGTCGACAGCACCTACGACGGAAAATCCGTCTCCGCCAGAGTTCACAGCTGCGAAACCAAAATTCATTTTGTGCTATCTAACATGTACTTCAACGATATCCATTTCAAAGCAGATAAAGAAGACGCACAACATCAGTGGTTCCAATTTGTGCCCGCAAGAGGTTTAATCATCGTTTTCTACGAACAGCAATACATTTCCACAGACAAAATGCAGCAAATGATAAACGAAAACTCCATGTGCTACGGCACGTGCTTAGCGGCGCATTTGGGTCGCGATTCACCCTATATCATACCCGATCACATTCACGGCGTTTGCATGTTCAGCACCGTTCAAAACAGAGTTCTCCTTCAAGACGAAAACCGTTAAATCAACGGACACAGTGTTTTTCCTGCGGATGTTGTGCAATAATCGCTAAGCGCTTCCGGCGGATGTAGTGAACCTCCAACAAACGTTTCCCCCACCAGTGCTTCCCCTGATGTGGTAATTCTCCAACGAACTTTTCCCCCACCAGTGCTTCCCCCTGATGTGGTCGTTTTGCATGTTCAGCACCGTTCAAAACAGAGTTCCCCTCCAAGACGAAAACGGTTAAATCAACGGACACAGTGTTTTTCCTGCGGATGTTGTGCAATAATCGATAAACGCTTCCGGCGGATGTAGTGAACCTCCAACCAACGTTTCCCCCACCAGTGCTTCCCCTGATGTGGTAACTCTCCAACGAACTTTTCCCCCACCAGTGCTTCCCCTAATATGGTCGTTTGTATGTTCAGCACCGTTCAAAACAGAGTTCTCCTCCAAGACGAAAACCGTTAAATCAACGGACACAGTGTTTTTCCTGCGGATGTTGTGCAATAATCGCTAAGCGCTTCCGGCGGATGTAGTCAACCTCCAACGAACGTTTCCCCCACCACTGCTTCCCCCTGATGTGGTGTTTCTCCAACCAACTTTTCCCCCACCAGTGCTTCCCCTGATGTGGTAAATCTCCAACGAACTTTTCCCCACCAGTGATTTCCTGCTTCCGGCAGTTGGGTTATATTTATGCACGCGCATTCTTTTCCCCTTCATTCGGTGCTAGCCAGCCGTGGGGGAATGCCAGGACCGACGTGTAAAGACTTCCACTGCTCGTTTTGCTTTCACCAAACGTGCAGCTGCGAACTTAAGCACCGTCTCACCCGCCTGTGCACACAGTGTCAACTCGGTTTCTACGAAGACCTCGATCAACTCAACAAGCAAATTCAACAATTCCTTCGAAGGTACTCCGCTAGAAACACCACATGAACTGCTTCATCGTGCTCTTTCGGTATCTCGATAACGGACAAAGAATCCACCTGCTACTGCCCAGGGAACGCCAAGTGCTGCTGCAGAACGGCATATTCATCTTTGAACGCTATCCCCCAAGCGACGTCGACCTTGTGTGGAACCAGCTTCCCAAAGACGCACAGGTAGTTTGCGCACCTTATCGCAGGTGTAAACAACACTACAACCTTCCTCATCAAACCACTCATATAGACGGTCCTCCCCCGTTTATCAAAAACTGCCATCTGTGCCGTCATAATGTCACAGGACGCCCTTAAAGAGCTAGAAGAACTTTCCCGCAGCGCCGACACTCTCAGCGTATCTACGCTTCAACAGCACGTACCGTATCGTGTCGTCGGCATCAAAACACTCGACACCGTTCACGGTTCAAAGCTCGTCGCCAAACTCGAGAACGACACAGAAGTTTTCCTACCAACAAGATTTGCAAAAGCCTCTCCAGAACTCATCAACAAACTCAACTCTACCTCATTCTGCATCATATACGCAGGCGAGGAAAAACTACGCAACATTTTTCAAAAGCCACATCGTCACGTTCTCCCCATATAACCCTAAATAATGTCCGACGAAACCTATCCCGTCCCCGTGGGGAACAATCTTAACCTACAACTCATTCTCAACGCAACTTCACCTATCCGTATCCTCTGCATCTCCAACTCCTATTTCCGCAGCAGCAGAGTTGTCACCATCACACTCGACGTCCAAGGGGCTCACGCCGTCCACGTCAAATGCGTACCTACCAAAGTGCACCAGCATCAACAAGACGCACTATGCATCATATACCTCGGCAACAGCAACATTTCTGCTCTAACCAACAAAGTCACATCCACAGGATGCTTCTCAACCAGCCATTACAACGAATTTACCATCCCCATCTATATACCAACCTTCACCGAGTTCGTCAACGAAAGTTTCTCTCACCTGCTCGTCACCTGCATCACCAAACCTATCCACCAATTTAACGTCGATAGCAGCAGCAGCGATGACGAGGACTCAAAGTGCACCACGTACTTTAAAATCATTGTTGTGCGCGAAATCTGTGTGTCCTAGTGCCTCAACAAACTATGAATTTTAATGTGCTTTTTTTCTCCTAATATTTCTTATATTGTTCATTTATTGTATTCATATGTTAATCTCCTGTAATCAAATAATCCATTATGTTATTCTCAAAATATGTATTCATATGTTAAGCAAATAATACATCATGTTAATCTCAACTATGTATTCATACCTTTATCCAATGTACTGTATTCAAATTATAAATAAAGAAAACAGTCCCGGATGAGCCAATTGCAATAACGATAATCCTCCCGCTCAGGGCGCTTTTCAAACTTGCCGCCGCCGTCGCACGCAGCGACACTAGCGACACTAGCGCCCCTAGCGGCAGGATTATCGTTAATCCAATTGGCTCATCCGGGACTTATACTACTGCAGACCTACAGTTCCTCACTATGGAGTAATTGTAATTAATGTTTTTCTAAAGACCAAACTTGAAAATAAAATAAACGAAACATTGTAGAAACGATTTATTTCGTTATATATACGCCTCGGGCTAATAAAATAAACTAAAAAACTACGTGTACAACTATTGTGTTTTTGTGAACTTCGCGCATTACAAATAAAACAACAGTGTAAGCATTTCCCCATCTAAAGTCCAGCACGCTAAAACGTTGTATGCTGGTTTGGAAACACTATCGTCATCATTCCATAGCAGACCATGGTGTTCCAGACGTTCCGTCCACAACTGTGGTGGACATCTTCAGTGGCGTGATCGAAGTCTACTCGGAAAAGGTATCGCTGCGTCTTCTGTAATAACGTCTTCACTGCCAAGCATTCTATTGTATAGTACAAAATTCCGCTGACTGGTGAAATTCAATCTTTTGGTCTGCTAATTGCATTGCCAACTGCAACCTATTTTGATGAAGCCCCCGTCCGCTTTCCACGCCATGAGGGCCGGGCGTGTTCTTCATTGACAGCTGCCATTACAGATAAGGGGGAGCTCTCTCGGCTTTCGAAAATTTCCGGAGTTCTTATTGGAACGCTAATTGAAGCATTTAGGTCAGTACCGAAACTTTTCAAGAATTCTTACAAGTACACAATAAAGTTCGATCGCCGCCCTAGGCAAGATTGTTGTGAGGTTCAGTCCGTTCTTTGGTAGAGTTTACTCAGTGAGTTCTATCTACGTAAGTCAAGTAGGGGTGTCTTGAGATCGATACGTGTGTAAGTGAGCGGAAGAGTTAAGAGGCTGATTTGAAGCGCTGCTCGGAAGGAATACACAAGAGTGAATAGAGGAAAAACGACATCATGATGGTGGGAGTATTTCAACAATTCTTAGCGAAATGAAGTCTGTAAAATCTAGAACGGAGAAGATGAAAGCGGAATGAAATCTGAAATGGCGAAAATGGGAAACTGAAATGAAGGTTGTAAAATCCGGAACGCAGAAGATGGAGACGGAACTGAAATTGGTAATGATGGTGATGTGAACTCTAACGGAGAGCGTAAAAGTAGGACGAAAAGTGAGAAAATTAATTTAAATTTTGCTGCAACATTTAAACCGAATTGAGGAAAATTAAAACTGAAATCTGACTTACCATTACTCTGGAAAACACAATATAAATTGTGCTGTGGAAGGCATAATCGCTATAGAATTACAAGTAATTAAGTCTGACACAAGAATTAATGCTGTGGAGGAGCGACTGGATCAACGGGAAAGATGACTGGACCAGCAGCAGGAGGAAGATACGTCGCAGTGAAGAAGATTTGCAACGACTATGAGACTGGCAAATGTTAAAATGGTGAACCTCCGAAACTGTCATGTGTGGCACTTAAGGGGAAGTTTGAGGCCAGTCTGGATGACGATACAGCTTTTGGGAGAGCAGCCGTAACTCCTCATACTTTAGCGCTGGAGACTTAATTAGAGCCTGGCCACATAGAAGGCAAACTAGCGATACCTTTATCAATGGCATGTGTACGGGAGGTGGAAGCTGGCCTGTACTAGCTGAACATTAACGACGCCCTGGCGACTGCCCTTATCACCGAAGCGGCAGAGATGACGGCACCGGAAGAGCCATCCCGGTGCTAGTCAGTGGTGTGACGGCTGCGAATGACTGTAGCCCATACCAACAACACCCGCTTATCCGTCCTAGCAGTAAGGGCAGAAGGCTTTCATGCTGGATTGTGGGGGGAAGGAAAGGTATATCTAAGGGCAAACAGAGAGAGAGAACCAGGAAAATCACTAAGCGCCGGGGTGAAGAACACCTTTGCTGGAAAGGACGAGGGTGGATTCGGGACCGTCTCTGTAAAGTGATTATAGACGCGGAGCCTCATCAACCATTATTAGGCCCGAGTTTGGTACGAGTACTACCTATTTAGGCGTTACAAGCCTCGAATCACCACGGACGAAATTCTTCCTATGACAGAGGAGGCTTACTTGTAGTTGACCCTTGGTCGTGGCAAGCTAGAATTTTAGGTTTTCGTTGCCATAATCACCGAAAAAGTCATCTTTGTCGAATGCCTATGTGATACCCAATAGGTATCACATATTGCCCCTGGACCGCGACGAAATCCTGCTGAAAGGTTGCAGTTAGTGACGCTCTCTAACTGTTGTGGCCCTTAGCTGCCATTCTATATTGGGCGTGAAAGACCTGCTCAGAGGCCTGTTTATCAGGCTTGAAGTGAGAAGTCGCTACGGCGCGGAGCGAGAAACTGTTGGCGGCGGGGACAGAGAGCACCCTAACGAAGTACATGTTCTTGGACGGAGGGGCACCTCACGAGATGGAATTTACGTCGCGGATGCTAATTCCTGTTCGAGAGACCGTGCTAGTGACCAACCGCAACCAGGACTGTCAACGAATTGTGACGCCGTTGCATGTATAATATCGACACATAAGTGGAGAATCTTCCCCTCCAGAACTAATCCAACGGTTTGTAAGCTTATCGTTTAAATATCGGAAAACATCGAAGTGAAAATGAGGAGCGCCATGCTGCTGAAAGGTAACATCCGGTACATCTTCAGAAATCTGGGGCATAAGTCATTCTTGTACCATATCCAACTAGGTATGGTCAGTGACGTCTTCTTCTGGAAAAAGAAGGGACCATACACTTTGTGTTTGCTGAACGAAAAAAACACGTTCAGTTTTGGGGATTCCCTTACATGCTCAAGAAGGGTTTTCAGAAGCCCAGATGCGGACGGACGTTCTGGCGAGGTGAAAGGTAGCTTCATCAACCTCACTCGGTGATGCACAGCAATGCAAAAGTGTTTGGTTTGGGCTTGTCATCTGGTCGTCAGAAAATGTAGTTAGTCTGTACGCGCCGGACTGTGCTATGTCGTTTACACTTTTTTGGGCTATGCTCATACACAGCTTGAATTCGATTCACTGTTCCTTCTGAGGTCCTTGGGGGACCAGGACGTTTTGCAGAATATAAACGGCCACTGGTTTCGAATTGGTGCAGACATCGCATAATGCAGTTTCTATGCGGTACAGCCTTCCTGAATTTACTCCGAAAGTGTCTCTCCATAATCATAACAGCCCCCGTACTACATGACTAGCTTCGTTATCACCATCGTGTTCTTAAACTTCAACACTGACTTGAAACAAGAAGTATAACTTATAGGTGTAATTATTAAACTTTTTTTATTATTAGTACCTTCGCTACACATATTTACCTCGGCATCATCTTCTTTGTTTTGATTTCCAGAAACATAAAGGCGAAGTCATTAAAAACTCTATCATAGATGTACTGTCATTGATTCACAGCACTACCGTGGTCATACTTTGAAAATGGGTCAAATGAGCAACAATTAGAGAAATTAATCCACTTGCAGCATTTTCTCCTAGTGCATCTTATAGTCTGAAGTTTATAGGCTTACATACTACAAGAAGTAAGGACGTAGTAGGCACGTTCTTCAACTGTTTGAACCAACTCTACAATTTCTAAGTGCAAGCGCTCAGAGATGGGAAGTGTTATTAAAATACATTGTTAGGCGGTCTCTTTATGGCTTTTCTGAAATAAGGAGTGCAAAAATAGAGGCGTGAAGCCTATAATAGAAAAAAACACCAGGAGTATTAGAAGCTTTACATGATACACAAAGCCAATGCAATTTGTCTCGTGGTATAGTAGGAGAAGGAAACGGCCTCATTGATTATTTCTTCAAGTTTCGAACAAGATAACTTTTCCATTTCTAGCCTGTTCTGAAAGCTTAATTGTTTACCGACAGTATTGATTTTGCTTACCCAAAGACGCAAACACGCACATATAATTAGGCAGTTACACACAAAATACCTACAAACACAAAGAAAACATTCACGCTGCACGCACGTGCTTAAAAAGCAATAAATGTGAAGCCGAGCCACTGATAGTAGGATTGGCAACACAACTTCAGTTTATTTGGAATTAAGTTCATTTAAACATAAATTAAAGCCTATTTACATATTTATATACATATAGGTGTAAAATGCTTCTATGTTCCAATGTAAGCAATGGAAATCGTTTAATGCACTTGAAGTTTTGGAATTCGAATTACATCAATTGATGTTCGTAGCAGCGTCGCTTCGGTTAAATTGGTACAACTGAACTATGGCCGTTTTCGTTTGCTAACGAGTATTGTGAGGGGCTGGAGCATAGTCGAATGTATTGCAACCTTCCAATTTAATGAACAAGCTCAGATTAGTGTAATTTTGCGGGAAGTTGAAAAACTCACTTATAATTGCCGTATTATAACTTGTCCCTAGAGATAGTTTCGGCATACGTGTTGAGAGTGAAGTGGTGATGAAATAGAGTTTTATTTATGGACGCTCATTAACTGCCGTGGTCCTTAGTGTCCCATGCTATATTGGGCGTGAAAGACCGGTAATTTTGCTTAGCTGCCTCTTTATCAGACTTGAGGTTCTTTTACGTGCCGTAAATATACGACACGGGACCACTGGCTTTACGTCCCTTCCTAATTAAGCCACGATAAGAATTCTTATGCCGAAAAATAATCGATCACCTTCCGCCGAGTTTGAACCCGCGACCTCTAGAGCTAGAGGCTAGCATGGTAACAACTACACCACAGATTGTATGTACATGACCAAATCACCTTTCTCACACTGATAATGAAAGAAGCCGTTGTAAGTTAACGTTTATACTGCGAAATTACTAATGTTATAATAAAAGCCACATTAATTACGCTATTGTAATTGTGTATTTAATTACAACGTTGCAAGGTGAGATAGTGCGAAGAGGAAAGGCTACATGGTTTTTATGAGTATCATTTCTGATAACAGAACCAAATCGCGCATAAGAAACGCGTAATGAGTCGTGGATAAAATGCGCTCCATTATTTAATTTTCATGTAGTAACGGAAAAAAGTATTTGTAAACTACTCTGTGAGCTAACGTGCTACATTGCACTAACAAGTGCCCAAAAACAGTGCCAAAATTCGGTGCTGAAAACTAGTAACGCCTGACTACTGTTTATTATACAGGATGATTTATGGAGAACTGACACATTTATTTCTTTAATTGTTTCAAAACAGTTATACTAGTGACAATTTATTATGCCTGAAATGCAGAGGAATTTTGTGAGATTATTTACCTCTATAGCAAATGTTGAAAATGTGTTCCGTCCTGCATAAGACACAACTCGACATGTCGTTCCATGTTACTGGCCACTCGTTGGAGGACTCTGTTGTCAATAGCTTGAATCTCCTATATACTGTCGTGCTGGGGACGTGTGCATGAACCCTTTCCTTTAAGTAACCTCATGGAAAGAAAATATGGAGATCTCAGTGGCCACAAGTTCTTGGAAATCATCCTGTCGTCAAAGAAACTTGCAATTAGTGCCAGGGATTCATTTGATTTGTGGCATGTAGCGCCGTCCTGCTGAAAATATCCTTAACTCAGCTCTACATCGTCTAGTTGGTCAGCAAACTCCATTAAAATCCGTCGGCACTCTGCATTGTTCACATTGTTTTCAAAAAGTTGATCCAACTATTCTCTGTGCGGATATTGCTCACTAAACTCCGATTTTAACCGGGTGCATATATGAGTTCACATAGCCCGATAAATGGAACCATGCTTCATCTGTGAACCATGTGATCGACAATATGGCAGGATTTTTCACAATGAACATCTGAAACCAACGAATAATTCAGTCGTTTATCCTTATCTGGTTCCTGTAACTGATAGACAACCGTAATCCTATACGACTTCAGGACTGCACTTTTCACAGCTCTCTGACACATTGAGTAGCTGTACCCTGTCTTCTGAAGAAACGTCTTAATGATTTTTTGGGTGACTGATCCAGTCGTACTCTTACGTCAAACAACAACCGTGGGAAGTCTAGATGAACGAATTTTGCCTTTTTCACTCACTAGAAATCCAGTTGTTTCCAATTTTTTTACCAGTCCCAGTATTATGTTTCTTTGGGAAGGATTCATAACATCAAATTCTCTCTGGTATGCCCTTTGAGTAGCTGTAACTGAATTCGTAATCCAGTATTGCTTTACAAGGAAGAGTCGTTCATTTAATGTGTACTCCATTTTCACGTTGACTAGAACAAAACCTCAAAAACAGTTGCCGACAATAAAACTAGCAATTAGGAATAAAACATGAACACCTGCACATCTAGTGACAGGCAATCGAAACTCCAGAACATTCTGTTTAATTTGGTGCTAAAATTGGGGCATTGGGCGAATTTTGAATAGAATAATTAAAGAAATAAATATGTCAGCTCTTCATAAATCACGCTGTATATTACGTCAAGGCATGTCTGTTTTTTTATATGTGCATGCATTCCTTCCAGGGTTAACGAGACCAAAACTATCACCGTGTCCCAGCAGTATAAATAAATGAGTCAATACTGCAAGTGTTATGTTATGGTATCGACGGTGATTGGCAGTCACGCACATAGCTGCAGCGACGTGAACTGTCAGTGAGTAGTCTCAATGGATATGTTACTATACATCTAGCTAACTACTCCTAATTTAGCATTTTTAATTCACTAAATCAATTCTCATGGTGTTTGGTAAAAGCATAACATAAAATCTAATATATAGGAACAGGTGTCATTTCCCTTAGGGGAAGTGATGTTTAACAATGAACAAACAATCCCGGGTAACATAAACAAATCTGAAAATAATGTAATTAAATACTATGATGCACATAAAGAAACATTTTTTAATGAAATGGAATCAGAAGATACGAATACTAAAATAAACTACAACCATAGCGACAGCAGTCCATTCATAATAAATGTCATTGGCCTGAATGGTACATTTCTAAAATCCATCTTATTACGTTTGGTAAAATGCTATTCAAGAAGAAGATTAAGACAACAGAGATCATAATGGGAGGTGAAAAAAGAAAGAAATTAAATTTCACACGTACTATGGAAGCAAATGCGTTTCTAAACTCAGATTTTGGCCTAGAAAATATTACGCTACTTATAATTGTACTACAAGACGAATTTTAAGAGCGATAGACTCAGATCTAAGTGAAAACGAAATAATAGAAATGACAAGATTAGAGGGTAACTTTGAAATTTTAAAAGTACAGAGATTCAACACAAAATAATACAATACTGAGGGGGATTGTGTATTTGTTCACAGTCAAGCAGTAGTAGTGATGTTTAGAGCACAAATCCTTCCTCAAATGATTTATTTATATGGAGTAACATCCAAAATAAAAGAATATATATGGAAACCTCTGCAATGTAAAAACTGTTGGCCACGTGGAAAATTTAGTAACAATGAACCACATTGTATTAACAGTGCTGGTGATCACCATTACTCAAATTGTAAATCAGAAAATTTCAAATGCTCCTACTGTAGTGAGCAGCATAAAGCTAGCCACAAACAGTGTGGCAGATTTAAATTTGAACAGGAAGCATTGGATAAGTTTACGAGTCTAAGAGGGGAAGCTGTAAGATCGATCAAAGAGAGAAGGAGCAAAATAAGCAATTCTCACCCAATAGCTTATGTCATATGGCAGCTCAAAACTTAATTGGTCTAAAAGAGAGGCAAGGGTTCCAAGAAATCAAAACTCTACGTCGTTTAGGCAATCAACAAACATATTCAGAAAAAATAGGAAAAGTACAGATTTAGAGAATAGGAATCTAAAATCTGAGAAAATAAGAAGTTTTCTGAAAGAACCATTAATTCCTGCGAATGGAAGATCACCGAGTAGTACTGTATATTAGAACAATATAGAAATCTAGGTGACCAAAATAATGTAGATCTTAGAGGTGACTTTCCTGAAGACAATATAGTTAAGGAAAAACCTTCTTCATCGAAGGAAGTAGGAAAGGACCTATCAAAAAATAATCCAAAGACATTCCTATTAGAGTAACTAAAGAGAATTTTACTTTAAGAAAAATCAGTGAAAAAAGTAGTTCATCAGAACAGATCTGGGTAATATGGAAAATTCCTCTTGTATATAAATAAGGTAAGGAATACCCTTAAATATTCATGAAGGAAAAAAATCACTTGAGTAATATATAATTGAAACTTGGGAACTTTTAATAATAATGTATAAACTCCAAATTCAGCAGTTCTAAAGATTTTTGGAAAACTCCATTAAAATTTAACTCAACTGAAAACATAATGTGTGGAGATTTTAATGTTACAACTTCTACAGAGGATAATTTTATATAATATCTTCAAAATCCATTGGTAAACTGGCTTTCCAAATCAAATATATTCACATTAAGCGATTGAACTCCGCAAGAATGGAAGGATTAAATCAAATTTATTGTGTGCCTGATTTAATTTTTGTCTCTAAATAAATTGTTAACAAAACCAGAGTAACACATTGCCAGATTCGCTAGGGAGTGATCACTTTCTTATCAAAATTGAATTGGGACGTGATTCATTAAACATTCAAGAAATTAAAATAGATAAAAGTATCTAATGATGGACGAAGAGTTATTTTAATCTTATCTGGAGAAGGAATTTTCATATAAAGAAACTAAGAATTCAACTAAAGCTTTTGCAGCTATATAGGATGGCGCAAAAGTTACTACACACTCTACTCTACTTCGAGCAGGATGGATCTCCTGCGTATTATGCATTAGCTTGCAGGACGTACCTTCATAACGTTTTTAACTTGAAGGGTGCTTGGACGTCGTGCTGCGATTCAATTCCCTACACAATGCCTCGATATTATCCCAATGGATTTCTTCCTTTAAAGACATTGTCTAAAGAAGGAAACCATAAATTCTTGAAGAGCCGAGTGCTTACTCTTCCGCACTCGGAACAGCAACAAGGTTTTATAAATCCTTTTAAACAAGCAGATTCTTAGTTAACTATTTGAAAATGAAAAATAAATTTGCAACATGTAAAGGGAGAACTCGGTATAGTAAAAAGAAGAGGATGGTTTCATATGGTGAGGAGATAAATCTAGAATGTCAATTTTTGTCTCAAATTTGAAAAAAGTAAAAATGTTCTCTAATAATAAAAAATAGTGTCATACACCTATTTGTGATAATAGAACATTGCAAGAGGAATTCCTTTCCAAATTAACCCCTGATTACGCAAACAATTATATTGAGGATTACCAAGAAACGAAAGGTTCTTAATATCGCCAATAAAAGCAGAATAAATTTCAAATATATTAGAAATCATAAAGATTCTAATCCGGAACCCCACAAAATCACATACAAGATGCTAAAAAACTTTCCAGAAGATGTATTATAGTCTCTAACATAGGGATATAGCGAACTATCGGATACGCTCATTCCAAAAACTTGGAAATTTTTCTTGTATCATGCTAATTATCTAAGCTGAAAACAGTTACAGAACAATATCCCTAACTTCAGTTTTTAGGAACGTGCTGAAAAAAATATTAGCAAACCGGCTAAGTTTCTCTTTGGAAATATGGCCTTCTAAACGGTATGGTTTTCGACCAAGTTATAGGTTAATAAATAACTTATCTTTTGTTACAAAAGAAATTTTATCTGCCTTTTGGAAAAGTTACTATTCCAAGGAATTGGTATTTAGATTTCTCAAGCGTATAACTTTGTACATATACCTATTTCAATAAAACGGTTAATAAATCTAGGGATTCTAAATAAATTATCTACAAATTGTTACAAGAGAGAAATTATGCTTCACCCTAAACTTGGAGCCGATGAAACAAGAGCAACACTAATGGGACTTCATCAAGAATGAGCCGTTAATCCATTTTATATTTTCATTTATATTGCAAACCTATCCAGTAAATAGCAGAAAACGTAAAATGCATAACATATAATGATACATTATTCATCTATAACTAATAAATGAATTACAACTATCCGGGCTTGTAGGCCGTGGTCTAGAAGGCATCGTAGATACCGACGTTTCGCCAAGTACAGCGCTTGGCATCTTCAGGGTGAAGTGATTCAGTATCTGCAGTGATCGCAGTCACGTGCAGTAGCCTGACTGGAAAGCCACGACAAAGAGAATAGATGGACCGAAGTCCTCCACGTTCTGAATCCGCTGCAACCAGAGAAGCCAGGAATCTTCTGCCATCCCCACACCTCACAGGCGTAGAGCATCAGAAGTAAGATAAGTGCTTTATAAAGGCGTAACTTTAAGTGAACTGGCATAGTGGAAGCTAGAACCGGGTATAAAGCGGCTACCGCCCCCTTAGCCCTGTTCATTGTTCCATGCACGTGTTCACGAAAGGTTAGACCCTTATCCAGAGTTACGCCCAAGTAGCGAATAGAAGTTCCCCACTCTATCCTTTGGCCCGGATAGGTGAATGTTGGTCTGTCTGCAGCGGGGATTCGTTTCTTGGTGAACAGGACAGCTTGGCTTTTCCTCGGATTCACGGACATCCGCCACCGCCTGCAGCAGAGTTCAACGAGGCGAGGTGTCTTTGAATGGGGTTGAAGGCTCTGAGGATGTGTCTATTGGTAGTACACAGCAGGACGTCATCAGCAAACTGGGCCATATTGACGCCCTGCACCACTGGAAAGTCTGCCATGTACAGACTGAACAATGTGGGATATAGCACAGAGCCTTCGGGGACTCCGCCTCGTATGGGTTTTTGTGTTGATGTTTTCCCCGCTAAAACTACTGTAGGAAGTTGTGTAGTATGTGGCTGATTTGTGCATGTAGACCAAACTGGATCATTTTATAGAGGAGCCCCTCAGCCAGGTCGTTGAGAAGGCCTTCTCTACGTCCAGAGATATCGCAGGAGTGAAGGCCTATCTTGGAAACCCAGGACAGCAGCCTCCACCACCCGCAGCAGTTTCTGGGTGGTCCAGTGACCAGGACGATAACCAAACTGATGGGTTGCGATGGCTTGAATATCAGCCAGTAGTAGCGACAAGCGGTGCAGTACAAGCCTCTCAAAAACGTTTGAGAGGATGGGTAGGAGTCTGATGGAGCGGTAACCGGAGGGGAGAGCCGGATCCTTACCAGGTTTCGGAATGCACACCATCCGGGTCACCTTCCACTTGTGTGGAAAGTGTCCTAGGGAGATATACATGTTGAAAACCCTGGTAAGGAAAAGTACGGCTCGAAAAGGAAGGTGGCGGGGTGAACCCGTCCTGTCCGTTAGTCTTTTTGATGTTGAGATGCCGGACTTCACTTGGGCGGATGATTGAAAGGGGATTCTCCGCTCCATCATCGCTAATAACGATCTACTTCCTGGTGGATGCGAGCAGTAAAGTCGGCGTCCTGAGGGTCATCTCTGGGCCTGCCGGTGTTCCCAAGATAGTTAGTGAGCACATTTGCTTTGGCTATGGGCTCATATACAAGACCTAGGTTACCTTGAAGCGGGAAGCTGTATTGATTGCGTTGGCGACGGAGGTTTTTAGCTATCCGCCAAACGTTACCACTAACGAGATTCTGACGGGCCATCGTGGCCTCCCGCTTGCACCTTGTGCGCACGTAGTCGGTCACAGACCTCTCGGCGAAGATGCCGCAGAAGCTCTCGGTTGCGTGGTATTCGGTGGTGCTGGTATAGGCTTCTGTCTGGCGGCGGATGAGGAGTTCAAGGTCCAGTGGTAGGACGTCGGGATGAGCAGGGGGAGGTTCGCACCACTGTGGTGGTAAAGAATGTGGCTGCTGTCTCCAGGGAAGGAATATCTGCAATCCTAGGGTTAGGCGGGATCGATGCGTGGAGGCAAACCTTTACGCAGTCCCAATCGATTTCTCTGGTGTGTCCAGAAAATTCGTTACTGACAACCCGTGTTTTGATCTCTGTCAACACGGGGTTGTGGCTGTGAGTGATGTGAGCGTGAGATGATAAGGGTAGTGCTTGATGATCGCAAAGTCAATGACAGAGGGTAGTCCTCGACTTTGGATGGTGGGTGGGTTGCAAGGGACCCAGTAGTCGAAGCTGTGGATCTCTATCAATCATGCGAATTTGTTCGTTGCCTCTTAGACTTGCACGAGGGCCTGCACTGGTGTTTGGCATTGAAGTCCCCCGCCAAGATCACGCAAGGAGGAAGGGCTAGTATGGACTGGTAATCAGCAGGTACGAACAGCCTAGCAGGTGGGTGGTAAATGGAGGCTATAACAGCCTCCGTACCCCCTCCCCCAGTTCAACACACTGCCGTCGCTTCAAGGCTTTGCAGGGGTGAAAGAGGAATGGGTTTGTGGACCACGTTTTGCTTCACAAGGACCGCAGTACCGCCTCCAGGGCCAGGCACATGATCGCTGTGATGACAAACGTAGCCAGGTATACCGAAAGGGATGTCAGGACGCAAATGTGTCTCCAAGGCATAAAGGTTGGCAAAGCGATGAAGCTTATCCTTATGGTTCCTTACCCCATTGACATTCCAAAAGACGAATGGAAGGAAGTACGAGACCTAGTTCCGTCCGCCATTTGGATCAATGGTGCAAGGGAGAGCAAAAATGTGAATCCCTCAAAGAGCATCATTGCCTTGCTGGTTGGATCAGTGGCCTGAAGGAATTTGATGATGAATTCCTGAACCCCACGACCGTGGTCTTGCATCAACAGCTGCAGCCAACGCGCCAAGCCCGTCAAATCAACACCAGATGTGGATGGTGTGTTTGGAGTTGGAGTAGGTTAAGAGGATGGAAGCGGATGAGGGTGATCCCCATCCTCCTCGGCCCTGGAGGCGCGTGATGCCTTAGGCCCAGGACCTGCAGCCACCGGCCCCTCCCGCTCCGAGTCGGTCCCGGGGCTCGACCTCCTCCTCTCCTGCCTGGGTGGAGGTTTCTGTTTGGGTTAATGGTCTTTTACTTGTGATTTGTGAGTGCTCTGTGTTGCATCCCGACAGAACCTTCTGCGCGTACGAGACGCCCCTAGGTGCTGGTGTTGGTGGTGGCGCTGGTCTTGGTTACTTAGCTGTAGGCCAGGCAGATGTATTCTGGAATGCCGTTGGTGGCCCCCGCGGTTGAATGTCCACCCTCCTGGATGGTGGTACTGATCGCTGGCTGGTTGTTTGCGGAGCTGGTGGCCATCACCTTTAGTCGATTTGTACATCCCCCGTAGCAGGCGATGTGGTCACCCTTGCAGTTTGCGCACGTGGGCACATCTGCGAAGAACCTATGGCAGACATCTTTGGAGTATATGCCACCGCACCGAAGGCAGCGCAGTAGACGGTGGCAGTAGTTGCTTGAGTGGTTGTAACCCAAGCAACGGTGACATTGTGCAGGGCCGTCAGGACGTCGGGAGGCTTCTACTGTGACCCAGAGAAATCACTTCGAGGTGACCCGACCTCTCCGATCGTTGATCCGCTCCAACACTACTAAAAAGAGGGCGATGGGGATTTTGTTGGGCTGCTGCCCAGCTGGAGCGGGTTTCGTGAGCTGCTTCACGAGGCGGGGCTTAATGCCCTGACGGATGAGATCGTGCTCCATGTCCCCCACTGGTGTGTCCACAGGTAGGCCTCTAATGACTCGCTAAGTTCTTGGTTTTGTCGAGGTCAAATGTCAAATGAGGGATATCCTTCTTCTTGAGGGCACTCAGTAAGAACATATAGTCCTCCGAGGTCCCAGGCTAAAAGACGTAGCGGCTCTTACTCCGGGTCACCGCACACTCCTGACAGAGAGCAGCATGACCTCCCGAAGGAAGCCCACTACCCTCTGGAAGGAGTCCACGATGATCGGTGGAATATGGCTAGACTGTCCGCCTACGGCGGGACTGCCAGATGCCTGCTTGTTCTGGCTGGCCTTCCTTTCTTGCCCACTACACGAAAACCATCATCACTATTCTCAGGGAGAACAGTGTGACTATCCTCGTCCCTCCCCATTATGGAGGAGTGAACGGAGAAGACCGAAGCCTTGTCGGAGTAGGCCGAATAGCTGGTGACGTCACTGTCACCGTCCGAGTACTGCGACTCGGTGTTTTTGCCTAACCGCAGCGGAGAACGCTCGCGTGAGAGACCATTGCAGATAAGTCGGTCGAGACCGAACGGGTTGAGTCTCCTTTTCCGCTTGCGCGTTGTCGGGGTCTCCTGGTGGTGCGTCTAATTCTTCAAGACCCGAAGTCCTGGGAAAAACTATTGGTTACACCAATGCTTGTGGTGGGCACTGGCTTCTGTTCCGTCAAGGCAGGGCCGCTGGTAACCTTGCTACTGGAAGCGGGTTTCATGTTGACGGGATCTGGAAACAAGGGGTAGGTACACGTACGCTGCACAGCGCATTCCTCACCACCCACCTACAGGCAGCGGGAGCCAACGGCGTGGCAAACAGATGGTCGGACACTTGAAATTCAAGCGCGCCGTACCTCACCTTGCGGCGAGATGGCTGTGGCCTTGTTGTTCGCCCGCTACTCTGATGGTCACTAGAAGTGCAGTAGTTTGTCGCTGCTTTAATAAAAGCAGCGAACAAAAGGTGTTGAGAGGATCTTGCTGCTCAAAATAGCTGCTTAACTTCGTGGTCACTGCTGGTTGCTTGGGCGACTTCCGGTCCAATTACGCCTTTTGCAGCTGTTTGATGGTTGAATCACAGTAGAATTGGCTGTAGAGTGGATATCCTAGGTTAAAATTGGCGCTTTATGCATGCTTTACCGTCGGGAGACGAAATGTCCTGGGTTGGAGTCCCAGTGAAGTGAAGAGCTCTTGACCGATGCCAGAAGCAGAATGAGTCTGGAATGCCGGCTTTTTTTAATGGAGGAGAACATGATTGACCTGGGAGTAGGGACTGAGAGTGTTGCACTCACCAAAGAGACCACCTCTGTGTAACGTGCCTAGCTGTCATATTAAATGTTGTTGCACAATGTAAGGTTATCTGCTGCTTTAGTTAAGTGTGGTCGACCACCACCTCTCCTTGGGACAGAGTGCCTGTGGTTTCGAAGGTTCCCCATGCACGTGAAACAATGCTGTGAGCAATTCCAAACCCCTGAGCAACACTCGTCACACTTCGCCCATCTTCCGGTTTCCCGATGATTCTTCCCCGTGTGAAGTCATCCAAATGGTGTCTACGGGCCATGTTGCAATGAAGAATACCACTACAGTACACCGTAACAGCTCACTAATTGCCACACACCGTGTTCTGTTTCGTCAACTGCCCCGTGTCGCGGGACCAGAACCATTTGGCACTATAGGCTCGCTACACTCACGCAACGTGACGTCCAGCTTTCTGTGTACGTGTGAGAGACCTCTAGCAACATGCTCCCGCACCTTCATCTACTTTCACTAAGTAGTTCATTTGTTATGTTACTTTACCCATCTCGTCCTTAGGTTTTACATATCAATGTATTTACATGACAAATAAACAGTATATCTTCAATTTTCTGGGAATAGCCTATAAAGTTCACTTTATTCAGAAGGAATTTTTATAATCTTCTATAACTGGTAAATGCTAAGTGATAGACGAAAATGTACTACACAAAAATTTATATCTTTTAAAACATACAAAATATTTGAGATAAAGTTTTTTTGTGGCATCAGCCATTTCCGAGATATCTGTTATTAATCGTTTGATTTGTTCAATACTCATCATCTTTTTCAAGTGCTGTTGACTTTCAGTTGTTTTTTGTGATTGTATAGAAGGAGTATGGAATTCTAAGGCGAGTGTATAGTATCCAGTACTTAAACATTTGAGTGTTGGTGTTCCCTTTATATCTAAATCGAAATGTGTAATGCAGCTATTTGCGGAAAGGTTTATCTCGATTAAAATGAAGTAGATAGGAAAATAAAGTTTTGTAAGAATAATTTGTATATCCACTAATAAGCGACAAGAGATAGAAAAAGCCATGTGAATGTAACACATCAATTTGTTTTTCAATACAAAAGTGTTATATTCCAATGGGTGAACTGTTTGTTTAGTGTACAAGTCATACTGTTTCAGTGGTTTTATTTCTTACAAATTACAATAGCGTAAGCCTGCAAATGTAACACCTGTTACGTCTTATTAAACAGAATTCCCTTTTATTTTCAAATCTAATAAGGCGGAAAATTTACGTTCAACCACTTCATCGGAAGTAAGGGAGGATGTTAGGGTTAAGAAGTGGAAAAATGCCGAAGGAAAGCATGAGGTGAAGGGCAGCACAGCGGGTCCCTATCCAGAAGAAAGGATGGAGAGAAGGTTCTTTGCCAGGAAAGAAACAGTTGTTTCCTTAAAGCACACGTGGTAATATAAATCCACCCCAAGAATAATCAAACCGCCTCAGATGTAGGAAGATAATATGTGAGCAAGATTGGCTTGTATATGTTAAGATAGCATTGTCAATTTCAAGTTTTGCTAGAAGCAACTTGTCTAATGAATGAGCAACAGCACTAGTGGATGATATTTCCATGGTTGTGCTGTCTTAACAATCTATTACACACTTCAGTTGTCTTCTACTTGAAAACATTAGTCAGTATGTTTTATTTCACTGTTGTGATTATATTGCATATAATTTACTGCACTGAACATTTTACACACTGTAAATGTAATTTCATCACAAAATTATTGCACTTTGCTACTGGTTTGAATTTCAGGAATTTGGCAAGTATTGTTGTCTGAATATACCATAGTGTGATAATCTTTTAAGTCCAGTTGTTTATTTCAGTTTCTATTGTGAATTTTATGTTTTAATCTTCGGAGAAAAAAAAGTAGGCTCTACAAAAAAAGTTACATACCGTTTTGGGCAAACAGAAAATTACAAGGAATATTCAAGGACTATATTTGTGTATTATATTGGCTGACTTCTGCACAGTGTTGTAGCCTATTTAGGGTTACAGGAGCAGTGAAAACAATGCCAGTTAGTGTGCTTCTTGCTGGAACAAATAATAACCCAATGAAAGCCAACACTGAAATACAAGCTGCACAATTACATGTAAAATTGAAAACAAACCCAAGCAAATATCAATGGTTTCAACAAATACCTAGAGAATACAAGCTAAAAACACACATTACAAACAAATATTTTAGAGAAGAATAATAATTACCTAAATTTATCAGAGAAATGCACTCCTCGTCCTCCTAGAACGAATCCAATGGATTTTATTAAGATAGTAACAAATAAAGAGCTGACAGAACAATTAAATAAACAAGAAGACTCATCAGAAGTATGCAGAATTACTACACTTAAACATGTACATAATCAATTCCCCGAAACAGAGTGGCTTAGAATTTATACAGATGGTTCTACAATAAATTGAGAAATAATGTGAGTGGTGGTATATACTGTAAATGCTTTTCACATTATTTTACATTGCCTAAACAATCCACAAATTTTGTGTTGTAATATAACGAGCATTAGAACAGATATACTACAGTGAAGACATATTTGTAGCAGTAAACTTTCTTCCTTTGAATGAGGTAGTGGTCATAGGAGCGACAGTAAAAGTATCAGAAGCAGAAAACGTCATGACGTTTTTATGCCAGGATCAAACTAAGGCCGTCTCAATGTATACGGGCCAGAAGGCAAAACAAAGTGGCTGTTAATTACGTCATCTTGGACGCCTAACCTTATCGGTAATTCACAACCTGCATCATAGGAATGATTCTTAGTCAGTGTGGGTTTGGAGTACTAATGGGTTCGTTGCTGTCTCAAAACAGACCTATAATTGGTAACCAAATTACCTACTTATCGAGCCAAAGAATACTTAAAATATTGTAGTTATAAGTTCAAAATGCCAGGAAAGTATTGTGTACTGCGATGTACGTCAAACTATTTAAAAGTTCTGAAAAATATATAACAGCGTTTTCGTTCCAAACGGATCCACTCAGTAGTCAGCAGGGGGTACGTGCTATTCACAGGAATAATTATGAACTACGTATGTATTAATTTTTCAGAACAGCATAATACAGTAAATAAATTTACTGCATACGAAATGTTCTTGTTCCCAGGACAATCCCTAAACTTATTGTTAATGAAAGTACTTTTCCCTCATCCTATCTGTGTTCAGAACTAGCTCCCAAGAGTTAACTGCATGAAATTAGAGGGATTCATGGAATACAACGACGTGTAATTACGACGGTTGAAGAATCATAGTAAATTAGCTGCAGCTTTATTATTCAAGTTTCACACGGTAAGATTGCAATATCAAACGAGTTCTTGATAAACTGATCTTGGACAGTGGCCCAAATTTGATGCTCTTTTAAAACTCATCTAAATGGATACAGAATTGCAAGTGAAGAAACAGCTGGTTAATCAAAAGGTGCAATATACAACCGTTATAGGCGTGCTCAGTTTACAGATAAGTGATTCCCATGTATTTCCTTTATACTCAAAGTCCTATTCCTGATAGTAATTGCAAGTCGGTGCACTTCAACTATTCATTTAAAATAAATACTCAGTGATCAAGAAAAACTAGTGAATTTGTTGCTGCATGAAAGTTGTTTAAAACTACAAATTTCTTATAATGGGGTAAACATTCAAGAAATTTCAAATATACAAGATCCTGCATAAACAATTCAGACCTCTGTGTTAACATCCGTAACGTCCAAGAATAAAATTCTTTTAGCCCTGTATCCAGTAAACGATTTAGCAGCGGAAAAATTGTATGAATATGATTCACGTTATAATTAAAGTTTTGAGTTAACATGGACTTAAGATGTTAACTTTGATATCAGGTAACAACAAAGTTAATACAAACACTTTTGAGAAACTGGCGTGGATTTTATGGCACATTTCAAAATAGAGTATTTTATGTAAAGAACGCAGAATACGATTACCCAATTTACTTTACAGGTAATGCAGCTAAGCGTTATGCGTGCCTAAGTAGGAAAATTTATATTGTGAACCCAGAATGAAATTTGAGCTTCAACATTTTTAAATTAGTGCTCAGCTTACTTAAAACTAACACAGAGGGAGGCCGGGAGTGGCCACCGCAATTCATGCATGGTACAGTGGCATGCACTTTCAATATATCTTTAATTTCTGAAACATATATATATATAAGGATTTCTTAAAATAGAAAACCGGAGAAACTTAATTCTATATTTACGTATAGAGACGTGTGACATTTATAATATTGGTGCTGACTTCAATGCTAGCCATTGCGAATTACCGAGTGCTACTTTGGTAAGAAATGTAATACAAGTAATATCGAACACCATTCTAAAACAAATCTACTGTATTATTAAGCAATACATGTTTCCATGAGTGCAAGCAAATGAAAAACGAAAGTTGCAGACTTATTCGCTTTGAGGCGGTTAGAAGATGGTCTGCCACAAACTATAGAAAGCACGTTTTCCGCTTATTTACTAACATAGACTAGCCTTTAATATGGAAGTATAAGAATATAAATGACTGTGTGCTTATTTCAGCGCAAACATATCAAAAACACAGCTTTATGTGCTGGAATTGCTTGGTACATAGGCCTCGCGTTGGAAGTCGTACATTCAGACCTGTAGATAGAGGCGGCCTTGCCCAAACATACTACGTAGCTGCACGTAGACGTATTCCTGTCAGTACTGGTAATAAAGGTGTTTTAATGCAGATGAAAGGAAAACAGAGAAGCTGTCAAAGGCATACTTAAAGTGGCTCCATGCTCCTGAACAGCATGAACTGGGAGCTGTTTCAGTTGGAAAATAAACATGGGGTTGACGTAAATTCGAACCTTTAATAACGGGTACCTCAGAAACGGCTTATGCCACAAAAATTTACTTTAAGTAAATTTCGTGTTTTAAAGAGCTCTAAATTTTTTTTGTGTGGTGCGTTTTCGTCTATCGTTTAACGTTTATAAGTTATACAAGTTCATACAAAATTCCTTCCGAATGAGTCGTTCTTTGTGGTCTAGGTATACAATGCTGGCCTCTAGTTCCCGAGGTCGCGGGTTCAAATCCGGCGGAGGGCGATGATTTTTTTTTTCGGGCGTAAAAATCCTTAGCATGGCTTCCATCGGAAGGAAAGTAAAACCGGTGGTCCCGTGTGGTAGATTTACGATGCGTAAAAGAAACCTCAAGCCTGATAAAGAGGTCTCTGAGCAAAATTTCCGGTCTTTAACACCCAATATAAAATGGGACGCTGAGAACCACAGCAGTTAAAGAGCGTCCATAAATAAAACTCAGTTAAATTCAAGGCTGCATAAGGTATTAAGACGCTGAATGTCAACAACACAAAGAAATCTAATCGGGAATAATTTTCTACAAACAGCTCTTTTTAATTTCCGCTTTTGTCTTTCTTCCCGAATACAGCTTGTCTTCAATATTAATGTAAAATTGTATACCCGCTTTTTCGTAGTTAAAGTAATAGACTGAATTAATTTGGCACTCTAAGGGTGCGTGCACCATGTTGGAGTAAATTGGTTCGGAAGTAACGTTTACTAAAGAAGCCCCCACTACGGAAGTAGGTTACTACGGGAGCAATTTACCCCGAAAGTAACGTTGGAGAGCTCAATTACAATTTACTCTTTTAGTTACGACTACGGAAGTAAGAGCTCATTACTCTCTAAGGTATTGTTTTGTTTGCGCGATTTACTTGATGCAATCATGAATAAGATTATGTGCAATAGGAAAAGGGGAGAAACGTCAGCGAAAGCGATAAATGTTTATTGGTAGAAATAAAGAACATCCATTTAAACAAGAGTGGCAAAACGTGCGATAACCTGCATTACATTGATCTTCAAAGCCAGTGAGATACCGCCAACACTCGCAACGTGCGTTCCTAATTACTTTTTATGTTAGGTTTATTAGTTTTTTACGTTTGTGATTTACGGGAGGTTAGAAGAGCGTTAGGATTATTTTTTTTAAATATAAGCTTAGGTTCATGATTTACGGGAGGTTACTTTTATTAACGTTTTCAATGAAGACCCAAGTAATGTAAAAAGGCCAAAATGTGTTATAAAGATGCTGGAAAGTCATGATGGACGAGTTTAATAGCTCTAGCGACGGGAAACGTACTGAAGAGCAGATTAAAATTCAGGAAGCAATGTTTCTAATCTACATTTTGCATCGCAGATCACTTGCGTGTTAATAAAGAAATACCCGTTCTGATTTCGGAAAAGTTCACCATATTCACGGATGGGTACAAAATAGTGACATGCGTGCAGTCAATTCCACCCACAATGCGTGGGAAATCTGTGAAAGTGAAGAAGAATTGCCTATTATTTTCTTAACACTCGTGTATATTTATATGTGTAGGTACCTTGCTCTTAACCTCAAAAGCGCTCTAACAACGCAGTGAAATTTACGGCCAGCAAACGCGTGGTGAACGTTTATATATAAGATCGCCTGTAATATCGGGATTACAATGAACTTTGCTTAACGTGACATGAAAATGCTGGTAAACTAAAGGTATAATTGGCATGTACTTAACGTAATGGCAATGACTCTTAATTCATAGTACTTTTATTACTTCGAGCTAGTACCGACTGGTTCTAATTACCATGTGAAATCAAACTTGACGTAACGGGAGGGAAAAGTTTGATGCCAAACTTTTAAGTTACATCGCGTTAAGTCAATTCTAAATATCTCCATTTAATACGGTGTAAGACTGTCACATTACGTTAAATTCATCGTAATGCCGGCTCAAGCTTCTGAAATATTCCGGTATGAAACAATTATAGGACGCATAACAATAATTACAATTTGGATTATAGAGCTGAATTTGTGTCTGAGTTTTGTTGAAATGTTCTCCAAGCAGGTTCAAAAGGCGTGTATACGATTCATTGAACTTTCTCTCTCTCTCTCTCTCTCTCTCTCTCTCTCTCTGTATAAGTATCACATGGTTCTCGCATAGCACTATCGCATTTCCGTTGCTTTAATTTTTTTGCCGTCGAGATCATCAATGTAACCTAAGTAATCGCCGGTTTCTTTATCGAGATCATCAATGTTATCTAAGTAATCCATGAACGCGTCAAAAATATCTTCCTCCAAATACGATATTGTGGCATGTGCACAGATAATAGGATACACCACTCTCTGGGCACCGAGATCAGAGACGGCAGTTTGTCAGTGAGTAGGGGTAAGTCAGGGGAACTAAGTGTTAGGGAGGGGATAGCGTCAGTGACGCTTGTGTGTTAGCGTTGGTTTTGGGAGTCAGTGGGCAACCGGCAAGTAGCAAAGTCGTGGAACTGCCATCTCCGCGCAAAGGCAAGCATGGCGTCCTCGCCCGGCAGACACATGGGGTAAGAAATCCATTTTTATATAATAAATAACCATCCCTCTATTCTCTTTTTATATTAATTATGATAGTGTAGAGTTCCTTTCTTCCTTCTAAGCCATGTAGCGTCCCTTTGCCAGTGATTAATAATATTTTCGGTACTTTCTTTAGCTGCGTTCCCCCGTCGTAGCCTCGCCATTTGAAGTTCTTGTTTAATTTGCCCGTACCTCTTGCAAGCGAGTGTTCTACCCTTTTGTTTATGTGAAGTATTTAAAAAGAGGCTACTACAGTTGGTGGAGGGCCAGGCAGAGTTTGATTTTTGTGAGATGTTTTAAGTGCACAATTTTTTCCCCTCTGAAATGTAACGGTTTGTGGTCCTCCACGTGGTCGCTAAAAATCTAAATTTGTTTCTGGCTTAAGGGTAAGGATTTTGATGGTGTAATTTGTGATTTCCATATTCTAAATCTTGTTGCTATAATTTCTGAAAGTCTCGTTTCTAAATTTTAATTTTGAGTTCATTTTTGCATTTTTCCATTGTCTGTCGGCGTGACGCTAAAACTCCTGACTCCATTTTCCTCTTCTTTTGGCTTTATTTCTATTAAATTGTATTGCTGTGCTAAGTGGTTCGTGCTGATTATTTTGAAATATATTTTGTGAAAGGTGAGTTGTGAAACGAGTGAGATATTTGCAACTTTGAAAATGTGCTCGTCACGTGTTCGCGATCTAGGTGAAAATGTTGTTTTCAGTGCTTATTAGCAGTGGTTTTGGAAGCTTGTAACTTTATATTCCATTGATTGTGATTTCTAGCTGTTTACTATACTTTTGTGGGACATTTTTCGTGTAACTTTTATGTACGCACGTGTGTTATGTAATTCCCGCGTGGTCATGCATTTCAGCACTAATTCTAGCTTGTGAAACCTGTCTTCATCAGCACGTGTTTTGGCGCGTTTATTTGCGTGTGTATATCAGGTCAGATACATTTGTTTTAAAGAAAAAAAAAGAGAAGGAATTTTTTTGTGCTACGTATAAATTGCAAGTCTGCATTCTGCTCCTTTTGAGATAATGTTAGCGGTGGTCACAGTAGGTGTGACGTGGTTTTTTTAACTTTCAATTCGAGGTTTCTCACTGAAGACATCATTTTCCTTTTCTTCCATGTGTTCATTCTGTTTAAAAATCTTGGTATTGTGTCCAAGTGGTTTGCGTGTCATGCTTGTGTAGACCGTATGTTGGTATAATTTTCTGATATTTCGCCGTGGGCGCTTAATTGTAATACTTCTGGTACTGTTTTATTTGGCTATGTTCTGATCTTGCTACTTACATTCATGTGATGCTATAAGTGTTTAGTTTGGTGTAATCTGTATCGCTTTGTCATACTGTTTATTTACTGATCGTGTTATCTTTTGTGCTGCAATCATGCCTAAGCGACTACTACGCAGAAATCTGATATGGCAATTGCTCCAGTAGCGAGCATAGTGAAGTAGAATCTATGTCCAGTATTAGTACGCCTGTTGCTACTCAGATACTACCAGTGGTGCCTAATCCGCCTGTCGTGGCCAGTACAATGCAGTCAGCTGTGTGTCGCCCGGTCATTGACCCCTCTTACTTTGAGAATTCCAGCAGGTTGTCGGCGCATGAATTTCTGCAGAACTTTGAAATGGTCGCTGCTGCTAATGGCTGGTCAGAAGAAATGAAATTGAAATGCTTTCCATGCTATTTACTAGATACTGCCGCATCATGGTTTCAAACTTTTCGCCATCGGCACCCTCACCATGATTGGGTTTTCTTGTCTACACAATTTCTAAATGCATTTCAGATAACAAACCAGAGTGATATTCTGGAAATGAAACTCAGACAGCGGGTACAGTTGGATGATGAACCTGTTATTAGTTACATCTATGACGTGCTATCTTTATGTGACCAAGTCAACCCAGCTATGTTGCAGTTGGAACAAATTAAACACTTGCTTAAAGGTCTTAGACCTCTGTATGTACAATCTTTATTGCCATTAAATCCTCAAACTGTTGATGAGGTAATACAAATCATTCGACGAGTGGACAAAGCACAGTTTTATATGCAGAACCGTGAACATCTAGTGTCTGCTCAATCTCAGGCTGCAGTGGTTACGCCACCCTCTGTTCTATTTAATAATGCATCTGTTCCTGCTGTTACTTTACCAGCTTCTCCTCAGCCTTCTCAGGCTTCTTCTCTTGTGGACGTACCTATCGATCCTATGCATCAGCTGATTGATCGTGTGGAACAGTTATGTAACAGAGTTAACCAGTTTCAGTTACCACCTCCGGAGAGAACTTCACAGCATTCACAGCTTCCACGGTCATCTGACTTCAACCGGAGGGATCTACACGTCACCTGCTATAGATGCAACAGGCAGGGCCACCTGGCTCGCTTTTGCCGCAGCCGCCTCCCGCAGTCAAAAAACGACTGGCGTCGAGCCTCATACGACGAGACGTAGCAGCACCACCACCGCCCACCAGCATGGCTGCACCTCAACGGGACATAGCTACACCTCAACGGGATGTGTCTGCATTATCAGGTCAGATCTTGCAAGTTACTGGTCGTATTTCCCAGACAGAGCTCTCCATCTTGCTCGATACAGGAAGCGCAGTGATTATTGTGAATGCTGTACATGTTCTTGACCATTCTACATTAAAACCTATAGAGATGATGCTCCGCACTGCAGGAAACAAGTTACTTGATGCGCCTTACCATACTGTGTTAGATTTCTATATTAATTATGTTCTTTTTCAGGAGGATGTACTAGTTGTGAAAGAGTTGTCCCATGATTTAATTTTAGGCAATGACTTTTTGCAGACCCATGATTTATAATTGACTATGCACATAATCTGATAACCCTGAAATCTTCTAAGAATGATGCGTTCAGTATACCAATAACCCTGGAACAAGGTCCGTTTGTTGATATGGCAGTAAACCCTCTCCAAGATAATGATTGTGCAGATTCTGGCGTTAAAATGGCAGTTATGAATGATGTTAAAATTCCACCTCTGTCTACATGCTATATATCAGTTAAGCCTTTGTCAGCCATTAGCAATGAGGTTATGTTTGAACCCGCTCTTAACATAATGCAAAAGAAGAATCTTTCCATTCCACCGTTGTTGTGTCATTCTGCCTCTGAACTTACCATTCCAGCGCACAATAATACTTCAGTTCCACAAACATTGTTTGCAAATACAGTCTTAGCCAAAGCTTATGATGTTGCACTCGTTCAGAGTAATTCTGTTTTATCATCCGATGTTACTCCTCTGCCAGCTCCAAATTGTAATTTTAATGTTAATGGTAAACTCCTGGAAACCCAAAAGGCTGAGTTACACTCTTTATTATTGAAATATAGTAATCTTTTTGCCACAACATTACAAGAACTGGGTACTACTGATGTTGCAGGATTTGATATCAAAGTAAATGACCCTAAACCAATTAAGCAAAGACCATATAGAGTTCCTCATAAACAAAAGGAAATTATTGCTGAGCAAGTTAAAGAAATGCAAGATGCTGGAATTATCAAGGAATCGCAGTCCTCCTGGGCTTCTCCTGTAGTACTTGTCAAAAAGAAAGATGGCTCCATGAGATTTTGTGTCGACTATAGAAAATTGAATGCTGTTACAGAGACCACCTCTTTCCCTTTACCATTGATAGATGATTTGTTAAGTTATTTGGGGGAGGCTAAATGGTTTGTCTCATTAGATTTACTGTCAGCATACTTTCAGGTACCTATTGCAGAGGATAGCCAAAAATATACCTCTTTTGTTACTTTTCAGGGTCAATATCAATTTACACGCTTGAGTTTTGGGTTGGCAAATGCCCCTCGGTTTTTCAGTTACATCGCAGATAAGTTGTTAGGTGATTTGAATTTTAAAAAGGCTATTGCATATTTGGATGACATTGTTGTTTTTGCTAAAACCTTTGAGGAGTTGTTATAAAATCTTGAGGCTGTTTTTCAACGTCTGGATCACCACAAGTTTAAACTCAATCCAGAAAAATGTTTCTTCGCCATGCAAAAGATCAAGCTCTTAGGCTTTGAAGTTTCTAAAGATGGTATTTCCCCTGATTCTGATAAAGTTCTTTCCATTCCAAATTTGCCTCGTCCTAAAAATGTTCGAGATGTGAGAAAAGTTTTGGGATTGTTTAATTTTTACAGGAAATTCATCAAGGACTATGCTAATATTGCTCAACCACTAATCCAGTTGACTAGAAAGAATCAAAGTTATATGTGGGGATCTGATCAGCAAACTGCATTTCAAAATTTGAAGGACTTATTAGTTTCGGCCCCTGTTTTAGCTCACTATACTCCTGGTGCTTATATCGAACTACACTCTGATGCCAGTGGACTAGGGGTTGCCTCAGTGTTGTATCAAAAGATTGATAATGTGTTGAAACCAGTGGGCTATGCTTCCAGGACACTATCTAAATGTGAACGTAATTACAGTGTTCCTGAGTTGGAATTGTTGGCCATCCTGTTTGGACTTACCCACTTTCGCAGTTTTGTGTATGGCTACAAGGTTCATATTGTATCTGATCATCACTCCCTTTGTTATTTAAATAATTTGAAAGATTTGACTGGGCGTTTGGCACGATGGAGTTTGAAATTGCAAGAGTTTGATTACACCATTTCCTATAAATCGGGCAAGAAACATCATGATGCTGATACTCTATCGAGATTTCCTGTGTTACAACCTACAGAAAGTGATCTTGAACAGCTTGAAGAACTTCCCACATGTTTACTGTCATCAGTTGAAGTTGCTGACCACCAGAAGAAAGATACTGGGTTACTTGAGCTTATTAATGTTCTCCATGATCCTCCTTCGGCCCCTGCTAAGCTTCAGAGACAAATTTCCAACTACACACTCAAATCAGGAGTTCTTTATCGTAAAAATGCTGGCTCCACTGGCCCTCTCCATCTGCTGGTTATTCCAGAAGCTCTAAAACATGAAATTCTTTCTTCATGTCACGATGATCCTCTTTCAGGCCACTTAGGATTCTCAAAAAGGTTTGCCAAAATTCACTCCAGGTATTACTGGATTGGGATGAAGAAAGATATTGAACACTTTGTACGAACCTGTCCCAGCTGTCAAACAAGAAAAGGACCGAAGAATCAGAAACCAGCAGGCTTATTACAACCAATTCCAGTTACATCTGTAGGCGAGCGGTGGGATATTGATTTGCTTGGGCCTCTCCCACGCTCAAATTCTGGACACAAGTATGTTGTCGTTGCGACCGAGTATGCTTCTTGCTGGGTCGAGTCGGCGTCGCTTTCTTCAGCAACAATCCCTCAAGTTGCTAAATTTATTTTGCATAACATCATCTGTAAGCATGGAGCCCCTGCTGCCTTGTTATCTGATCGTGGCTCAGTTTTCTTAAGTGAGGTGACACAAGAATTGTTGAGATCTTTATCAGTGTCTTCCAATTTCACTAGTGCTTATCATCCAGCTTGCAACGGACTTACTGAAAGATTCAACCAAACCCTCTTAAATATGCTCAGCCATTTTGTGGACAATAATCAGAAGAATTGGGACTCAATTTTGCCCTATGTTATCTTTTCGTATAACTCAAGTGTTCAAGAGTCTACTAAATGTTCACCTTTTTTCTTGATATATGGTCGAGAACCTTCTTTACCTAACCAGGTTCAGCTACAAGCTACGTCTAATGACCTTTTTGTGAGACAGACGTTGCAAGAGATTCAGAAGGCACGGGAGGTTGCTGTTGCTAACATTACAAAGCAGCAGGTGAAGCAAAAAGAAGCATTTGATGCTAAACACAGAGATGTGGTTTATAATGTAGGTCAATTAGTTAAAGTTTTCACTCCTATTAGGAAGAAAGGTAAATGTACAAAGTTGCTACATAGATATTTTGGCCCTTTTGAAATTATCCGACAGATCACTCCCGTTACCTACCTTGTTGGTCGACCTCATGCTCCCCGTACCAAACATCAGAGTGTTCATGTGTCACGCCTTTACCCTTACTATGATCCTGTGGGTCCTTATAGACTGTAAGGTCTGAGTTTGTGATGCTTAATTAAGCTTGGCTTTTCAGGAATAATATGTGCTATGAATGTCTCTGCTAAATTAAAAGTGTATTATTATTTTGGTGTAACTTAAATTTTAAATTATGTTTTGGGAACTGCAAATCATTTGTTTTGTTTGCTGTGTTATGCTGCAGGAATGTGTTGAATGTGTACTATGTGCTTAATTGAGATTTCATTTTCAGGAATGTTATGTGACAGTATTGTTTTGAGTAATGATGTGATGTTGTTTTGTTGCATTCGATTTGATTTGATTTGACTTGATGTGATTTTGGGTTTCATAATGATGCTGTGATCTTTATTTGCAGAAAATTGTTGCATGAATAGTGTGTGTATGTATGTGTGTATTTGAGGTTATGTGATATATGTGATATTTTCCTCGGTGGATGTGCGTAAGAGTAACCCCGACGGTGCTAATGTGAGAGATGAGATGAGGTGATGTCAGCTTCGGTGGAAGTGCCAAAGAGTAACCCCGATAGTTGAAGTGTATGAATGTGTTGATTTTTCAGGAGGGCTACATGTACCTGGAAAGTTGATGTGATGATTTCAGAGATTTTTGCTTATTGGTGTTGCTGTAACGTGCCCAGTATAGCGTGTGTGATGTATTCACACGAGAGATTAAATGGATGGAAGTGATTGTAATGTGAATAATTTTTTTTCTGTTTATGCAACAAGTTTATTACCATCTTAGATAGCAAATTTTAATACCAACTGTTTTTCAGCTTAATTTTGATTCGGAGGATGTGGATGCAACAGTATTATGTCATGTTATTTGTGTCATTCCTGAAATTTTAATGTGATTTCTTGAAGGTTATGCCTATGTTAGATGTTTTTTAATTTACAGCATGGTGAATGAGACACGTCAGTGAAGATGTTTTGTTTTGAAGAGAAAATTGAAAGTTGAGAAAAAGATGATAATGACTGAAGTAATGATGCTGATTGAAATAGTGATGATGATGATTATGATTGAGTTGATGATGATGAGGAAGATAGTAATGTGGAGGAGAAACTGTATTAGTGACAGAGTATGACAATAGTAGTTGAAAGCATGTCACGTGGTGTAGTTTGGACATGTATTGTGGATTTATTTTGTAGTTTGTAGTAATGCATACAGTAGTTTTCAGTAGCTAGCTAAGTGAGTGTTGTGTGTAATTTGGGCCATGGTCAGTGTGAATGAGTTCATTTCATTATCATGTGTGATTGTCTTGTAAGTGCACTTATTTTCTTTTGTTAGTGATACCAGCTGGTCATTAAGATTTAATATTGGGATCCCCAATAAGGTTATGTTTTTCTGTCATGTTATTGTACCAAAAAGTCACTGTTCTTGATATAATGTTAATGTATTCTGAGTCTGTTTTAATGTTTTATTTGGATTCTGAAGCATTGTGAGTTAAATTTTGGATGGCAAATCTCTATAAAATTTAGTTCTTATGCCAATTTGTACCTATTTTTTTCTCTTTCTTTGCCCATGTCAAAAGAATTTTTAGTGCAAACTTTTCAACCTTTCAAATATTTAATTGTACATGACATACCGTTCTTTTTATGTGTGATTGTTTGTTGCAGCACCCTTTTTATTGTTTGGTGGTTTTGTTGTAGTATTTTGCTGTGGCGGAGCTCGAGAGAATCTAGGAGGACCCCCACGTGGCACACCAGTAGTTCCAGAAACACCACAAGGAAGCTGTCGGGCAGCCACTACACTGCCGTGGCATGAGGAGCCACCATGTCGGGGGCAGTCCAAGCCAGCGACTGCCCACCCCGTTGTCATCGCCAAAGACCAGCAGTAATAACAATTCTACAGCAGGACAAATCGTCGTTGTGGGCACTTTATAAACTCACCCACAAACAGTTTCAACGGACCATCAAGAACAGTTGCAGTGTAGTGTGCGTGTGAACAGAGGCAGCGTGGTGTGTGTGCGTGTGCGGCGTGCTCAAGCATAAGTGCAGTAACAATATTATACGATAGCACTCAAGATTTTCGAGCCAACCATCTAAAAACAAAAAAACAAAAAAAAAGCAACATTGTCGTCGCCTGGGTGTTTATCACACACATTTTTGTTCCTTCTTATGTCATTTTTGTTGTTTTAATGTCTCTTATTGTATTTGTTTGCCTTGTGTCGACGAGGGCGTCGATCTCGGTGGCCAGGGGGAGATGTGGCATGTGCACAGATAATAGGATACACCGCTCTCTGGGCACCGAGATCAGAGACGGCAGTTTGTCTGTGAGTAGTGGTAAGTCAGGGGAACTAAGTGTTAGGGAGGGGATAGCGTCAGTGACGCTTGTGTGTTAGCGTTGGTTTTGGGAGTCAGTGGGCAACCTGCAAGTAGCAAAGTCGTGGAACTGCCATCTCCGTGCAAAGGCAAGCATGGCGTCCTCGCCCGGCAGACACATGGGGTAAGAAATCCATTTTTATATAATAAATAACCATCCATCTATTCTCTTTTTATATTAATTATGATAGTGTAGAGTTCCTTTCTTCCTTCTAAGCCATGTAGCGTCCCTTTTTGCCAGTGATTAATAATATTTTCGGTACTTTCTTTAGCTGCGTTCCCCCGTCGTAGCCTCGCCATTTGAAGTTCTTGTTTAATTTGCCCGTACCTCTTGCAAGCGAGTGTTCTACCCTTTTGTTTATGTGAAGTATTTAAAAAGAGGCTACGACAATATGGTATTCTAGTTCAATTGACAGATTAGTTACTCTATCCAGGTCGCAAGAGCAAATTCTAACCTATATTTGTGCTCTATTTAATTCCGTAGTAACATACTACACGATGGTGCTCTCCTACATTTACTTCTACGGTAATTTAATCTGGGAGTATCTGAAAGGAGTAAACTTCTTTGGAAGTAGTTTACTCTCGCATGGAAGTCACCGAGTGTTGACTTGAATAGTACGAAAGTGGAGCTTACTCCAGGTCGGTGCACGCCACCCTAAGTCTAACAAAAAATGGATGGTCATTAATTTTCTACTGTGCTCTTTAAAAACGTGTACGTATCTGTGAAAGAAAAACGCCAGATCCTTTTCGGAATGCTTCCTTGCAGTCATAGGCTCTAGTCTTTTTGACTGGTATAAATTTTGAATTTCATCGAACTACAGGAAAAAATCCCGCGCTAAGCCATTCATTGCGTATACCTTCGTCAGCTGATTGAGACGGTTTCAAACGCATGACGTCATGCGCTCTATCTGTACATATGCTCGAAGCTACACTATGAATGCGATACTCTATCACATAGTTACATTTGCTTTAAAACATAAAAATGCAATGTATGTAATAACGCTTTCATAAAGAAATATACATAGTTAGCAACATAATTACGACTGAGGAAATATGAAATCCAGTCCGACGTTGTTGTTTGTATTTAAATAATAATCTCTCCTTAACGTTACGAAATTACAAGCGTAATTTTTACAGTTTGCAAGTATTGCTCCGATAACTATTTACTATTTGGACTAAATAGAAATGATCACAGCAGTGAAGGTCTAAAACTGGTTTATAGTAGTCAAACTATATCCAGAGTTCAAAATACAAAGTTTTTAGGCATTTGTATTGATAATCTTTCATGTCAAAACCATATTAGTGTAATTCATTCTAAACTTAATAAGACCATATTTTTGATACATCAACTCATCAACATGTTACCTCTACAAATGGTTCGTACAGTGTACTTTGCATTATTTAATTCACATTTAGAATACGGGGCAAATGTGATGTGGATCTTTATGAAAAACATATTTCATACAGATCCTTCTACTACAGAAAAGAGCAGTAAGAGTTCTAGCCAGAATAAATCGTTATGAACTGTAGACCGTACTTTAAATTTCTACCACTATTTTGTATATATATATATAAATTATGTTATTATGCATGCTAAAAACTGTAGTGAAACTCCTCAATTAAACAAAGATTTGCACAGACATTTTACTGGAAGTCAAAATGACTTTTTTATGAATTCATACAGGGGTACTTTTGGAAATAAAAATATAATCCATGCAGGTTCTAAATTCTTCAACTCACTGCCAACGGACTATTGATATTAGACAATATATGATATAAATCATTTTAAAAAGGCACCCAAAAAGAATTTATTAACGCCTGCGTTTATAACTCGCAAGAGGTTTTAAATCGCAGCACAAATATTCTTTAATGTGCTAACTTGGTTGCATCTATATCCTATAGCTCTTGTTATTCTTATAAATTGTATAAGTAATAGGTATTATGTGTATATAACTTATTTTTACCATTGGCATTTTACTAGTTATGGTGGCCTACTATTACCTTGTATATTATTATTATTATTATTATTATTATTATTATTATTATTATTATTGTAATTAACACTTAGACGTTATCTACAATAACATTGTTTTACTTTCTGTATTGCATAACTGAAAATAAATAAATAAAATAAATTTCTGTTCACTGACAGTATCAGTGCAAGGGCGTAGCAAACGCCATGACCATCTTACAACAGAACTGAACTATGCCCTTAACATTTTATAGGCAAAGGAATTGAATTATGCCCTTAACAGTTTACTCATAAGATGACTAAATCAATTTACATATAATTTGCAAAACCCGAAGTAACATGTAAGGCATTGATACAGCTCTGTGAGATCTGATGTGAAAAATTCAAAACAATTTATTAGGTGCCTTAGACCTTAAGGTGGCATTGTTTGATGTAGCTTTAGTGAACGATTATTTGTAAATATAACACTATCATAATGCAAAGGAAAGAAAAAAATGCTTACAGTGTATGGTGTTTATCATTGCCCTTTTGTTTAAGTGTTTATCATTGCTATTTGGTTTAAGTGTTTATCATTGCTCTTTTGTTAAAAAAGCAAATGAACATCAACAATGTAGTTATCTCGTTGCTTGAAGAAATAAATTGTTGCAATGAAAGCACCTGGCGCTTTAGTTTTAATATATAAGCACGGACTTAAGAATAATAAGTGCGAACGATAGAACGTTTGGTTATGGGCCCAGTCACTGAATTGCCATGGAATGCAAATTCAACATATTACGCCATTTGCGGGAAGCGGCTTTAATAACTGGTTAATCAGAATAAGGTTAGTCTTGAAACAACACTCCTTGATGGAGACACTAAAAGAAGAATTTACTATGTCAAACGCGGAAGATCAAGCTAAAAGTATAAAAGCCAAGAACACAACTGTGCAATTCATAAACGATTCGCACTTAGAAATAATCAAGGATTGCTGCACAGCATACGAGATTATTCAGAAGCTTATAGTTGTATTTCAGCGTGCAGGTATTGCGTCGCAATGTTATTGAGAAAGGATTGCTAACACTTAAGCAAAATTAAAATAACGGACTTGAATTCTTTTTAACATTTGACAAGTTGATCACAGATCTGCAATCGTCGGAAGTGAAACCGAGTGACAGTGAGATCATCTGTTACAGTAGGGACGATAGTTCTGTGCCGGTAAAGCCTGGATGCGCACTGGTTATCTGGACAGTAAACGAGCCCCAATACTCGGGCATGCGCAGTGAATGCAATCAGTTCAGTCTAGCGGCAGCAGTAGTCCGAGTAACATCTCCCTTGCCAGCCGTCTGTTTACGACTTTATGATATCTTGAACTATCTGTTTATCAGGTTCCTATACTTTCTGTAGGAGCGTCATTTAGTTTCTGCATGGGGAGGGGCAAGATCGCCCGAAGCAGTTTACCGATTTTCATGTGGATTTTGACGATGTATTTAGCATAAAAGAAAATAATCGTTTATTTCTTAAATGTGAAACATTTGTATTAAAAGTGCAGATGCCATTTTTCTATTAGTAGTGCAATATAATCAGTAACCTAACTATTACTTGTAACTTATAACGCACGTACCATAGTGTGCAGTTGGAAAAGGCCCCAACGTCTCCTACCAAAATAAGATGCAAGACTCGTCCCATTCCACGAAAGGATGTTAAATTTGGAGCTTTACAACCTAAGTAAGGGTCAAAGCCAGTTCCAAAAATTTACGTTGGCAGAATGTAGGCCATGCACACAGTGTTGTCCGACTACCACCCTGTTTATCGGATCTTAACCCAGTAGAACTCATCTGGGCTGATATAAAGCAATGGGCAGCATGGTAGAACACAGCTTTTAAATTAGATGGTGTTATTTATGAAGCTTAGCTAACAACATGTTGACGACAGCGTAGAAAAGTGGGAAATTGCCGGTCAACACGTTATTAAGCAGCGAGACAAATATATTGAAGAAGAAGGCCTGTTTGAAAATGTTGTAGAAAGCTTTGTAATCCAAGTTAGAGAATCTAGTGACAGCGAAGCAGGAGAGTGAAGAGATGAAAGGGAAATATCTGAAGAAGATGAAATCTTCTGAAAAATCTGAAAGATGAAGGAAAAGAATCCTGCAGAGGAAAACCACGATGGTGATATTTTTGTTGCAGACTTTTCATCACACTAATAAAGCCCTTGCTAGTTTAAGACAATGCATTTGTGTAACAAGGTTTGTGTATAATGTGTAAATATAAAAGAATGATAGAGCAACCTGAACACAGTGACAATAAACCAGTCATCCAGTGGTTTGCTGATGTGTGTTTATGTCGTGTCAGCGAAGTCCCACGTCTTCCAGCAGACAGACAGCATCTGTAGAAAAGTAACTGGCATTAGGCATAGACTCTCTTTATTGCGCTATAAAAGTAGGCTATCGGCACATAACTACTGTCCCTACTGTACTTATTGCTTGCTATGCCGGCGTCCTACGACAACATAGTCACAGCGATCGAAGCAATGGGCTGAGAATTGACAGAATTAGTCAAGAATCGATTTCTCCATTAAGAAATTAAATGAAATGTTTAAGAATGAGGAAGAAAGTTTAAAGTCATTCATTACATAACAGAACAAGCCTCGAGAAAGAAAATGTATGCACGACTGTTATCGCTGCAGAAGAAAGGGGCATAAGCGGTCGGAATGTAAATTCAAATTTCGAAGAAAGAAGTGAACCAAGTCGAGCAGGAAGAACCAGGGAAAGATCCAGATGATGGTGGAACATGTTTCGCAGCAAATTATAGGTTAGGAGCCAAGACAGGTAACAAGTGTACAATTTTATGCTGATTCCGTAGCGTCGAATTATCTGGTAAACTCAGAAAAGTACTTTACAAAGTGTATGGATTTAAAGAAACCAATTAAAATAAATATTGCCAATAAAAATGTGTCCTTAATGGCAACAAAAATAGGTGTTGCTGGTACTGAAAAAGCTACCATATACAATGTGCTTTGCATTCCTGATTTGACAAATAATTTGCTTTCTGTAAGAATAGAAGAATCGGGACTTGGAAATAAGGAAAAAGTAGCCATATACAGAAACAATAATGAAAAAATTATTGAAGGTTTCAGGGATAGCAACTTATATGAAGTACTTTCGGGATTAAATAAAAGGAAGCAGAGGCACAAATGGCATACTGTGTGGATCCACAAGACGAGATATGCCACTGGCGGCTAGGCCATACATCAGTAGAGAGCACGAAGGAAGAAATGTTATTTACTGTGAGTATTAAGCTTCTCAACTTTCATTGTGCGAATCATATCTAAAAGGCCGTCAGATCACACTGCTCTTTAACAGTATAGAACATCCAAAATCCAGAAGAGTTTTAGAATTGATCCATTCAGACTTATGTGACTCTGTAAGTCCTGTTATGTACAATAATAAGAGATACGTGTTACGTTCCTATATGATTATAGACATTTTGTGATGGTTTATCTATTAAAAAATAAAGCCGAAATCTCAGAGTATCCCAAGGGATACGTCCAGATGGTGCAAGCAAAATTTAATGCCAAAATCTCAAGATTTAGATGGGACAATGGCAAGGAATATGCGAATAAAGAATTTCAACAACTTGAAGTAGATGTATTGCTGCTGTTGGAGAGCCAAACTTGATGAAGCAACTGCCCCACGTATGGTACAAAGTTGAATTTGTTTGACTGCTGTTTGCACCACGTATTGCGGGAGATATGTTTCTTGGAGTGTTCGCCCCACATACGATACAAAGTTCCCGGTGGCCTTCCCCCAACGTTTAAAAATCAACCTTTTATTTTTTTAAATATTTATTTAAAATATTATATATGTATGCCTCGGCTGCGTCAGTAGCAATTTGTAGAAACACGTATTTCTTAGCAGGGGTTGGTGTGGCTAAAGAATGAAGGCTTACGCAAATTATAATAGTATTGTACTTTGTTTTATTAATCCTTCACACGATTAAATACTGATATATCCTACTGTAGAGCTGTGAGATTATTTATTAATTGCACTTTTTAACACGTAAACTTTATATTATTCTCGCCGTAATGAATTTTCATGTCTCACTCTGAATACGTAACGAGCGAACTGCTCGGGAACGCTGTCTAGTAGCGACTAGCTTCTACCGCCTAAATTCGTATATTTCCACTATTTCAAGTCTCTGATTGGCTAATTTTACTCCAATAGAATACTTTTATTTAACTTAAAACTTTTCTAGTTTTTGATTGGCTATTTATAAAATGTTTTAAATATTACATTATTGTTCCAAGAATTATTAGTAGCATTATTAAACTTTCTAATTTACTGTTGTCTCAAGGTCACCTCATTGTTACCTCGTTGTTAGCAACTTTCGGCTTCTATTTTATAATTCTGTTTGTTACAAAATGTATCTTGCTTCTATTCTCACAGCTTCTATATTGTTAAATTACGTAATACATTCACATAACATTATTATACATGTACACATTAATATAAACATAAGACAATGAGTGTTACATACATTTTATATATTATTATATACACATATTGCTTTAAGGCGTGCTGTTATTATATTTTATAATCAGACTGATATTATTTAAGTGTTAAAAAAACTGCCTCATATTTTGTGCAAATAAAGGCACTAAAACTGAGCAGACGATTTCATATTTGCCGCAACTGAATGGAAAGAGCGAGCTAATTGAAAAGGTCAGAACCTACTTGTAGATAGTCTTTTCGAGAAAAATACGTGCCAAAAAGCTGCTTATACGTCGGCATAATTAGCACCTTACAGAATAAAATACCAGCTGAAATTTAGAATGGAACAAAACCTAACTACAGCAAGCTAAAGGTATTTGGCTCAGATGCGCACACACACTCACGTTATGTATATAAAAAAGAAAGGAAAGTTATCCGAGAATCATATACTGTAACACCCCTACGGGGGTGGTTACCCCGCAGTAGGTGATTACACTAGGGGGGTGATAGCTCAGAGGTTGGGGGGATGTGTCGGTACTGGGGTGGTAGGTAGGCCTGGGTGGCGTTCCAGGATGGGGGGGTGTTTAAATAATGCACAGCGATGCATTGACCCAATAAATTATAGTATTACTTTAACGTGAGTACATTGGCCACTCAGATTGGGGTGAAGCCCGACAAGCAAGAAGATCTTAGAGGAGATACAACCTTAACTGTTAGACTGGTGTTGTGTTGGCGACTCGTGCATGGTGAGCGGACCTGAGGTCGTCGAGGTTACAACTCTCCCTTCAACTGTTTACTAACGGCGATTCCCGCAATGACTCAGACAAGGGTCTCGACGACTGATTCAACAATTGATCACTCATATGATGTAATCCTCGGCGCTCAACCTGGTCCGCTACATGGGAGTAGAATAAGTCCCGGATGAGCCAATTGGATTAACGATAATCCTGCCGCTAGGGGCGCTAGTGTCGCTGCGTGCGACGGCGGCAAGTTTGAAAAGCGCCATGAGCGGAAGGATTTTCGTTATTGCAATTGGCTCATCCGGGACTGTTTTCTTTATTTATAATTTGAATACAGTACATTGGATAAAGATATGAATACATAGTTTAGATTAACATGATGTATTATTTGCTTAACATATGAATACATAGTTTGAGAATAACATAATGGATTATTTGATTACAGGAGATTAACATATGAATACAATAAATGAACAATATAAGAAATATTAGGAGAAAAAAAGCACATTAAAATTCATAGTTTGTTGAGGCACTAGGACACACAGATTTCGCGCACAACAATGATTTTAAAGTACGTGGTGCACTTTGAGTCCTCGTCATCGCTGCTGCTGCTATCGACGGTAAATTGGTGGATAGGTTTGGTGATGCAGGTGACGAGCAGGTGAGAGAAACTTTCGTTGACGAACTCGGTGAAGGTTGGTATATAGATGGGGATGGTAAATTCGTTGTAATGGCTGGTTGAGAAGCATCCTGTGGATGTGACTTTGTTGCTTAATGCAGGAATGTTGCTGTTGCCGAGGTATATGATGCATAGTGCGTCTTGTTGATGCTGGTGAACTTTGGTAGGTACGCATTTGACGTGGACGGCGTGAGCCCCTTGGACGTCGAGTGTGATGGTGACAACTCTGCTGCTGCGGAAATAGGAGTTGGAGATGCAGAGGATACGGATAGGTGAAGTTGCGTTGAGAATGAGTTGTAGGTTAAGATTGTTCCCCACGGGGACGGGATAGGTTTCGTCGGACATTATTTAGGGTTATATGGGGAGAACGTGACGATGTGACGTTTGAAACCGTTGCGTAGTTTTTCCTCGCCTGCGTATATGATGCAGAATGAGGTAGAGTTGAGTTTGTTGATGAGTTCTGGAGAGGCTTTTGCAAATCTTGTTGGTAGGAAAACTTCTGTGTCGTTCTCGAGTTTGGCGACGAGCTTTGAACCGTGAACGGTGTCGAGTGTTTTGACGCCGACGACACGATACGCTACGTGCTGTTGAAGCGTAGATACGCTGAGAGTGTCGGCGCTGCGGGAAAATTCTTCTAGCTCTTTAAGGGCGTCCTGTGACATTATGACGGCACAGATGACAGTTTTTGATAAACGGGGGAGGACCGTCTATATGAGTGGTTTGATGAGGAAGGTTGTAGTGTTGTTTACACCTGCGATAAGGTGCGCAAACTACCTGTGCGTCTTTGGGAAGTTGGTTCCACACAAGGTCGACGTCGCTTGGGGGATAGCGTTCAAAGATGAATATGCCGTTCTGCAGCAGCACTTGGCGTTCCCTGGGCAGTAGCAGGTGGATTCTTCGTCCGTTATCGAGATACCGAAAGAGCACGATGAAGCAGTTCATGTGGTGTTTCTAGCGGAGTACCTTCGAAGGAATTGTTGAATTTGCTTGTTGAGTTGATCGAGGTCTTCGTAGAAACCGAGTTGACACTGTGTGCACAGGCGGGTGAGACGGTGCCAAAGTTCGCAGCTGCACGTTTGGTGAAAGCAAAACGAGCAGTGGAAGTCTTTACACGTCGGTCCTGGCATTCCCCCACGGCTGGCTAGCACCGAATGAAGGGGAAAAGAATGCGCGTGCATAAATATAACCCAACTGCCGGAAGCAGGAAATCACCGGTGGGGGAAACGTTCGTTGGAGATTTACCACATCAGGGGAAGCACTGGTGGGGGAAAAGTTGGTTGGAGAAACACCACATCAGGGGGAAGCAGTGGTGGGGGAAACGTTCGTTGGAGGTTGACTACATCCGCCGGAAGCGCTTAGCGATTATTGCACAACATGCGCAGGAAAAACACTGTGTTCGTTGATTTAACGGTTTTCGTCTTGGAGGAGAACTCTGTTTTGAACGGTGCTGAACATGCAAACGACCACATTAGGGGAAGCACTGGTGGGGGAAAAGTTCGTTGGAGAATTACCACATCAGGGGAAGCACTGGTGGGGGAAACGTTGGTTGGATGTTCACTACATCCGCCGGAAGCGTTTATCGATTATTGCACAACATCCGCAGGAAAAACACTGTGTCCGTTGATTTAACGGTTTTCGTCTTGGAGGGGAACTCTGTTTTGAACGGTGCTGAACATGCAAAACGACCACATCAGGGGGAAGCACTGGTGGGGGAAAAGTTCGTTGGAGAATTACCACATCAGGGAAAGCACTGGTGGGGGAAACGTTCGTTGGAGGTTCACTACATCCGCCGGAAGCGCTTAGCGATTATTGCACAACATCCGCAGGAAAAACACTGTGTCCGTTGATTTAACGGTTTTCGTCTTGGAGGGGAACTCTGTTTTGAACGGTGCTGAACATGCAAAACGACCACATCAGGGGGAAGCACTGGTGGGGGAAAAGTTCGTTGGAGAATTACCACATCAGGGAAAGCACTGGTGGGGGAAACGTTCGTTGGAGGTTCACTACATCCGCCGGAAGCGCTTAGCGATTATTGCACAACATCCGCAGGAAAAACACTGTGTCCGTTGATTTAACGGTTTTCGACTTGAAGGAGAACTCTGTTTTGAACGGTGCTGAACATGCAAACGCCGTGAATGTGATCGGGTATGATATAGGATGCTTCGCGACCCAAATGCGCCGCTAAGCACGTGCCGTAGCACATGGGGTTTTCGTTTAACATTTGCTGCATTTTGTCTGTGGAAATGTATTGCTGTTCGTAGAAAACGATGTATAAACCTCTTGCGGGCACAAATTGCAACCACTGATGTTGTACGTCTTCTTTATCTGCTTTGAACTGGATATCGTTGAAGCACATGTTAGATAGCACAAAATGAATTTTGGTTTCGCAGCTGTGAACTCTGGCGGAGACGGATTTTCCGTCGTAGGTGCTGTCGACGAAGCGAAGTGCATAAGGTGTATTTTTATAGGGGTGACCGTCCACCTCGTAGTTTTTAAACATCTTACTGTCATGGTAGTACACCGACAGGTAATTTCTGTAACCCATGATGCGGGAGCGAAGGGCGCGAGATGTTTGGGTGAGGTGCGGTTGGAACGCTGGTAGAAATACATGCGCACTAAGGACCATTTTGTGAGATGCGCAGTGCGAAATGGGTGTTGAGGAAATGATGAACCTCGAGGAATGTTCTAAAATTGGCGCACCGTATCTACTTGGTGAACTGCGTGAAATTCATGTTATGTAAGGGAACGTTGGAGGCATGGTTGTGAAGCATGTACTTGTGGTATGCCATGATTTGATTTTGCACGTCCGTCTCTTCCTTCTTTTTGTGATACATGATGTCGGTAATGATGCGCTGCAGGGTATGCAACACGTGCCATTCTTGTTGGTTGAGCGCAACGGATGCGCCTTGCGGGTCTTTGAAAACGAGCTTTAGCTTTCCGAACACAAACTTAAACACGATGGTGACGCTGTCGCTGAACTGAAATTGCTGTAGACGTCCCTGTGGGTCATTCAAGCGTTTGTGAATGATGGGGATGGCTTCGACGAGTTTGTGCCACAGCGAGGAACTCATGACGACTGCGTTGTGCTGTCCACATTTGGCAATGGTGACGACGAGATGGTGCGGCGGCTGGGGGGAGAATCCCACACTGACGAATTTAGTTTCTTGCGGGTTGAGGAAGTAGATATCCGCCAGAGGACCCACAACTGCACTGTGTTGGAACTGTGCTGGCGGAGCAGGGCTGTCGGGATGCTGTTGGAGGTCGAAGATGGGTAGTTTCCTTTTTTCCCCGGGTTTTGAGGTGGTCGGGGTTTGACATCCGGTTATACTGGAACACACAAAACAATAATAATAATGTGAGGGATAGAGAGATAAACGGGATAGAAAAAAGCAAGCTAATACATAGGTGCGGACCTACCTGGTCGGCGTGCTGCATGGCAGCATGACTGTATCCGCGTGCTGCATGGTACACTCTGAATGAGGCGAGCGGCACCGTGACGTTGCTTTTTATATGAGCAGGAGCGTCTTCTGAAAGCACGTGCAAGACGATGGATTAGCTTAGATGTGCTGAATAGTGACACACACACACACACGTACTCACCTTCAAGGGTTGACAAGTTTGCTGAGCGTCAGAGCACTTTGCGCGGCATGCGTCTTTGAACGTTTTGCGAATGACGACATCATTATGCGCGTGATTGCTGACGTGAAATTTTGAGAAGAATGTATGCTTAGGTAAGCCGGAGCAGCGGTGGGTGAGGTAGGCGATGACGTAATGACCGCAAGTGGTGCTGTCGAAACCTTGCAGCCTTCTGGCGTTGGTGGACCAACGCGTCCCGCAGACCGAATTTAAGAACCGGAGAAAATGGGGCGAAAGCGGTCCTATGCCGTAACTGTCAAAATATTCTGCATGCGAGTTTTTGTCCACAAAGATGCAAACCCAGTGTTGCCCGGATTTGGTGCTGGGGTCGGTGTTAGCCACTAGCGCCAAGGGAGGCGTTCGAATGCCGTGAAGTACGGGTAGTTTATCGCAGGGGTAGACGCCTAAAAAGTGAGAGCGCGTAGAGGGGCATGTCGATAGAAACCGTTGAATTTGAAAGGTGTTCATGATACCAAAATGGATCGGTTGGCGTCGATTTCGACCGTGCGATGTATTTCCGCTAGCAGCAGAAGTATGACCGGTTCTGTCAATTTATCGGCAAAACCGATGCTTATAGAGACGGTTCCGTGGCGCTGACCCGAGATGTGAGACTCGTTAGCGCTCATGTCTGCAGTGAGATCGAAAACCATTGTCGTATACCCTTGCGGGTAGGTTTCTCTGGAGATGGAGTGTCCCTCGTCCTTGAAATGAATGCCTAGGCCGTCCTGCAGGGTTTGAAAGCATTGCAAATAGTGTCCCTTTGTAAAGTCGGGTTGCAGAGGTTGGGAGGGAACGGGTTGCCCGTTTACGTAGAGCTGAAAGAAGTTCATTTTAAAATGTTTCAAGTTGTACGGATTTGAGTTAAAATGGCCGGAATAGGCCTTGTCGGTGACCATGGCTACTACCACTCTCCTTGGAACTTGCCCTACGCACACGTCGCTAAACGTCATTGCCCTGGACTCCTTGGGGATACTGAGAGCGTGAAAGCTGACGTCTTTGAGATGGTACTTTGCGTTGCCGTTTGCGAGCACGGCCTGGTACGCGAGCTTTATGGTCGGCGAGGGCCGCACCGATTTTAAGCGCAGCGTGGCAGACACGATGTCGGCGTACCCGTTAAAGGTATCTACGTCGGAAAACAGATAAAACTGGGGAGAGGCGGGAGTGAGCTTGACGGTCATGCTAACGTTGTTCAAAAGCAGCTTCTCCTGTCTAAAAAGAGCGTTGGACAGAGGACCGATGAGCTGTACGACGTTGCTCCCTTTGGTAAACTCCTGACGCCACTGAAAACCGCATTGGCGATAAAAGTGTCCATGATGCCTGCCGTGTCCTTTCTCCAGACGGTAGATTCTAGTTCGGTGTTCATGGCATCTTCGGAGTAATTGAGAAGCGTCTCGAGGTAGGTTCTATAGGGGTAACCGGCTTGCGGCATGGAGACGATGACGTTATTGAGGGTTACCTCCATTTGTTGAAACAGGGAATTTAAGGCGTTGTTGACCAGAGCGGCGTTAGCGTCAGCGTTTAAGGCCTCTCCTTTGTCATCTACAATGCGCACCATGAGTTCGAGTACGACGTAGGTCAAGTCTAGGTAATCGTCCGCATTTCCGGAATAATGAAAGGTGATGGGGTTATTTTTCATTAAAGTGTTTTGAGGGTTTATGTATAGGAACCGTGACTCCTAGATGCTCATCTGAACCGGTACCTCTGTAAAGAGGTCCAGTTCGGAACTCATGTGGACGGCCGCGTCTGCCATTACGAAAATACGTCTTGCACCTTACGCCTACCGCGTTTCAGCTTCGACTGCTTGCTCTTTTTGAATTTGCTCGGTTTTATTCTCTTGAGGCGCCTGGCGCCGGAACCGAGCATGGCATCGAGCTTTTCGTCGACTTTTCGCTTTAAATTGTATCCGGACTCCTTGAGCCTCCGTTGGAGCGCTTGCTTTGGCGCTGCTCCCGCCACAGTCACATCGGACAGAACGTGAGCGCCCGCCTTTAAGGCCTCCTTTCCGACTGCTTTTGCTCCGCTCTTTAAAAACGGTAGCAACCTTCTGAAGAGTCCTCCGAGGGCTGAAAAGAGACCGCTGCCTCTTTGGTAGCGGTTGCCCCTGTAGAGAGTGAAATCGCGATGGTGGAACGCGCCGCCGGTCTGATTGAGGTAGTACCGCGTTACGGCGTGCACGTCCATTACGCCTGTTTCGGACGAAAACGAGAACTATAGTAGAGGAAAATCCGTCGGCGAATGGCAAGAGATCGCCGTAACCGTTCCTTAAATCTATGTTGACCGTCTTGAAGTCTTGCTGAATCAAGGGTACCCAATTTTGGGGAAAAAACGTCTTTTCGTCGCTCACGTAAGTGTTGTTGCTTCTTTCGTATTCCACGGCCGCGCTCTCTATGACTTGGGCGAAGGTGTCGCCCACGACTTGCGGGGACACTAGATTACAATAGATGAACATTTCGTAAGGAAACCCCATATAAGGATCTACGGGGTGTTTAGCAGCTTTTTCGAGAATGACGTTGACGTAGGGCTCGAAACCCAACATTTTTGCCATAGCGGGCGTTAAGAGCAAACTGTGGATGCGGTGTAGAGGTCCCGGAGGGTCCTCCGATTTTGAAACGTCTCGTTTGGGTCTGACGGAACGAGCCGCCGCGGGTTTCTGCTGCCCCGAAGCCCGGGGCTTCGGTTTCGGTTTCGGCTTGGGTCTCTGGTGGGGCGCATCGTTGAGAGCTTCGTATTCGCCGACCGCGTACGGTACGACCGTGCGCGCGACATTTTCCACAAACCCGTCGAACGGAATGTCGGGTAGTGGTTCGGGATGGGCGACGGCGGCATTTACGCCCACCGTCTGCTTGCGCTCGTCGAAGGGGAATAAGTTTTCCACGTGCAAGTGTTCGATTAGAACGGCGTTGACGAGGTTCACCAAATCTTTGGGATTGTGCACGATGCCTTGCGGCATTTGCAAACTGAATTTGGAATGCGTGGGGAGGAGCGTCATGGTGTACTTGGTGCCCACGAGATGGGCATCGTCTCGCGAAAGGTTATAAAATTTCACCGGATACCTGACCTTTTGCGGGGCGACCTCCCATTCTCCCTGCAGAACGATTCTCTCGGGCAAGATGTTAGAAAATCTGGCCGTGGTGTTGTCGGTAAAGTGTTCCATGGAAGCGTTGCTCACGAGAGTGATGGAGAAGGGCTTGGTCTTAATCATGTCGAATCGATGGTCGAAGCCAGAACTCACGAGTTAAACTTTCCCGGATACCCCTTCCACTTTACCAAGACCTGCTTGTGGCGCCCTCGGCCCTTGGTCTGTAAAACGCGTTCGATCTTAAACGTCCGAGGTAGCGCGACCTTTTGTAGCTCCTCGGTGTAAAATGTGCCGTCTATGGCTTCTCTGGCCAGATCCTTCAACTTATATACCACCGGCCGACCACGCACCACCTCGGCTATCCGAAATATTTCGTCCGTCCAATTCTGCTCGTAGCCCTTGTCGAATTTCATTTTTTCTTTAGAGATGCGCACGTGATCGCCGACGCAAAATGTGGGTTTCCCTGCGCGAGGTAGGGTCCTATTTCCGTAGAGATTGCGGTACACTCGTAAAATGTTAGATTCGTTCACGTCCTTCGGAGCCATTTTTATGGACCTGTGATGCGAGCTATTGTACGACTCGAGTAAGGCCGGAAGGACTTCTAGGTATCTGTAACTGTTTTTGTGCGTGAAATACCTCCACTCTTGGTTTTTAAGGTGCGGTTGAAGCGCTCCACGACGCTGGCTTTAACGTTATTTTTGGTTGTGTAATGTTTCACGTTGTGTTTCTTCAGAAAGTCGCGAAAAGTCTTGTTGGTAAACTCGGTTCCCTTGTCCGTTTGGAGGACCCTGGGGACGCGTTGGGAGAATATGGAGCGAAACGCTTGCGCAACCTCGGTACCCAGCTTCGATTTCAGGGGTACGGCCCAAGCATATTTGGAAAATACGTCGATAACGGTCAGAATGTACACGTAAGGTTTGTTATGTTCCCTCACGCTGTTCATGACGTTTAGATCGGCCTCCCAAAGATCGTCCATATTCGTCACGTGATAACATCTGGTAGGGAACCGCTTTCTGACCGGTTTGTACAGAGTGTAACTGTCCTGGGTTTGAAGGAAGGACTCGATGTTCGCCTTAGACGCACCCGTGGCCTTTCGAAGGGGCTTGACCGTACCCAAACCGGCATAGTGTTCCGGTTTGGCATAGTATCGCCTTAGCGCCTACCATTCCTTCATGCTTTACTTGTACAGGGGTTGCCAGACGCGTTTGCGAAAATGGTACGACGCGGAAGGCGATTTCAATTTCTTTTTCGGAGTGGCAGGGTTTGCCCTCTTCTTTTTGCGAGGCGAGAGGAGGTTGACCTTTATGGTTCGGGGTTCGACCTCCTGCTTCACCGGCACGCGTTCGTGCACGTCTTCGTAATCGTCGTCGTCGTCGCCGAGGAAGGGCTTTCTGACTTGTGCCACGAGATCGAGGTAGTTGTCCAATTTATCTTTTACGAGCCGCCACTTTTCGTCGGCAGAGAGCTTTGCGCTCTGCAGGTTCTGAATTTCTTTAGCCAATCTGGATATGGTGCGGTCTATAGCGTGAAGCTTATCGACGGTCTTTGGTTGCGGTGCAACGAGGATCTGCTTGCCGTACTTCATCCTGTTAATTTCGACACTAGCGCGCCGCCAAGCGAAGCCAAGACGGGTAGGAGAAATGCCGGCAAAAAACCTCCTTTTTGAACCAAGATGCTCTTCTTCTTCTTCTTCAGAGGAACCCGTTTATCCGTCAACTTTCTCCAAGAAGCCTTGTGCTTCTTTAGGCGACCCAAGCACTTTGCGGGAAGTTGCACGTGACCTCTGCACACGTTGAGCATGCATTCGCTAATGGCCTTGATCAGATCGCCATCGGCATTTTTTGAAAACTTTTTGCGCAGAGGGGCCTTCGCCTTGGCCAGAGCCGTCAAATTACCGTGCTGTCTCGCTATGCGAGGACTGGTCAGCGTCGCAAGCCTTAACCTACCTCTAGCCATGCTCGCGCGATAATGACGTTCGCTCCGAAAGCGGTACTTTTTATTTAGACTCAATGGCCTCAGTTGGGTAAGACTCTGCCGGGATAATATAGAACGAAACGAACCCGAGTCCTCTCGGCGGTCTCAGTTGGGTACGAAATAAGAGAGGTTTTCCCCCGGCAGCACGCCGGTTCGATACCTGTATCGGGCGGGCGTGTACTGAGTGCAGTCCAACACGAGATACCCGTGAGGGCGTTCGGTGGCCTTCTCGAAGGCCTCCAAGAGAAACCTAGAGTTCCTGGGTTCGATCTGCTGGCACAGTCTCTCGATCTGCATCTTGTCCCGGTTGTTCTTGAAGACCACGACGTAGTTTGCATTCAGAGAGATGTTGCGATATTTCTGAGCCTGCGGAAACACGTTCTGCAGGATGTAGACGATGCCGAAGCGCTTGTGATGGGAGTCTCTGGTGAAAAAATTGGACACGTCCTTCCCGCCACCCTCCAGGACCAGATCGTCGAGGACGACGAGGTCGTTCTCGCCCACCGAAGCAAGTTCGGGTATGCCCGCGTGGGTCTCGCAACGCAGAGCCGAGGGTTCGAGTCTCGGCGAATACTCCGGAGGGTGGCACCACAGCACCCTCCTGGGGCGCACGTCGAACATCCGGTGCGCGTGGCGTAACAGGTTTTTCACGAAGGTCGACTTGCCGCAGCGCGACGGCCCCGCCACGAGCATCGTGCTGGGAAACTCGAATCGCCCTAGGTCTCGGGGACCGGGCATCGTCTCCTCAGGGCGCCCGGTTCGAAATGACTTTGGCGCGGCTGTAGACGTCTCATTTATGCGTTCCTCTTGAACCCGTAGGGATAGGAATCGTGATCGCCGGCGAGTACGCGCTTGTTGACCACCATCCTAAACGTCTTCGAGCTGGGTTCGGTGACGACCGTCCAAGACGGTTTCCGCGAAATCTGCGTGCCCGCCAGCTTCACCGCATGGTCGTTGTCCCTGAGCACCACGTCGCGAATCACCTCCGCGTTCACCAGCTCCAGGTTGCCCGAATTCAGCGTGATCCCCTTCACCTTGCACACCGAGAAGGTCTTGCCCGTCTCGGGGTAAACGATCTCCATGCAGTAGCTCTTGGGCCCCGTGGAGGCGAACCGGGCGATGTAAGAGCCCCTCCCGTACTTCTCCAGCTCGTCCGTCATGTCCCCCAGGAGGCGTCCAACGGACGGCGTCCAGTCACCCGGAGCGGCGGCGACGACGACGGAATCGGTGTCGAAGTAGCAGACCCGTTCTCCCAGCCTCTTGAGGTAGGAGTAGAGCACCAGGCGCGCGTGAGCCGTGGTGTAGGCCGCCAGGACGGCGTTGGCGGCGGGGTTGACCTTGCGGCACTGCTCGCAGTACCTCCACACCGCGTACACGATCCGGTCGGTGACGGGCACGTAGGTCTGCACTTCCACGCCCGGGTCGTTGAGCAGCTCCAGGAGGCGGTCGTACCGGTCCACCAGCTCGCACGTGGGGAGATTGTCCTTCTGCCCCAGTTTGCCCCAGAAGCTGTTGAGCATCAGCTTGGCCAGCTCCCGCCTGCCGGGGTTGGTGGCAACGGCCTGGGGATCCAAGGCGACGCCTTCGTGTTCGAAGAATTGCTCCACGTACTGCTGCTTTGCGGCAGGTTCGTCGCAATCCGAGGGCCAGCCGGAGGCTTCGGTCTTGATCTTCAAGAACTGATTCACGTAGTCCTCGAAGAGACCCTTGGCTGCGGTGGTCGGTTCGTGCCGCACCACGTCGTATTCCCACATCTCGTGGACCCGGAGGAGGCGGTACCCCTCCTCCAGGGCGACCTTCATCTCGTCGACCACCCAGGTACCCGACAACGCCCTCTCGCGCTCTCCGTGGTGGCACTCGTCTTGGTTCTCCGCCTCCGCGCAAGCGCGGCATAGCGGGAACATGAGCTTGCCGCCAATACGCGCCGGTAGCACCGGGTGGTACAGGTGTTGCGGCGGTAGAACCTCGCACTTCACCAACCCGCCCCCCACGTCTTCCAAGCGCGGGAATCGATCCACGTGGTACTTGGGGTGGCCCGCGGGGTAGGGTTTCGTCTTGTTCACGTACGGGTACAGGCTGCATACGTCGTAGTAGTAGATCTTGCTATCCCCCTTCGCCTCGCAGTACGTCTTGGTGCAGTTGGTGCGACCTCCGTAGAAGGCGTCTCTGGAGTTCAGGGGTTCCGGTACCGCAAAATCCCTTGCGTGGCGCGCGAGGTCCTGGTTGGCCTCCATCGCGGCGTTGAACTCGCACTCCCACATTTCCACCACGGCGTAGCCGGCGGCCTTGATCTTGGCCGTGACCTTCTCGGTGCTCTCTAACCTGGAGGTCATGGTTTCGTGTCTCGAGTTGTATATCACCGCATGGCGATTGTGAAAGCACCGCCTGCAGGCGTGGTGAAAGCAGCCGTGGAAAAAGTACGCGGTTTTTTCAGCCTCTCTATCCGTCCACCTTGTGCCCCACGATTTTAACTTCGCGTCCTCGCATGGCATGCTGGATGACGATGCGGTTTTGCATCTCTAGCCAAGTTAGCCATATGCATGCAGCGCGAGACTGCCGGTCCGCTAGTCGATACCCGCCCGCTGGCAAGAGGGCAATTTTTTTAAGCGGCATGAAGCGCTTTCTATACACGCACATGCACGCCTGCGCGATGGTGACGCATTCTCTGAACGGGTCTATTCCATTCTCGTCCAAGAATTCCCTTCTGAATTTGGAAACTCCCTGACTGAGTAGAAATACGTCCATCTTGCAATACGCCACCATTTCCGCCCTCATGTCGAAGACGTACCCGGAGGACGCCTTTTCTTCGTGCCACTGCTCGAAGGCTTTCCAACCCTCCGCCGACATGCCCTCCGGACAGTAATGCCTTTTGTCGGGAATCGAACCCACGTACTGCTCGTTTTCCTTCGTGTTAAACAGGTACGGGAAATAACCTTTGCATTCCTTCAATCCGAAGGTCTTGGAAAAGCGGGAGAGTGGCATGGGTATGATGTTGAGCGAGTCTAGAAATGTGACGTCACCGTACCTCATCCTGTAGATCTTGCTCCCGTTCATGATGAGCTCCGGCACCCAGTCTAAGTGCACCACCATGTACTTTAATAAAAACTGCCCGTCGTAAGCTCTGAGGTTATGCGCCACGACGTAGACGTCCCAGGCATCGAACCTCGCCTGCGCGATGTGTTCGAAAAGCTGCTTCATGGGCTCGTCCATAACCACCCATTCTTTGCAAGCGCATTCGGTACAGTATGCAGTCTTGTGGCGTTCGTCGATGCAGAGCGGACAGGCTTGGTACAATACGCACAAGTTAGGTACATGCTCGTATGTGTCCTTTTTGCCGGTATATGGAATGTTTTGCGTGCATTCAAAGTCGATAAACATAAACACGTACCGGTTTCTTTTGTTCTTTGTGGCATACGGCTGCATATAGCCCATGTGGCTAGAATTCACGTGTAACTTGCAATGATAGCAGTACTTTTCCCCGCACTCGTGCGCGGTTTTTCTGTACCTCGCATTCACGAGGTTATTGCAAGACGTGCACACCTTTTCTACATCGCACACCGACAGCGCCTTTGGGTAAAAAACGCCTTTCTTTGCGTGGTTTGCAAAGCATGTCGGTCCCTTAAAATCTCTGTTGCACTCGGCGCAGCGTATGTAGGCGTCAAATCGCGCATCGCACTGCTGATGGCATTTAGCACACCTGGCGTCGCACCTATGAAATTCTTTTTTGTGTGCCGAGGGATGATGACACTGGCGGCAATACCATTTGCATTTAAAGCACTTGTGAAGGTTCACGATAGCATTAAAGTGCCCGGCGTGGAGCATGACGTCGATGAATTTATCGCATTTCTTATCCGACGCGTACAGCACGTGCTTCCCCGTATGATCGCCAAACACTGTCACAGCGTAGCCCTTTAACGCAGCGTCAAAGCGTCTGACGTCATCTATCGTGCAGCTGTCGTGGCCTTGACCGATGCTCGCACACAAGGCTACAGCCTTCGATTTTTGCAGATAGTCGGAGCGCGTCATCGTTTTATAGTTGACGTCGCGATCCACTTTGGCTTTAACTTCAACAATGGCTCTTGCTAAACACAAGTTGTCTTTGTTGGCTATTTCGACAATGCCTTTATTATCCCTACAGGCATCGCAAGGTTGGTGGCACGAACCCGAGACCTCCTTGGTCCACACAAACGTTACATGAAGAGGCCCGCTTAGCAAGAATTGTTGGTTACTTTGCATTACTTTTTCGATGCTTCCAACAATGACATCCGCATTCAATTGGTTCACGCGCCTCACGCTCATGTTGAAGGCTTTAGACGCCTCCTTTTCGTCTGTTATGGATATGCCTAAATATCCGGGTTCGTTTTCTAACAGGTTCTCTTTCGCAAAGTTTAGAATATCGTTAAACAAATGCGATACCCATTGCTCCGGGTTAACATCTCTGGGGACCGGGTTTACGGTAATTTGCGACTCTGTAAAGCCGGAAAATAGCCTTGGCAGCGTTCTTTGCTTGTGTCCTATAATTTCGAACGTAGGCTGCAAGGTGCCATCGCGACTTCCCCCGGGTTGCGGCTCCATCTTATCGTCCGAATGCACCGATCGCTCTTTCCCTGCAAAGTACTGCTGCTATTTTGTTTTTATTTTAAACTATTTTTCGTCAAATAGAACGATTTTGTAGAAAAACCGACTATCGCTCCCGTTTCTCACTACGGCCGTTTGCTCTTGGCACCGGGTTTTTATAAGCTCGCTTATCGCAACCGCTGTTTCAACATGCGCGTCGAGTTAAATGCTTCATTTCGCCACAAAATTGTCAAGTTGTAAAAACGCGGTCATCCTGTCACGATCCGCCACTGCGCGATCCCTACCATCGACAATAAGCTGCATTTTATCGCTGACGAACATCCGTTTCTCACGCTCGATTTTCACTTACATCAGCACACGTTCTTTGCGCGTAGTGCCAGACGTGGGAATGGCTGAAGCGAGCAGAGGTGTAACGCTTGCACCCGCATTAGTGCAATGTTTAAAACTATGAGTGTCGTGTGTAGTGTTTTTGTGTTGTGCCGTGCATACGTGTTATGTAAAATGTAAGAATTAAATAGAATCAGCAGATACTTCCTTTCTAAGGAGTAACACCAACTGTTGAATAAAAATTCTCAAGTGTTACGTTCGTATGACCTCTACCCTCTATCTCTTATAGGTGAGTACGAAAGTTTATTTTCATATCCACTTAATTTTAATCCGGATGAACTTTTCGGGAAATGGTTGCATTGTACATCCGTATTACATCCAAAGGGACGCTATACACTGGCCTTAAAATTCTAAATTCTTTCCATCAACATCGCGAGCAAGAACTGAAAAGCGACATGCCTTTAAAAAAGAATGGCTAAGCATTGTACAATTCGAACCATTTATAACAGATATCTCGGAAATGGCTGACGTCACAAAAAAGTTATTTCAAATAAATTGTGTGTGTTTTTAAAGAGATCTAAATTTTTTGTATTGTATGTTTTTCTCAAATCTTAGCAGTTATACAAGATCATAGAAAATTTCTTCCGAATCAAGAGGACTTCACAGGCTATTTCCACAAAATTCAAGATATACATTTTATTTTTCATATAAATGTCTTTAATATATGGTGTTGTAATTAAAATCGTCAGAGACAGTTTTAGAAAATAAAACATTTCGGAAAATAGTTCATGTAAAGGGTAGTTTTGGGTGGAGGGACTTTCTTGAAAATCTCTGTGTCGTATCTTTGGAAGGTACTCAACCTAAACACCAAGTTTAGTATTTATCCGACTTTTCATTTTTGAGTTTTGCTGCTCTGAAACATACACGCAGAATTTTCTAAAAATGTTTTTTATTCAGGGGACCTCAAAACAAGTATTTAGTTTTCCAGTGAAATCTCAATATTGAATATTTGGATGAAATGCATACCTCCTCTACCTACTATTTTACGTGGTAGAGAAAGCCCCTAAATCAACATTATTACATGCAGTTGTGAAAAATATTACAGCTATGATTAATAAATTCTGGGATTACGAGAAATTTGTTAATATTAGTTTAAACGTATGTAGTTGCAAGAAAAGTGAGTATAGCTAGCTCGAAACTTAGCGTTGTTGTCACAAATAAACGATATAGAGATAACTCTGATTTTCATAAAAGTAAGATTAAAACTACTTGCTTAAGGTAAAATGCTTGTCTCATATTAAGAATATTCTCAGATATTCGGAAAATGGCGCGAAAGTTGAGTCTGACGCCTTGTTATTTTTATTCCGTTTTTTCTTCAAGTGGGTTTCTCTATTGTTACATTTGTATAGTCACTGTAACTATTTTTACTTTCTCTACCACGTACATAGCAGATACAGGAGAAATTGCATTGCACTCAAAAATTCCATACCGGGATTTCACCAGAAATACATCTATAGATTTGCACATTTCAACTTATTACATAATTGGCTTATATTGTGCATGATGTTTCATTTAAATACCCACAAACTGGGTCTGTGATTATTACTTATTGTTTTTATGTGTTTCAGTGGGTGAATAATAATTAGTTTGTTGGTATCGTTATCACAGTACTGTTTCACTTGTGAAATTCCGTTCTCTTTGTATGAAAATGAAAAAAGAAAAGATAAAAGAATGACGAGTTGTAGTGAGAAAGGTCTAAAGCTTTTAAACATTAAAATCAACATGGAAACTTTGTAAATAGACAACGCCACAAAGTAATAATAATAATAATAATAATAATAATATAATACACATAAATTGTGTTCTTTAACGTTCTTGCACAGTTCTTGTACAGTAAGGCTTCGTTTCCTACGGTTTAACAGTTGTACAAAAGACATTCACAATGAGACTACTTCACAGCTATTCCCAGAAAATTGAAGTTATACATTTTATTTGTCATGCAGATATCTTAAACATACCGTACCGTAATCAAAAGGGTTAGAGCCATTTTTAAGACAATAAAAATAACGAACTTTCTTCCACTAAACGGGTAGTTTGCGGTGTGGGAATTTTCTTGAAATCTACGGTTTGTTAAATTTTTTTTATACACTACTATTTTAGTGTGTGTGTGTGTGTGCGAGTATGTGCCTAGTATCCGTGCGCCACAAGCCAAAACGACGACATTATAGAAAAACTTTATCATTTGCCTACCGGACAGGGACAACCGCGAAAAACCTGAAAAAAGCTCTAAGAGTATTCTAACGCTTACCGATCTGGAAAACCCATGAAAACAAGATAGTACACTTTTTTGCCGCTTTCGACCGGCAATGAGAACCCTGCTCCTACGTACGCTAGCGACCAGGTTTTTGGTATAGTTAAATTACGTCTGTGCAAAGGGCGTCTGTACCGCTTTAAAAAACCTAGGTATATCAGTGCGTAGTGATGTTGGTTGATCTTAAAGCTGGTTAAGCATTTTTCAAAAACAGTTTGCTACACGCTACTATTAAATGTGTGTGTGCGAGTATGTGCCTAGTATCCCTGCGCCGACAAGGTAAAACTTCATCATTTGCCTACCGGGCAGGGACAACCACTAAAAAACCTGAGAAAACCTCGAAAATTAGAAACGGCTTCGTCAATCACTACAGTAAACGCCTACCAACCAGGGAAAACCTATGAAAAAACAGAAAGAGCTTGCATTCGTTTACCAACCGCAGAAAACCCCAAAAAAACTAGTTATTTTTTTAAAAAAAACGAAAAAACAAAAAGAAAAAAAAGAAAAAAAGGAAAAGACGAATAATATAAGTATGGCAACTGCAACGGGTGTGTGTGTGTGTGTGTGCGAGTAAGTGCCTAGTATCCGTGCGCCGACAAGGTAAAACTTCATCATTTGCCTACCGGGCAGGGACAACAACTAAAAAACCTGATAAAACCTCGAAAATTAGAAACGGCTTCGTCAACCACTACAGAAAACGCCTACCAACCAGGGAAAACCTATGAAAAAGCCGAAAGAGCTTGCATTCGTTTACCAACCGCAGAAAACCCCCCAAAACTGGTTGTTTTTAAAAGAAAAAGAAAAAAAGGAAAAGACGAATAATATAAGTATGGCAACTGCAACGGGTGTGTGTGTGTGTGTGTGTGTGTGCCTATTTAATTTTTATTTTCTTTTGCACTGCACACATTTGTGTTACAATATATATGCATTTTCAATTTTGGGAAAACCTATGAAAAAGCAGAAACAGCTTGCAGTCGTCTACCACCAGAGAAAACCCCGAAACACTAGTTATTTAAAATTGCTGATGAGTTCTGGATAGGCTTTTGCAAATGTTGTTGGTAGCAAAACTTACCTTTACCATCACCTCCAACATACCCCACTCCCTCACCTTTTTTCTTTCCACCAATCATAATCTCTCTTATTCTTACCAATCAACAACTTTCATTTGTTCCTTTCCAACAATAACATCACTTCTTATTCCCACCAATCACAACTTCACACGTCACTTTCTGTTATACTTTTTATCCCTCGTTCGCCATCTTTCCCCTCTTTCAGCCCCAACCTCCGCACAGACAACACCTCACCGCTGCTTAACCTCAACTTCATGCCTCCGCCATCTTATTTAGTTCCCATTTTTACCACCGCGCCTCTCATCTTCCAACCAGATTGCCGTTAAGAACAGATCTCGTTCATTCACACCTCGACGGTGTACTCGACAGCAGCTACTGTGAACACCTACGTCGTACACTTTTTTAACCGCTTTCGACCGGCTATGAGAACCCTGCTCCTACGTACACTAGCGACCATCACGATGGTCCAGTACCAGGTTTTTGGTATAGTTAAATTACGCCTCTGCAAAGGGCGTCTGTACCGCTTTAAAAACCTAGGTTTATCAGTGATTAGTGATGTTGGTTGATCTTAAAGCTGGTTAAGCATTTTCAAAAACAGTTTGCTTTTATTTTTTCGCGTCGCGTGAAGCTGCCGCGCTTTTGGTGACGCATCCACACCGGTAACAGGTAAGTACCACACGCATAATTATTTTTCGGACCTGCTTGGCGTAGGAATATATCCTTTCGTGTTTTGGTACTGTAACCTCAAATCTCCTTACCCTCCTCTTGCGTCCGCCATCTTGTTTAGTTCTCACCGCATCTCCTTGTCGCAGACCCTCCGCCATTTTTAGTTCCCACTATTTTAACCTCAAAATCTGCTCTTCTAAGCTCTTGCTACCGCCATCTTCTTTTAGTTCCCATTCTCACCACCGCGTCTCCTTGCCCCCACCTCTTGCGACCGCCATGTTCACCACTAACCTCCAAATTTCCTCGTCCTTAAACCTCTTGTCTCAACCACCTTGTTTAGTTCCCATTTTCGCCACCGCATCTCATATCGCCCCATCTCTCTATCCACTCAAGAAAACTACCATCCAACGTTCAAAAATTGCTGATCAGTTCACGACAGGCTTTTGCAAATCTTGTTGCTAGCAAAACTTACCTTTCCCAACACCTCCAACATACCCCACTCCCACACCTTTTTCTTTCCACCAATCATAATCTCTCTTATTCTTACCAATCAACAACTTTCATTTGTTCCTTTCCACCAATAACATCACTTCTTATTCCCACCAATCACAACTTCACACGTCACTTTCTGTTATACTTTTTATCCCTCGCTCCCCATCTTTTCCCTCTTTCAGTCCCGACCTCCGCACAGGCAACACCTCGCCACCCCGCTCCTCTCCATCACGTGACCTCCATACTCTTTCATCTTCCTTCCTTCATCTTCCACCCAAATTAACGAACCAATCAAAACACTCCACGTCACTTCCTGTTTCTCCTTCACCTTTCCCTAATCCTCAATTCTTTTAACTCGTCCCGGATGAACCAATTGCAATAACGATAATCCTCCCGCTCAGGGCGCTTTTCAAACTTACCGCCGCCGCCGTCGCACGCAGCGACACTAGCGATCCTAGCGGCAGAATTATCGTTAAGTCAATTGGCTCATCCGGGACTATTACTACTGACGCTCTTTAACTTTTGTGTTCTCAGCTCCCCATTCTATATTGGGTGTGAGAGACTGGAAATTTTGCTCAGATGCCTCTTTATCAGGTATGATCTTCTTTTAAGATCAGGTATGATCTTCTCGTGTCGTAAATCTACGACACGAGACCAACAGCTTTACTTCCCTTCCGAAGGAAGCCGTGCTAAGGATTTTTACGCCAAAAAAATTCCATCACCATCCGTGGGGTTTGAACCTGTGACCTGAGGAACTAAAAGCTAGCGTGGTACCTCTAGACTACGGAAGAGGACGTAGTTGTCTCGTTGCTAGAAAAAACAAACTGTTGCAGTGATCGCATCAGGTATTTTAGTTTTAACTGTATAAACAAGGTTTAAGAATAATAAGTGAGAGCAATAGGATAACACAATTAGCTGTTCCTTTCTCGTCAAAGCTACCTCATTAGTAAAAGTAATGAGTTTGAGATTTGATTATGCATAATTTTTTAAAACTAAAAGTCCCGTAAGGATCTGTATCCTGACAATTATGTTTACAAATAAAGTAATCAGTTTTCATAGTTGGTGTTCCAGATTTAGAGAAAATCTCTTGCATTTCCTGTTTAAAAGTTAAGTGAACCTTGCATTACAGGCATAAATAGAAATGCGAATAAATGTGACTTGAGTTTAGTACAATATTAATGTTCTATTAATGAGGTGCTTATTTAACAATTACCACAATATTTAATTCCCTTCTGCACAAATACCATACTACACTTACTGGCGCAAGTCACAGCTGGTGGCCTATTTAGTCTTCATTGTTTAATTTTTTTAACAAGTGAGGAGGAAAGCTGAATATAGAAGGAACTTCACTCTCGTTTAAGAAGTTCGTATTTGCTTTTCCAGGCCTCAGCTGCAACAGTCGTCTGTAAAATAACTACTAAAAAGGCTGCGGTATCTTGAGGATTTCCAGTTTTGTCTTCGAACAACTTAACCCCACTTATGCGGGAACCTGTTTAAATATTAAAATTATATACAATCTGCTAAGTACACTGCGTAATGCTTCATATTTTAAATTCTTTATAGGTTACATTGACACATGTGAAGTGTATAGCAATAATTTAAAAGATGCAGGTTCTCCAAGAACTTAAACGTTTGTCCTCAGACCTTTGGGTATTATTATAACCATATGCAACACATTGTGTTCCCAGGATTTGATCTTAAATTCCATTAAACTACTACAATCTTGAGTTCCACAATGGAATATATACATCCAATTCGGCGTCATGTGTACAGATGGCGTCCCGAATTCATTTGTATGTAGTCTGTTTAGCTCTCTCGCCGGTACTCTTCCTCCATGATTATTCTGTGTACTGTATTCAGAAATAAAAATGGCGGAGAATTTTAAGAAAGTGTTGAGTAATTGAATGAGATTGCTTCAGTTTGAAAATATTCTGCAAGTATTCCATCATTAATGTAAGCAGAATTATTTACGTGGTAAGATCTGAAGCAGATACCGGAATACACACAGTATATATAGACCCATTTCTTGTTTCGTATTTCTTTAACCCCTGGCATAAGGAGGAATTCCTCATTCCATGAGGAATTGAAATCGATTTGAGTACTTATTCTGTTTGAGACCCGCGTTTTCTTGTTAGAATCAGCATTGAGATCGATTACGATAAGTAAAGTTCATCTTTTAGTTTGGTTGACGGTTTTATTTGGGGAGCAAAAAAAAAAAATCTTGCGTTACTGATTCTGTAAGCAATTTAGGTAAAACTCGGAGGTCCATCTCATGGGAATGTAAATGCGCATTGTTAGGTACCAACTGTTAAACGAAAAAAAAACGCAGTAGTAAACAAGTTAGTAAACACGGTAATAAGCAGTCTGGAAATAAAGCCACTGATAAACTGCTTTACTTGTGGTCCTCATTACGCTTCCGCCATTAGGATCATTTTGTACTTTTGTAGTTCGACGTTTGAGTGAAAAAACATGACTGGAAGGTTATTTTGCGTATATTAACGGTATTCAAATAACCGGTTCTCAGGAATTTCACTTCTATGGTCTGGATTGTCATTTTCTTATTTAGTATATCCTCGTTGAAAATGCTTATAAAAGCGAAAGGAAAGCGAATAATTTACCATAGGATTAAGTTTAGAAGCGGATCTGATCTCTTCAATGTGTGGTGCGCACCCTTTTTAGGTGTTTTAGTTTTATAGGGAAATCGCGTTACGAACGCAACAAACTTAGCCATGTTGTTGCTAAAGCACATGCAAAATGGGAACTGCCAACCTAAATAAAAAGTGAAATCCGCCAAATATGCAATGTGTTGTTGTTACTAGAATTCTTCTTCTTCGTTTACTGTTGCCGCTGACAAAAAACGCAACGCTTTCATAGTAAGAAAGACTATCCACATCTTGTGAAAGTTTGTTATATTAATGTTATTTCCATTAAGTAAAGAAGTTTCTATACTGTAACAATAGTAGATAGTTAATGCAAGCCTACATAAAAAAAACTAAACCTAACCTAACCTCCCGTGAATCAGAAACCTAAACTTAGAAATGCAACTGCTACATTCCTCCCCTACTAAAAACATCTCCCGGCTACTCTTTGAGGGTGAGGGCCCTCAATCTCTCGGCTACACCTTGAGGCTGAGTATCTTACCGGCTTTGTCGGCATTAGTTCATATGTTGCCAGCATTGCGTTAGAGCTAGTGTATGACATAGAGTGACATCTGTTGAGCTAGTGTATGACATAGTGACATTGGACATATAACACATTTTCATCGCTGTGGAGATACACTAAGAGCAGAATGTCATAGATGGCTATCCAGTGAAAATATGTTGTTTCTGTTTTTTTCCAAACCTGTTTTAAAGCTGTATATGCAAAATGCATGAAGACATAGCAAAGACAGTGTAATAGGTTCATTCCGATTTTAACTACATTGTAATAGACGCCATATCACTGGAATGACAAATATGGCTTAAGTGCACATAATAAAACTGCTTCCAATGATTCTGTAGTAATTACAGTGAATATTAATTCCATCAATATCGGATTGCTAAAGCATACTGCTTCTTAATCACAGGAACACATACAACTCTCTAATGCAACTATGTATTTTTTAGAAGGATATGCAAAGAAATACTTTCGTATTTACTTGTGTATATATAGTGTGTGGTTAAGGTTCAATAGTTATTTGAGGTTATAAGGTACCTATAGGTTATTCCCATAGATTAAGGTGTCACAGTATGTACAGCGCAACCTCAGACTATCTGTTATGTAGAAATAAAAATGAGCGAATGTATTGCTTTGGGCCTTTAAAATACACAAAAGTCATTATAACACTACCAGTTATGTAACTGTGCCATATATTGAATTTTAGTTATGTAATCTGGCGTTGTCCTCTGCTCCAGAACTACATCTACATATGTCTTCCAGAAATCATATCTTCATTTATTTTTTTTATGCGTTGATGTAAAACAGCCTTTATTAAGACTAATGCATCACTAACGGGTAAGTGTGTCCATGGGCATAATTGGAATAGCATTTATCATTATTCACTCATATTTATTATTGCTTTGCGTGGTGAATGATAAAGTTTTATATATATATATATATATATATATATATATATATATATATAAATAAAAGCTTCTGTTAAGTAACAAGCAATGGTTACACCAAAGGATGCTAATGATGTTTTCTGGTATCAGCGTAAGTATAAGAATTTATGAACAGTTCGTGTAGGTTATAGGTTAATTAGAACCATGGTTACATCAAAGAACACAAGTTTGCAACTCAAAGCTTTAGTTTCTGATATATGCGAGGATAGGTTACTTTTTTTTTTATATAAGTTTAGGTTAATTAGGTTTCTGAATCACAGTAGGTTAGGTTATGTTTACATTTTTATATGAGCTAAGGTTCATTTGATTTCAGAATCACAGGAGGTTAGCTTATGTTTACATTTTATATGAGCTAAGGTTCAGTTTATTTCAGAATCACAGGAGGTTAGGTTATGTTTATTTTTTATACGAGCTTAGGTCCATTTGATTTCTGAATCACAGGAAGTTAGGTAATGTTTACATTTTTATATGAGCTTAAATTCATTAGATTTCTGAACACGGGAGATTAGGTTATGTTTACTTTTTTATATGAGCTTAGGTTCATTAGATTTCTGAATCACGGGAGGTTAGGTTATGTTTACTTTTTTATATGAGCTTAGGTCCATTAGATTTCTGAATCACGGCAGGTTAGGTTATGTGTACATTTTTATATGAACTTAGAATCATTAGATTTCTTAATCACGTGAAGTTAGGTTATGTTTACTTTTTTATATGAGCGTAGGTTCATTTGATTTCTGAATCGCAGTAGGTTGGGTTATGTTTACATTTTTATATGAGCTTAGGTTCATTAGATTTCTTAATCACCTTAACTTAGGTTATGTTTACTTTTTTATATGAGCGTAGGTTCATTTGATTTCTGAATCACAGTAGGTTAGGTTGTGTTTACTTTTTTATATGAGCTTAGGTTCATTAGATTTCTTAATCACGTGAAGTTAGGTTATGTTTACTTTTTTATATGAGCTTAGGTTCATTAGATTTCTGAATCACTGTAGGTTAGGTTATGTTTACATTTTTATATGAGCTTAGCTTCATTAGATTTCTGAATCACGGTAGGTTAGGCTATGTTTACATTTTTATATGAGCTTAGCTTCATTAGATTTCTAAATGACGGTAGGTTAGGTTATGTTTACATTTTTATATGAGCTTAGCTTCATTAGATTTCTGAATAACGGTAGGTTAGGTTATGTTTACATTTTTATATGAGCTTAGCTTCATTAGACTTTTGAATCACGGTAGGTTAGGTTATGTTTACTTTTTTATATGAGCTTAAGTACATTGGATTTCTGAATCACGGTAGGTTAGGTTATGTTTTCATTGTTATATGAGCTTAGCTTCATTAGATTTTTGAATCACGGTAGGTTAGGCTATGTTTACATTTTTATATGAGCTTAGCTTCATTAGATTTCTAAATGACGGTAGGTTAGGTTATGTTTACATTTTTATATGAGCTTAGCTTCATTAGATTTCTGAATAACGGTAGGTTAGGTTATGTTTACATTTTTATATGAGCTTAGCTTCATTAGACTTTTGAATCACGGTAGGTTAGGTTATGTTTACTTTTTTATATGAGCTTAAGTACATTGGATTTCTGAATCACGGTAGGTTAGGTTATGTTTTCATTGTTATATGAGCTTAGCTTCATTAGATTTTTGAATCACGGTAGGTAGGTTTTGTTTACTTTTTTATATGAGCTTAAGTACATTAGATTTCTGAATCACGGTAGGTTAGGTTATGTTTACATTTTTATATGAGCTTAGGATCGTTAGATTTTTGAATCACAGGAGGTTAGTTTTAATTTACATTTTTATATGAGCTTAGGATAATTAGATTTCTGAATCACAGTAGGTTAGGTTGTGTTTACTTTTTTATATGAGCTTAGGTTCATTAGATTTCTTAATCACGTGAAGTTAGGTTATGTTTACTTTTTTATATGAGCTTAGGTTCATTAGATTTCTGAATCACTGTAGGTTAGGTTATGTTTACATTTTTATATGAGCTTAGCTTCATTAGATTTCTGAATCACGGTAGGTTAGGCTATGTTTACATTTTTATATGAGCTTAGCTTCATTAGATTTCTAAATGACGGTAGGTTAGGTTATGTTTACATTTTTATATGAGCTTAGCTTCATTAGATTTCTGAATAACGGTAGGTTAGGTTATGTTTACATTTTTATATGAGCTTAGCTTCATTAGACTTTTGAATCACGGTAAGTTAGGTTATGTTTACTTTTTTATATGAGCTTAAGTACATTGGATTTCTGAATCACGGTAGGTTAGGTTATGTTTTCATTGTTATATGAGCTTAGCTTCATTAGATTTTTGAATCACGGTAGGTAGGTTTTGTTTACTTTTTTATATGAGCTTAAGTACATTAGATTTCGGAATCACGGTAGGTTAGGTTATGTTTACATTTTTATATGAGCTTAGGATCGTTAGATTTTTGAATCACAGGAGGTTAGTTTTAATTTACATTTTTATATGAGCTTAGGATAATTAGATTTCTGAATCACAGGAGGTTAGGTTTAGTTTACATTTTTATATGAGCTTAGGATCATTAGATTTCTGAATCACAGGAGGTTAGGTTATGTTTACATTTTTTTATTAGCTTAGGATCATTAGATTTCTGAATCACAGGAAGTTAGGTTTAGTTTACATTTTTATATGAGCTTAAGATTTGTAGATTTCTGAATCACAGGAGGTTGGGTTATGTTTACATTTGTATATGAGCTTAGGTTCATTAGATTTCTGAATCCCCAGGAGGTTGGGTTATGTTTACATTTTTATATGAGCATAGGTTCATTAGATTTCTGAATCACGGTAGGTTAGGTTATGTTTACATTTTTATATGAGCTTAGCTTCATTAGATTTCTGAATCACGGTAGGTTAGGTTATGTTTACATTTTTATATGAGCATAATTACATTTGATTTCTGAATCACATGAAGTTAGCTTATGTTTACATTTTTATATGAGGTTAGGTTCATTAGATTTCTGAATCACGGTGAGTTAGGTTATGTTTACATTTTTATATGAGCTTAGCTTCATTAGATTTCTGAATCACGGTAGGTTAGGTTATGTTTACATTTTTATATGAGTTTAGCTTGATTAGATTTCTGAATCACGGTAGGTTAGGTTATGTTTACATTTTTATATGAGCTTAGGTTCATTAGATTTCTGAATCACGGTAGGTTAGGTTTTGTTTACTTTTTACTTTCTCTACTACATATAGTAAGTAGGGGAAGTATTGGATTCCACCCAAAAATTCGATATTGAGATTTCACCGGAAATACATGTTTTGAGACCTCCTGAATCCAAAAAAAGCATTTTTGGAAACATGTCCGTGTGTCTGTCTGTGTGTGTGTGTGTCTGTGTGTCTGTGAACAGCATAACTCAAAAACGAGCAGTCGGATAACCACCAAAGTTGGTATTTAGGTTCAGTATCTTCCAGCGATGCGACACGAAGGTTTTCAAGAAACTCCCCCCACCCCAGAATACCCTTTACATGGAACCTTTTTCGAAAATTTTAATTTTCTCAAAAATGGCTCTAGCGATTTTGATGAAAATATCATATGTTTAAGATAATGTCATGAGAAATGAAATGTATATCTCGAATTTTCTGGGAATGTCTCCAAAAGTATTCTTCAGTGTGAACGACTTTTGCATAACAGGTAAACCATAAGAGATAGACAAAATTTTACTACACAAAAAATGTAGATCGCGTTAAAATATACAACTTATGTCATATACATTTCTTTTGTTGAGTGAACCGTTTTCGAGATATTGTTTGTTATTTCCTTAAATTTTCCAATACTTATACTTTTTCTCAAATTCATTATTCATTTTTTTTGTCCTGGACATGCAAAGAGAATGGAATGCGCCACATAGCAACCAGCGTTAAAATATTTGACTATCGCTTAAAACGTACCATATTTCCCTTGCATCTACAAGAAAATTACCAATAAGATTGACATCTCGATTAACATGAAGCATATGGAGAATAGGCGTTTGTAAAATTAGATTGTACAAGAGTAGTCATGTGAGTGTAACACATCAGGTTTTTGTCTTTGATATGCAAAGAATATTAATATGTGGCAAAGCGAATGATGCTGCACCTAGCAACCAGCTAATAAGAGATATGTATGTGCTTAAAGGCTACTGTATTTCTATATTGCCCTTGTAAATATATATTCCTCTTACATCAACAAGAAAATTAGCAATAAGATAGAGTCTGCAAACGTTTATCTCGATTAACATGAAGCATATGGAGAATAAGCGTTTGTATAAATAGTTTGTACAAGAGTAGAGAAAGTCATGTGAGTGTAACACATCAGATTTTTTATATGAGCTTAAGTACATTAGATTTCTGAATCACGGTAGGTTAGGTTATGTTTACATTTTTATATGAGCTTAGGATCGTTAGATTTCTGAATCACAGGAGGTTAGGTTTAGTTTACATTTTTAAATGAGCTTAGGATAATTAGATTTCTCAATCACAGGAGGATAGGTTTAGTTTACATTTTTATATGAGCTTAGGATCATTAGATTTCTGAATCACAAGAGGTTAGGTTATGTTTACATTTTTATATGAGCTTAGGATCATTAGATTTCTGAATCACAGGAGGTTAGGTTATGTGTGCATTTTTATATGAACTTAGAATCATTAGATTTCTTAATCACGTGAAGTTAGGTTATGTTTACTTTTTTAGATGAGCGTAGGATCATTTGATTTCTGAATCGCAGTAGGTTGGGTTATGTTTACATTTTTATATGAGCTTAGGTTCATTAGATTTCTTAATCACCTTAACTTAGGTTATGTTTACTTTTTTATATGAGCGTAGGTTCATTTGATTTCTGAATCACAGTAGGTTAGGTTGTGTTTACTTTTTTATATGAGCTTAGGTTCATTAGATTTCTTAATCACGTGAAGTTAGGTTATGTTTACTTTTTTATATGAGCTTAGGTTCATTAGATTTGTTAATCACGTGAAGTTAGGTTATGTTTACTTTTTTATATGAGCTTAGGTTCAATAGATTTCTGAATTACAGTAGATTAGGTTATGTTAACATTTTTATATCAGCTTAGGTTCATTAGATTTGTTAATCACGTGAAGTTAGGTTATGCTTACTTTTGTAATTGAGCGTAGGATCATTAGATTTCTGAATCACAGGAGACTAGGTTATGTTAACTTTTTTATATGAGCTTAGGTTAATTAGGTTTCTGAATCACAGGAGGTTAGGTTATGTTAAGTTTTTTATATGAGCTTAGGTTAATTAGGTTTCTGAATCACAGGAGGTTCGGTTATGTTCACTTTTTTATATGAGCTTTGGATCATTAGATTTCTGAATCACAGGAGGTTGGGTTATGTTTACTTTTTTATATGAGCTTAGGTTAATTAGGTTTCTGAATCACAGGAGGTTAGGTTATGTTAACGTTTTTATATGAGCTTAGGATCATTAGATTTCTTAATCACGTGCTGTTAGGTTATGCCTACTTTTTTATATGAGCTTAGGTTCATTAGATTTCTGAATCACGGTAGGTTAGGTTATGTTTACATTTTTATATGAGCTTAATTACATTAGATTTCTGAATCACGGTAGGTTAGGTTATGTTTACATTTTTATATGAGCTTAGGTTCATTAGATTTCTTAATCACCTTAACTTAGGTTATGTTTACTTTTTTATATGAGCGTAGGTTCATTTGATTTCTGAATCACAGTAGGTTAGGTTGTGTTTACTTTTTTATATGAGCTTAGGTTCATTAGATTTCTTAATCACGTGAAGTTTGGTTATTTTTACATTTTTATATGAGCTTAGGTTCATTAGATTTCTTAATCACGTGAAGTTAGGTTATGTTTACTTTTTTATATGAGCTTAGGTTCAATAGATTTCTGAATTACAGTAGATTAGGTTATGTTAACATTTTTATATCAGCTTAGGTTCATTAGATTTGTTAATCACGTGAAGTTAGGTTATGTTTACTTTTGTAATTGAGCGTAGGATCATTAGATTTCTGAATCACAGGAGACTAGGTTATGTTAACTTTTTTATATGAGCTTAGGTTAATTAGGTTTCTGAATCACAGGAGGTTAGGTTATGTTAAGTTTTTTATATGAGCTTAGGTTAATTAGGTTTCTGAATCACAGGAGGTTCGGTTATGTTCACTTTTTTATATGAGCTTTGGATCATTAGATTTCTGAATCACAGGAGGTTAGGTTATGTTTAGTTTTTTATATGAGCTTAGGTTAATTAGGTTTCTGAATCACAGGAGGTTAGGTTATGTTAACTTTTTTTATATGAGCTTAGGATCATTAGATTTCTGAATCACAGGAGGTTGGGTTATGTTTACTTTTTTATATGAGCTTAGGTTAATTAGGTTTCTGAATCACAGGAGGTTAGGTTATGTTAACGTTTTTATATGAGCTTAGGATCATTAGATTTCTTAATCACGTGCTGTTAGGTTATGCTTACTTTTTTATATGAGCTTAGGTTCATTAGATTTCTGAATCACGGTAGGTTAGGTTATGTTTACATTTTTATATGAGCTTAATTACATTAGATTTCTGAATCACGGTAGGTTAGGTTATGTTTACATTTTTATATGAGCTTAGTTACATTAGATTTCTGAATCACGGTAGGTTAGGTTATGTTTACATTTTTATATGAGCTTAGCAGCTTCATTAGATTTCTGAATCACGGTAGGTTAGTTTATGTTTACATTTTTATATGAGCTTAATTACATTTGATTTCTGAATCACATGAGGTTAGCTTATGTTTACATTTTTATATGAGCTTAGCTTCATTAGATTCCTGAATCACGGTAGGTTAGGTTATGTTTACATTTTTATATGAGTTTAGCTTCATTAGATTTCTGAATCACGGTAGGTTAGGTAATGTTTACATTTTTATATGAGCTTAGGTTCATTAGATTTCTGAATCACGGTATGTTAGGTTATGTTTACATTTTTATATGAACTTAGGATCATTAGATTTCTGAATCATGGTAGGTTAGGCTATGTTATTTTTTTATATGAGCTTAGCTTCATTAGATTTCTGAATCACTGTAGGTTAGGTTATGTTTACATTTTTATATGAGCTTAGCTTCATTAGATTTCTGAATCACGGTAGGTTAGGTTATGTTTACTTTTTTATATGAGCTTAAGTACATTAGATTTCTGAATGACGGTAAGTTAGGTTATGTTTTCATTGTTATATGAGCTTAGCTTCATTAGATTTTTGAATCACGGTAGGTAGGTTTTGTTTACTTTTTTATATGAGCTTAAGTACATTAGATTTCTGAATCACGGTAGGTTAGGTTATGTTTACATTTTTATATGAGCTTAGGATCGTTAGATTTTTGAATCACAGGAGGTTAGTTTTAATTTACATTTTTATATGAGCTTAGGATAATTAGATTTCTGAATCACAGGAGGTTAGGTTTAGTTTACATTTTTATATGAGCTTAGGATCATTAGATTTCTGAATCACAGGAGGTTAGGTTATGTTTACATTTTTATATTAGCTTAGGATCATTAGATTTCTAAATCACAGGAAGTTAGGTTTAGTTTACATTTTTATATGAGCTCAAGATTTGTAGATTTCTGAATCACAGGAGGTTGGGTTATGTTTACATTTGTATATGAGCTTAGGTTCATTAGATTTCTGAATCCCCAGGAGGTTGGGTTATGTTTACATTTTTATATGAGCATTGGTTCATTAGATTTCTGAATCACGGTAGGTTAGGTTATGTTTACATTTTTATATGAGCTTAGCTTCATTAGATTTCTGAATAACGGTAGGTTAGGTTATGTTTACATTTTTATATGAGCTTAATTACATTTGATTTCTGAATCACATGAAGATAGCTTATGTTTACATTTTTATATGAGCTTAGCTTCATTAGATTTCTGAATCACCGTAGGTTAGGTTATGTTTACATTTTTATATGAGCTTAGCTTCATTAGATTTCTGAATCACGGTCGGTTGGGTTATGTTTACATTTTTATATGAGCTTAATTATATTTGATTTCTGAATCACATGAGGATAGCTTATGTTTACATTTTTATATGAGCTTAGCTTCATTAGATTTCTGAATCACGGTAGGTTAGGTTATGTTTACTTTTTTATATGTGCTTAGGTTCATTAGATTTCTGAATCACTGTAGGTTAGGTTATGTTTACATTTTTATATGAGCTTAGCTTCATTAGATTTCTGAATCACGGTAGGTTAGGCTATGTTTACATTTTTATATGAGCTTAGCTTCATTAGATTTCTAAATGACGGTAGGTTAGGTTATGTTTACATTTTTATATGAGCTTAGCTTCATTAGATTTCTGAATAACGGTAGGTTAGGTTATGTTTACATTTTTATATGAGCTTGGGTTCATTAGATTTTTGAATCACGGTAGGTTAGGTTATGTTTACTTTTTAATATGAGCTTAAGTACATTAGATTTCTGAATCACGGTAGGTTAGGTTATGTTTTTATTGTTATATGAGCTTAGCTTCATTAGATTTTTGAATCACGGTAGGTAGGTTTTGTTTACTTTTTTATATGAGCTTAAGTACATTAGATTTCTGAATCACGGTAGGTTAGGTTATGTTTACATTTTTATATGAGCTTAGGATCGTTAGATTTTTGAATCACAGGAGGTTAGTTTTAAGTTACATTTTTATTTGAGCTTAGTATAATTAGATTTCTGAATCACAGGAGGTTAGGTTTAGTTTACATTTTGATATGAGCTTAGGATCATTAGATTTCTGAATCACAGGAGGTTAGGTTATGTTTACATTTTTATATTAGCTTAGGATCATTAGATTTCTGAATCACAGGAAGTTAGGTTTAGTTTACTTTTTTATATGAGCTTAAGATTTGTAGATTTCTGAATCACAGGAGGTTGGGTTATGTTTACATTTGTATATGAGCTTAGGTTCATTTTTTTTCTGAATCCCCAGGAGGTTGGGTTATGTTTACATTTTTATATGAGCATAGGTTCATTAGATTTCTGAATCACGGTAGGTTAGTTTATGTTTACATTTTTATATAAGCTTAGTCTTCATTAGATTTCTGAATCACGGTAGGTTAGGTTATGTTTACATTTTTATATGAGCTTAATTACATTTGATTTCTGAATCACATGAAGTTAGCTTATGTTTACATTTTTATATGAGCTTAGCTTCATTAGATTTCTGAATCACGGTAGGTTAGGTTATGTTAACATTTTTATATGAGCTTAGCTTCATTAGATTTCTGAATCACAGTAGGTTGGGTTATGTTTACATTTTTTATGAGCTTAATTATATTTGATTTCTGAATCACATGAGGATAGCTTATGTTTACATTTTTATATGAGCTTAGCTTCCTTAGATTTCTATATCACGGTAGGTTAGGTTATGTTTACATTTTTATATGAGTTTAGCTTGAATAGATTTCTGAATCACGGTAGGGTAGGTTATGTTTACACTTTTATATGAGCTTAGGTTCATTAGATTTCTGAATCACGGTAGGTTAGGTTATGTTTACATTTTTATATGAGCTTAGGTTCATTAGATTTCTGAATCACGGTAGGTTCGGTTATGTTTACTTTTTTATATGAGCTTAAGTACATTAGATTTCTGAATCACGGTAGGCTAGGTTATGTTTACATTTTTATATGAGGTTAGGTCATTAGATTTCTGAATCACGGTAGGTTAGGTTTTGTTTACTGTTTACTTTCTCTACTACGTGTAGTAAGTAGGGGAAGTATTGCATTCCACCCAAAAATTCGATACCGAGATTTCACCGGAAATACATGTTTTGAGACCTCCTGAATCCAAAAAAAGCATTTTTGGAAACATGTCCGTGTGTGTGTCTGTGTGTCTGTGTGTGTGTGTGTCTGTGTGTCTGTGAACAGCATAACTCAAAAACGAGCAGTCGGATAACCACAAAAGTTGGTATTTAGGTTCAGTATCTTCCAGCGATGCAACACAAAGGTTTTCAAGAAACTCCCCCCACCCCAGACTACCCTTTACATTGAACATTTTTCGAAAATTTTTATTTTCTCAAAAATGGCTCTAGCGATTTTGATGAAAATATCATATGTTTGAGATAATGTCATGTGAAATGAAATGTATATCTCGAATTTTCTGGGAATGTCTCCAAAAGTATTCTTCATTGTGAACGACTTTTGCATAACTGGTAAACCATAAGAGATAGACAAAATTTTACTACACAAAAAATGTAGATCGCGTTAAAATATACAACTTATGTCACATACATTTCTTTTTTTGAGTGAACCGTTTTCGAGATATTGTTTGTTATTTCCTTAAATTTTCCAATACTTATACTTTTTCTCAAATTCATTATTCATTTTTTTTGTCCTGGACATGCAAAGAGAATGGAATGCGCCACATAGCAACCAGCGTTAAAATATTTGACTATCGCTTAAAACGTACCATATTTCCCTTGCATCTACAAGAAAATTACCAATAAGATTGACATCTCGATTAACATGAAGCATATGGAGAATAGGCGTTTGTAAAATTAGATTGTACAAGAGTAGTCATGTGAGTGTAACACATCAGATTTTTTGTCTTCGATATGCAAAGAATATTAATCTGTGGCAAAGCGAATGATGCTGCACCTAGCAACCAGCTAATAAGAGATATGTATGTGCTTAAAGGCTACTGTATTTCTATATTGCCCTTGTAAATATATATTCCTCTTACATCAACAAGAAAATTAGCAATAAGATAGAGTCTGCAAACGTTTATCTCGATTAACATGAAGCATATGGAGAATAAGCGTTTGTATAAATAGTTTGTACAAGAGTAGAGAAAGTCATGTGAGTGTAACACATCAGATTTTTTATATGAGCTTAAGTACATTAGATTTCTGAATCACGGTAGGTTAGGTTATGTTTACATTTTTATATGAGCTTAGGATCGTTAGATTTCTGAATCACAGGAGGTTAGGTTTAGTTTACATTTTTAAATGAGCTTAGGATAATTAGATTTCTAAATCGCAGGAGCATAGGTTTAGTTTACATTTTTATATGAGCTTAGGATCATTAGATTTCTGAATCACAAGAGGTTAGGTTATGTTTACATTTTTATATGAGCTTAGGATCATTAGATTTCTGAATCACAGGAGGTTAGGTTATGTGTACATTTTTATATGAACTTAGAATCATTAGATTTCTTAATCACGTGAAGTTAGGTTATGTTTACTTTTTTAGATGAGCGTAGGATCATTTGATTTCTGAATCGCAGTAGGTTGGGTTATGTTTACATTTTTATATGAGCTTAGGTTCATTAGATTTCTTAATCACCTTAACTTAGGTTATGTTTACTTTTTTATATGAGCGTAGGTTCATTTGATTTCTGAATCACAGTAGGTTAGGTTGTGTTTACTTTTTTATATGAGCTTAGGTTCAATAGATTTCTGAATTACAGTAGATTAGGTTATGTTAACATTTTTATATCAGCTTAGGTTCATTAGATTTGTTAATCACGTGAAGTTAGGTTATGTTTACTTTTGTAATTGAGTGTAGGATCATTAGATTTCTGAATCACAGTAGGTTAGGTTATGTTCACTTTTTTATATGAGCTTTGGATCATTAGATTTCTGAATCACAGGAGGTTAGGTTATGTTAACTTTTTTATATGAGCTTAGGTTAATTAGGTTTCTGAATCACAGGAGGTTAGGTTATGTTAAGTTTTTTATATGAGCTTAGGTTAATTAGGTTTCTGAATCACAGGAGGTTCGGTTATGTTCACTTTTTTATATGAGCTTTGGATCATTAGATTTCTGAATCACAGGAGGTTAGGTTATGTGTGCATTTTTATATGAACTTAGAATCATTAGATTTCTTAATCACGTGAAGTTAGGTTATGTTTACTTTTTTAGATGAGCGTAGGATCATTTGATTTCTGAATCGCAGTAGGTTGGGTTATGTTTACATTTTTATATGAGCTTAGGTTCATTAGATTTCTTAATCACCTTAACTTAGGTTATGTTTACTTTTTTATATGAGCGTAGGTTCATTTGATTTCTGAATCACAGTAGGTTAGGTTGTGTTTACTTTTTTATATGAGCTTAGGTTCATTAGATTTCTTAATCACGTGAAGTTAGGTTATGTTTACTTTTTTATATGAGCTTAGGTTCATTAGATTTCTTAATCACGTGAAGTTAGGTTATGTTTACTTTTTTATATGAGCTTAGGTTCAATAGATTTCTGAATTACAGTAGATTAGGTTATGTTAACATTTTTATATCAGCTTAGGTTCATTAGATTTGTTAATCACGTGAAGTTAGGTTATGCTTACTTTTGTAATTGAGCGTAGGATCATTAGATTTCTGAATCACAGGAGACTAGGTTATGTTAACTTTTTTATATGAGCTTAGGTTAATTAGGTTTCTGAATCACAGGAGGTTAGGTTATGTTAAGTTTTTTATATGAGCTTAGGTTAATTAGGTTTCTGAATCACAGGAGGTTCGGTTATGTTCACTTTTTTATATGAGCTTTGGATCATTAGATTTCTGAATCACAGGAGGTTGGGTTATGTTTACTTTTTTATATGAGCTTAGGTTAATTAGGTTTCTGAATCACAGGAGGTTAGGTTATGTTAACGTTTTTATATGAGCTTAGGATCATTAGATTTCTTAATCACGTGCTGTTAGGTTATGCCTACTTTTTTATATGAGCTTAGGTTCATTAGATTTCTGAATCACGGTAGGTTAGGTTATGTTTACATTTTTATATGAGCTTAATTACATTAGATTTCTGAATCACGGTAGGTTAGGTTATGTTTACATTTTTATATGAGCTTAGGTTCATTAGATTTCTTAATCACCTTAACTTAGGTTATGTTTACTTTTTTATATGAGCGTAGGTTCATTTGATTTCTGAATCACAGTAGGTTAGGTTGTGTTTACTTTTTTCTATGAGCTTAGGTTCATTAGATTTCTTAATCACGTGAAGTTTGGTTATTTTTACATTTTTATATGAGCTTAGGTTCATTAGATTTCTTAATCACGTGAAGTTAGGTTATGTTTACTTTTTTATATGAGCTTAGGTTCAATAGATTTCTGAATTACAGTAGATTAGGTTATGTTAACATTTTTATATCAGCTTAGGTTCATTAGATTTGTTAATCACGTGAAGTTAGGTTATGTTTACTTTTGTAATTGAGCGTAGGATCATTAGATTTCTGAATCACAGGAGACTAGGTTATGTTAACTTTTTTATATGAGCTTAGGTTAATTAGGTTTCTGAATCACAGGAGGTTAGGTTATGTTAAGTTTTTTATATGAGCTTAGGTTAATTAGGTTTCTGAATCACAGGAGGTTCGGTTATGTTCACTTTTTTATATGAGCTTTGGATCATTAGATTTCTGAATCACAGGAGGTTAGGTTATGTTTACTTTTTTATATGAGCTTAGGTTAATTAGGTTTCTGAATCACAGGAGGTTAGGTTATGTTAACTTTTTTTATATGAGCTTAGGATCATTAGATTTCTGAATCACAGGAGGTTGGGTTATGTTTACTTTTTTATATGAGCTTAGGTTAATTAGGTTTCTGAATCACAGGAGGTTAGGTTATGTTAACGTTTTTATATGAGCTTAGGATCATTAGATTTCTTAATCACGTGCTGTTAGGTTATGCTTACTTTTTTATATGAGCTTAGGTTCATTAGATTTCTGAATCACGGTACGTTAGGTTATGTTTACATTTTTATATGAGCTTAATTACATTAGATTTCTGAATCACGGTAGGTTAGGTTATGTTTACATTTTTATATGAGCTTAATTACATTAGATTTCTGAATCACGGTAGGTTAGGTTATGTTTACATTTTTATATGAGCTTAGCAGCTTCATTAGATTTCTGAATTACGGTAGGTTAGTTTATGTTTACATTTTTATATGAGCTTAATTACATTTGATTTCTGAATCACATGAGGTTAGCTTATGTTTACATTTTTATATGAGCTTAGCTTCATTAGATTCCTTAATCACGGTAGGTTAGGTTATGTTTACATTTTTATATGAGTTTAGCTTCATTAGATTTCTGAATCACGGTAGGTTAGGTAATGTTTACATTTTTATATGAGCTTAGGTTCATTAGATTTCTGAATCACGGTATGTTAGGTTATGTTTACATTTTTATATGAGCTTAGGATCATTAGATTTCTGAATCATGGTAGGTTAGGCTATGTTATTTTTTTATATGAGCTTAGCTTCATTAGATTTCTGAATCATTGTAGGTTAGGTTATGTTTACATTTTTATATGAGCTTAGCTTCATTAGATTTCTGAATCACGGTAGGTTATTTTATGTTTACTTTTTTATATGAGCTTAAGTACATTAGATTTCTGAATGACGGTAAGTTAGGTTATGTTTTCATTGTTATATGAGCTTAGCTTCATTAGATTTTTGAATCACGGTAGGTAGGTTTTGTTTACTTTTTTATATGAGCTTAAGTACATTAGATTTCTGAATCACGGTAGGTTAGGTTATGTTTACATTTTTATATGAGCTTAGGATCGTTAGATTTTTGAATCACAGGAGGTTAGTTTTAATTTACATTTTTATATGAGCTTAGGATAATTAGATTTCTGAATCACAGGAGGTTAGGTTTAGTTTACATTTTTATATGAGCTTAGGATCATTAGATTTCTGAATCACAGGAGGTTAGGTTATGTTTACATTTTTATATTAGCTTAAGATCATTAGATTTCTGAATCACAGGAAGTTAGGTTTAGTTTACATTTTTATATGAGCTCAAGATTTGTAGATTTCTGAATCACAGGAGGTTGGGTTATGTTTACATTTGTATATGAGCTTAGGTTCATTAGATTTCTGAATCCCCAGGAGGTTGGGTTATGTTTTCATTTTTATATGAGCATTGGTTCATTAGATTTCTGAATCACGGTAGGTTATGTTATGTTTACATTTTTATATGAGCTTAGCTTCATTAGATTTCTGAATAACGGTAGGTTAGGTTATGTTTACATTTTTATATGAGCTTAATTACATTTGATTTCTGAATCACATGAAGTTAGCTTATGTTTACATTTTTATATGAGCTTAGCTTCATTAGATTTCTGAATCACGGTCGGTTGGGTTATGTTTACATTTTTATATGAGCTTAATTATATTTGATTTCTGAATCACATGAGGATAGCTTATGTTTACATTTTTATATGAGCTTAGCTTGATTAGATTTCTGAATCACGGTAGGTTAGGTTATGTTTACATTTTTATATGAGCTTAGGTTCATTAGATTTCTGAATCACGGTAGGTTAGGTTATGTTTACATTTTTATATGAGCTTAGGTTCATTAGATTTCTGAATCACGGTAGGTTAGGTTATGTTTACTTTTTTATATGAGCTTAAGTACATTAGATTTCTGAATCAAGGTAGGTTAGGTTATGTTTACATTTTTATATGAGGTTAGGTTCATTATATTTCTGAATCACGGTAGGTTAGGTTTTGTTTACTTTTTACTTTCTCTACTACGTATAGTAAGTAGGGGAAGTATTGCATTCCACCCAAAAATTCGATACCAAGGTTTCACCGGGAATACATGTTTTGAGACCTCCTGAATCCAAAAAAAGCATTTTTGGAAACATGTCCGTGTGTGTGTCTGTGTGTGTTTGTGTGTGTGTGTGTGTGTGTGTGTGTCTGTGTGTCTGTGAACAGCATAACTCAAAAACGAGCAGTCGGATAACCACCAAAGTTGGTATTTAGGTTCAGTATCTTCCAGCGATGCAACACGAAGTTTTTCAAGAAACTCCCCCCACCCCAGACTACCCATTACATGGAACATTTTTCAAAATTTTAATTTTCTCAAAAATGGCTCTAGCGATTTTGATGAAAATATCATATGTTTAAGATAATGTCATGAGAAATGAAATGTATATCTCGAATTTTCTGGGAATGTCTCCAAAAGTATTCTTCATTGAGAACGACTTTTGCATAACTGGTAAACCATAAGAGATAGAGAAAATTTTACTACACAAAAAATGTAGATCGTGTTAAAATATACAACTTATGTCATATACATTTCTTTTGTTGAGTGAACCGTTTTCGAGATATTGTTTGTTATTTCCTTAAATTTTCCAATACTTATACTTTTTCTCAAATTCATTATTCATTTTTTTTTGTCCTGGATATGCAAAGAGAATGGAATGCGCCACATAGCAGCCAGCGTTAAAATATTTGACTATCGCTTAAAATGTACCATATTTCCCTTGCATCTACAAGAAAATTACCAATAAGATTGACATCTCGATTAACATGAAGCATATGGAGAATAGGCGTTTGTAAAATTAGATTGTACAAGAGTAGTCATGTGAGTGTAACACATCAGATTTTTTGTCTTGGATATGCAAAGAATATTAATCTGTGGCAAAGCGAATGATGCTGCACCTAGCAACCAGCTAATAAGAGATATGTATGTGCTTAAAGGCTACTGTATTTCTATATTGCCCTTGTAAATATATATTCCTCTTACATCAACAAGAAAATTAGCAATAAGATAGAGTCTGCAAACGTTTATCTCGATTAACATGAAGCATATGGAGAATAAGCGTTTGTATAAATAGTTTGTACAAGAGTAGAGAAAGTCATGTGAGTGTAACACATCAGATTTTTTATATGAGCTTAAGTACATTAGATTTCTGAATCACGGTAGGTTAGGTTATGTTTACATTTTTATATGAGCTTAGGATCGTTAGATTTCTGAATCACAGGAGGTTAGGTTTAGTTTACATTTTTAAATGAGCTTAGGATAATTAGATTTCTAAATCACAGGAGGATAGGTTTAGTTTACATTTTTATATGAGCTTAGGATCATTAGATTTCTGAATCACAAGAGGTTAGGTTATGTTTACATTTTTATATGAGCTTAGGATCATTAGATTTCTGAATCACAGGAGGTTAGGTTATGTGTACATTTTTATATGAACTTAGAATCATTAGATTTCTTAATCACGTGAAGTTAGGTTATGTTTACTTTTTTAGATGAGCGTAGGATCATTTGATTTCTGAATCGCAGTAGGTTGGGTTATGTTTACATTTTTATATGAGCTTAGGTTCATTAGATTTCTTAATCACCTTAACTTAGGTTATGTTTACTTTTTTATATGAGCGTAGGTTCATTTGATTTCTGAATCACAGTAGGTTAGGTTGTGTTTACTTTTGTAATTGAGCGTAGGATCATTAGATTTCTGAATCACAGGAGACTAGGTTATGTTAACTTTTTTATATGAGCTTAGGTTAATTAGGTTTCTGAATCACAGGAGGTTAGGTTATGTTAAGTTTTTTATATGAGCTTAGGTTAATTAGGTTTCTGAATCACAGGAGGTTCGGTTATGTTCACTTTTTTATATGAGCTTTGGATCATTAGATTTCTGAATCACAGGAGGTTAGGTTATGTTTACATTTTTATATGAGGTTAGGTTCATTATATTTCTGAATCACGGTAGGTTAGGTTTTGTTTACTTTTTACTTTCTCTACTACGTATAGTAAGTAGGGGAAGTATTGCATTCCACCCAAAAATTCGATACCGAGGTTTCACCGGGAATACATGTTTTGAGACCTCCTGAATCCAAAAAAAGCATTTTTGGAAACATGTCCGTGTGTGTGTCTGTGTGTGTTTGTGTGTGTGTGTGTGTGTGTGTGTCTGTGTGTCTGTGAACAGCATAACTCAAAAACGAGCAGTCGGATAACCACCAAAGTTGGTATTTAGGTTCAGTATCTTCCAGCGATGCAACACGAAGTTTTTCAAGAAACTCCCCCCACCCCAGACTACCCATTACATGGAACATTTTTCGAAAATTTTAATTTTCTCAAAAATGGCTCTAGCGATTTTGATGAAAATATCATATGTTTAAGATAATGTCATGAGAAATGAAATGTATATCTCGAATTTTCTGGGAATGTCTCCAAAAGTATTCTTCATTGAGAACGACTTTTGCATAACTGGTAAACCATAAGAGATAGAGAAAATTTTACTACACAAAAAATGTAGATCGCGTTAAAATATACAACTTATGTCATATACATTTCTTTTGTTGAGTGAACCGTTTTCGAGATATTGTTTGTTATTTCCTTAAATTTTCCAATACTTATACTTTTTCTCAAATTCATTATTCATTTTTTTTTGTCCTGGATATGCAAAGAGAATGGAATGCGCCACATAGCAGCCAGCGTTAAAATATTTGACTATCGCTTAAAATGTACCATATTTCCCTTGCATCTACAAGAAAATTACCAATAAGATTGACATCTCGATTAACATGAAGCATATGGAGAATAGGCGTTTGTAAAATTAGATTGTACAAGAGTAGTCATGTGAGTGTAACACATCAGATTTTTTGTCTTGGATATGCAAAGAATATTAATCTGTGGCAAAGCGAATGATGCTGCACCTAGCAACCAGCTAATAAGAGATATGTATGTGCTTAAAGGCTACTGTATTTCTATATTGCCCTTGTAAATATATATTCCTCTTACATCAACAAGAAAATTAGCAATAAGATAGAGTCTGCAAACGTTTATCTCGATTAACATGAAGCATATGGAGAATAAGCGTTTGTATAAATAGTTTGTACAAGAGTAGAGAAAGTCATGTGAGTGTAACACATCAGATTTTTTATATGAGCTTAAGTACATTAGATTTCTGAATCACGGTAGGTTAGGTTATGTTTACATTTTTATATGAGCTTAGGATCGTTAGATTTCTGAATCACAGGAGGTTAGGTTTAGTTTACATTTTTAAATGAGCTTAGGATTATTAGATTTCTAAATCACAGGAGGATAGGTTTAGTTTACATTTTTATATGAGCTTAGGATCATTAGATTTCTGAATCACAAGAGGTTAGGTTATGTTTACATTTTTATATGAGCTTAGGATCATTAGATTTCTGAATCACAGGAGGTTAGGTTATGTGTACATTTTTATATGAACTTAGAATCATTAGATTTCTTAATCACGTGAAGTTAGGTTATGTTTACTTTTTTAGATGAGCGTAGGATCATTTGATTTCTGAATCGCAGTAGGTTGGGTTATGTTTACATTTTTATATGAGCTTAGGTTCATTAGATTTCTTAATCACCTTAACTTAGGTTATGTTTACTTTTTTATATGAGCGTAGGTTCATTTGATTTCTGAATCACAGTAGGTTAGGTTGTGTTTACTTTTGTAATTGAGCGTAGGATCATTAGATTTCTGAATCACAGGAGACTAGGTTATGTTAACTTTTTTATATGAGCTTAGGTTAATTAGGTTTCTGAATCACAGGAGGTTAGGTTATGTTAAGTTTTTTATATGAGCTTAGGTTAATTAGGTTTCTGAATCACAGGAGGTTCGGTTATGTTCACTTTTTTATATGAGCTTTGGATCATTAGATTTCTGAATCACAGGAGGTTAGGTTATGTTTACTTTTTTATATGAGCTTAGGTTAATTAGGTTTCTGAATCACAGGAGGTTAGGTTATGTTAACTTTTTTTATATGAGCTTAGGATCATTAGATTTCTGAATCACAGGAGGTTGGGTTATGTTTACTTTTTTATATGAGCTTAGGTTAATTAGGTTTCTGAATCACAGGAGGTTAGGTTATGTTAACGTTTTTATATGAGCTTAGGATCATTAGATTTCTTAATCACGTGCTGTTAGGTTATGCTTACTTTTTTATATGAGCTTAGGTTCATTTGATTTCTGAATCACGGTAGGTTAGGTTATGTTTACATTTTTATATGAGCTTAATTACATTAGATTTCTGAATCACGGTAGGTTAGGTTATGTTTACATTTTTATATGAGCTTAATTACATTAGATTTCTGAATCACGGTAGGTTAGGTTATGTTTACATTTTTATATGAGCTTAGCAGCTTCATTAGATTTCTAAATCACGGTAGGTTAGTTTATGTTTACATTTTTATATGAGCTTAATTACATTTGATTTCTGAATCACATGAGGTTAGCTTATGTTTACATTTTTATATGAGCTTAGCTTCATTAGATTCCTGAATCACGGTAGGTTAGGTTATGTTACATTTTTATATGAGTTTAGCTTCATTAGATTTCTGAATCACGGTAGGTTAGGTAATGTTTACATTTTTATATGAGCTTAGGTTCATTAGATTTCTGAATCACGGTATGTTAGGTTATGTTTACCTTTTTATATGAGCTTAGGATCATTAGATTTCTGAATCATGGTAGGTTAGGCTATGTTATTTTTTTATATGAGCTTAGCTTCATTAGATTTCTGAATCACTGTATGTTAGGTTATGTTTACATTTTTATATGACCTTAGCTTCATTAGATTTCTGAATCACGGTAGGTTAGGTTATGTTTACTTTTTTATATGAGCTTAAGTACATTAGATTTCTGAATGACGGTAAGTTAGGTTATGTTTTCATTGTTATATGAGCTTAGCTTCATTAGATTTTTGAATTACGGTAGGTAGGTTTTGTTTACTTTTTTATATGAGCTTAAGTACATTAGATTTCTGAATCATGGTAGGTTAGGTTATGTTTACATTTTTATATGAGCTTAGGATCGTTAGATTTTTGAATCACAGGAGGTTAGTTTTAATTTACATTTTTATATGAGCTTAGGATAATTAGATTTCTGAATCACAGGAGGTTAGGTTTAGTTTACATTTTTATATGAGCTTAGGATCATTAGATTTCTGAATCACAGGAAGTTAGGTTTAGTTTACATTTTTATATGAGCTCAAGATTTGTAGATTTCTGAATCACAGGAGTTTGGGTTATGTTTACATTTGTATATGAGCTTAGGTTCATTAGATTTCTGAATCCCCAGGAGGTTGGGTTATGTTTACATTTTTATATGAGCATTGGTTCATTAGATTTCTGAATCACGGTAGGTTAGGTTATGTTTACATTTTTATATGAGCTTAGCTTCATTAGATTTCTGAATAACGGTAGGTTAGGTTATGTTTACATTTTTATATGAGCTTAATTACATTTGATTTCTGAATCACATGAAGTTAGCTTATGTTTACATTTTTATATGAGCTTAGCTTCATTAGATTTCTGAATCACGGTAGGTTAGGTTATGTTTACATTTTTATATGAGCTTAGTTTCATTAGATTTCTGAATCACGGTCGGTTGGGTTATGTTTACATTTTTATATGAGCTTAATTATATTTGATTTCTGAATCACATGAGGATAGCTTATGTTTACATTTTTATATGAGCTTAGCTTCATTAGATTTCTGAATCACGGTAGGTTAGGTTATGTTTACATTTTTATATGAGTTTACCTTGATTAGATTTCTGAATCACGGTAGGTTAGGTTATGTTTACATTTTTATATGAGCTTAGGTTCATTAGATTTCTGAATCACGGTAGGTTAGGTTATGTTTACATTTTTATATGAGCTTAGGTTCATTAGATTTCTGAATCACGGTAGGTTAGGTTATGTTTACTTTTTTATATGAGCTTAAGTACATTAGATTTCTGAATCAAGGTAGGTTAGGTTATGTTTACATTTTTATATGAGGTTAGGTTCATTAGATTTCTGAATCACGGTAGGTTAGGTTTTGTTTACTTTTTACTTTCTCTACTACGTATAGTAAGTAGGGGAAGTATTGCATTCCACCCAAAAATTCGATACCGAGGTTTCACCGGGAATACATGTTTTGAGACCTCCTGAATCCAAAAAAAGCATTTTTGGAAACATGTCCGTGTGTGTGTCTGTGTGTGTGTGTGTGTGTGTCTGTGTGTCTGTGAACAGCATAACTCAAAAACGAGCAGTCGGATAACCACCAAAGTTGGTATTTAGGTTCAGTATCTTCCAGCGATGCAACACGAAGGTTTTCAAGAAACTCCCCCCACCCCAGACTACCCATTACATGGAACATTTTTCGAAAATTTTAATTTTCTCAAAAATGGCTCTAGCGATTTTGATGAAAATATCATATGTTTAAGATAATGTCATGAGAAATGAAATGTATATCTCGAATTTTCTGGGAATGTCTCCAAAAGTATTCTTCATTGAGAACAACTTTTGCATAACTGGTAAACCATAAGAGATAGAGAAAATTTTACTACACAAAAAATGTAGATCGCATTAAAATATACAACTTATGTCATATACATTTCTTTTGTTGAGTGAACCGTTTTCGAGATATTGTTTGTTATTTCCTTAAATTTTCCAATACTTATACTTTTTCTCAAATTCATTATTCATTTTTTTTTGTCCTGGACATGCAAAGAGAATGGAATGCGCCACATAGCAGCCAGCGTTAAAATATTTGACTATCGCTTAAAACGTACCTATTTCCCTTGCATCTACAAGAAAATTACCAATAAGATTGACATCTCGATTAACATGAAGCATATGGAGAATAGGCGTTTGTAAAATTAGATTGTACAAGAGTAGTCATGTGAGTGTAACACATCAGATTTTTTGTCTTCGATATGCAAAGAATATTAATCTGTGGCAAAGCGAATGATGCTGCACCTAGCAACCAGCTAATAAGAGATATGTATGTGCTTAAAGGCTACTGTATTTCTATATTGCCCTTGTAAATATATATTCCTCTTACATCAACAAGAAAATTAGCAATAAGATAGAGTCTGCAAATGTTTATCTCGATTAACATGAAGCATATAAAGAATAAGCTTTTGTATAAATAGTTTGTACAAGAGTAGAGAAAGTCATGTGAGTGTAACACATCAGATTTTTTATATGAGCTTAAGTACATTAGATTTCTGAATCATGGTAGGTTAGGTTATGTTTACATTTTTATATGAGCTTAGGATCGTTAGATTTCTGAATCACAGGAGGTTAGGTTTAGTGTACATTTTTATATGAGGTTAGGATAATTAGATTTCTAAATCACAGGAGGGTAGGTTTAGTTTACATTTTTATATGAGCTTAGGATCATTAGATTTCTGAATCACAAGAGGTTAGGTTATGTTTACATTTTTATATGAGCTTAGGATCATTAGATTTCTGAATCACAGGAGGTTAGGTTTAGTTTACATTTTAAATGAGCTTAAGATTGGTAGATTTCTGAATCACAGGAGGTTGGGTTATGTTTACATTTGTATATGAGCTTTGGTTCATTAGATTTCTGAATCACAGGAGGTTTGGTTATGTTTACATTTTTATATGAGCATAGGTTCATTAGATTTCTGAATCACGGTAGGTTAGGTTATGTTTACATTTTTATATGAGCTTAGCTTCATTAGATTTCTGAATCACGGTAGGTTAGGTTATGTTTACTTTTTATATGTGCCTAATTACATTAGATTTCTGAATCACGGTAGGTTAGGTTATATTTACTTTTTATATGAGCTTAATTACATTAGATTTCTGAATCACGGTAGCTTAGGTTATATTTACTTTTTATATGAGCTTAATTACATTAGATTTCTGAATCACGGTAGCTTAGGTTATATTTACTTTTTATATGAGCTTAATTACATTAGATTTCTGAATCACGGTAGCTTAGGTTATACTTACTTTTTATATGAGCTTAATTACATTAGATTTCTGAATCACGGTAGCTTAGGTTATATTTACTTTTTATATGAGCTTAATTACATTAGATTTCTGAATCACGGTAGGTTAGGTTATGTTTACAATTTTATATGAGCTTAGGTTCATTAGATTTCTGAATCACGGTAGGTTAGGTTATGTTTACATTTTTATATGAGCTTAGGTTCATTAGATTTCTGAATCACGGTAGGTTAGGTTATGTTTACTTTTTTATATGAGCTTAAGTACATTAGATTTCTGAATCACGGTAGGTTAGGTTATGTTTACTTTTTATATGAGCTTACTTACATTAGATTTCTGAATCTCTGTAGCTTAGGTTATGTTTACTTTTTATATGAGCTTAATTACATTAGATTTCGGAATCACGGTAGGTTAGGTTATGTTTACATTTTTATATGAGCTTAGCTTCATTAGATTATTGAATCACGGTAGGTTAGTTTATGTTTACATTTTTATATGAGCTTAATTACATTTGATTTCTGAATCACATGAGGTTAGCTTATGTTTACATTTTTATATGAGCTTAGGTTCATTAGATTTCTGAATCACGGTAGGTTAGGTTATGTTTACATTTTTATATGAGCTTAGGTTAATTAGATTTCTGAATCACGGTAGGTTAGCTTATGTTTACATTTTTATATGAGTTTAGCTTCATTAGATTTCTGAATCACGGTAGGTTAGGTAATGTTTACATTTTTATATGAGCTTAGGTTCATTAGATTTCTGAATCACTTTATGTTAGGTTATGTTTACATTTTTATATGAGCTTAGGATCATTAGATTTCTGAATCACGGTAGGTTAGGTTATGTTTACTTTTTTATATGAGCTTAGCTTCATTAGATTTCTGAATCACGGTAGGTTAGGTTATGTTTACAATTTTATATGAGCTTAGCTTCACTAGATTTCTGAATCACGGTAGGTTAGGTTATGTTTACTTTTTTATATGTGCTTAGGTTCATTAGATTTCTGAATCACTGTAGGTTAGGTTATGTTTACATTTTTATGTGAGCTTAGCTTCATTAGATTTCTGAATCACGGTAGGTTAGGCTATGTTTACATCTTTATATGAGCTTAGCTTCATTAGATTTCTAAATCACGGTAGGTTAGGTTATGTTTACATTTTTATATGAGCTTAGCTTCATTGGATTTCTTAATAACGGTAGGTTAGGTTATGTTTACATTTTTATATGAGCTTAGGTTCTTTAGATTTTTGAATCACGGTAGGTTAGGTTATGTTTACTTTTTTATATGATCTTAAGTACATTAGATTTCTGAATCACGGTATGTTACGTTATGTTTACATTGTTATATGAGCTTTGCTTCATTAGATTTCTGAATCACGGTAGGTAGGTTTTGTTTACTTTAATATATGAGCTTAAGTACATTAGATTTCTGAATCACGGTAGGTTAGGTTATGTTTACATTTTTATATGAGCTTAGGATCGTTAGATTTTTGAATGTGAGGAGGTTAGTTTTATTTTACATTTTTATATGAGCTTAGGATAATTAGATTTCTGAATCACAGGAGGTTAGGTTTAGTTTACATTTTTATATGAGCTTAGGATCATTAGATTTCTGAATCACAGGAAGTTAGGTTATGTTTACATTTTTATATGAGCATAGGATCAGTAGATTTCTGAATCACAGGAAGTTAGGTTTAGTTTACATTTTTATATAAGCTTAAGATTTTTAGATTTCTGAATCACAGGAGGTTGGGTTATGTTTACATTTGTATATGAGCTTTGGTTCATTAGATTTCTGAATCCCCAGGAGGTTGGGTTATGTTTACATTTTTATATGAGCATAGGTTCATTAGATTTCTGAATCACGGTAGGTTAGGTTATGTTTACTTTTTTATATGAGCTTAAGTACATTAGATTTCTGAATCAAGGTAGGTTAGGTTATGTTTACATTTTTATATGAGGTTAGGTTCATTAGATTTCTGAATCACGGTAGGTTAGGTTTTGTTTACTTTTTACTTTCTCTACTACGTATAGTAAGTAGGGGAAGTATTGCATTCCACCCAAAAATTCGATACCGAGGTTTCACCGGGAATACATGTTTTGAGACCTCCTGAATCCAAAAAAAGCATTTTTGGAAACATGTCCGTGTGTGTGTCTGTGTGTGTGTGTGTGTGTGTGTGTGTGTGTCTGTGTGTCTGTGAACAGCATAACTCAAAAACGAGCAGTCGGATAACCACCAAAGTTGGTATTTAGGTTCAGTATCTTCCAGCGATGCAACACGAAGGTTTTCAAGAAACTCCCCCCACCCCAGACTACCCATTACATGGAACATTTTTCGAAAATTTTAATTTTCTCAAAAATGGCTCTAGCGATTTTGATGAAAATATCATATGTTTAAGATAATGTCATGAGAAATGAAATGTATATCTCGAATTTTCTGGGAATGTCTCCAAAAGTATTCTTCATTGAGAACGACTTTTGCATAACTGGTAAACCATAAGAGATAGAGAAAATTTTACTACACAAAAAATGTAGATCGCGTTAAAATATACAACTTATGTCATATACATTTCTTTTGTTGAGTGAACCGTTTTCGAGATATTGTTTGTTATTTCCTTAAATTTTCCAATACTTATACTTTTTCTCAAATTCATTATTCATTTTTTTTTGTCCTGGACATGCAAAGAGAATGGAATGCGCCACATAGCAGCCAGCGTTAAAATATTTGACTATCGCTTAAAACGTACCTATTTCCCTTGCATCTACAAGAAAATTACCAATAAGATTGACATCTCGATTAACATGAAGCATATGGAGAATAGGCGTTTGTAAAATTAGATTGTACAAGAGTAGTCATGTGAGTGTAACACATCAGATTTTTTGTCTTCGATATGCAAAGAATATTAATCTGTGGCAAAGCGAATGATGCTGCACCTAGCAACCAGCTAATAAGAGATATGTATGTGCTTAAAGGCTACTGTATTTCTATATTGCCCTTGTAAATATATATTCCTCTTACATCAACAAGAAAATTAGCAATAAGATAGAGTCTGCAAATGTTTATCTCGATTAACATGAAGCATATAAAGAATAAGCTTTTGTATAAATAGTTTGTACAAGAGTAGAGAAAGTCATGTGAGTGTAACACATCAGATTTTTTATATGAGCTTAAGTACATTAGATTTCTGAATCATGGTAGGTTAGGTTATGTTTACATTTTTATATGAGCTTAGGATCGTTAGATTTCTGAATCACAGGAGGTTAGGTTTAGTGTACATTTTTATATGAGGTTAGGATAATTAGATTTCTAAATCACAGGAGGGTAGGTTTAGTTTACATTTTTATATGAGCTTAGGATCATTAGATTTCTGAATCACAAGAGGTTAGGTTATGTTTACATTTTTATATGAGCTTAGGATCATTAGATTTCTGAATCACAGGAGGTTAGGTTTAGTTTACATTTTAAATGAGCTTAGGATTGGTAGATTTCTGAATCACAGGAGGTTGGGTTATGTTTACATTTGTATATGAGCTTTGGTTCATTAGATTTCTGAATCACAGGAGGTTTGGTTATGTTTACATTTTTATATGAGCATAGGTTCATTAGATTTCTGAATCACGGTAGGTTAGGTTATGTTTACATTTTTATATGAGCTTAGCTTCATTAGATTTCTGAATCACGGTAGGTTAGGTTATGTTTACTTTTTATATGTGCCTAATTACATTAGATTTCTGAATCACGGTAGGTTAGGTTATATTTACTTTTTATATGAGCTTAATTACATTAGATTTCTGAATCACGGTAGCTTAGGTTATATTTACTTTTTATATGAGCTTAATTACATTAGATTTCTGAATCACGGTAGCTTAGGTTATATTTACTTTTTATATGAGCTTAATTACATTAGATTTCTGAATCACGGTAGCTTAGGTTATATTTACTTTTTATATGAGCTTAATTACATTAGATTTCTGAATCACGGTAGGTTAGGTTATGTTTACAATTTTATATGAGCTTAGGTTCATTAGATTTCTGAATCACGGTAGGTTAGGTTATGTTTACATTTTTATATGAGCTTAGGTTCATTAGATTTCTGAATCACGGTAGGTTAGGTTATGTTTACTTTTTTATATGAGCTTAAGTACATTAGATTTCTGAATCACGGTAGGTTAGGTTATGTTTACTTTTTATATGAGCTTACTTACATTAGATTTCTGAATCTCTGTAGCTTAGGTTATGTTTACTTTTTATATGAGCTTAATTACATTAGATTTCGGAATCACGGTAGGTTAGGTTATGTTTACATTTTTATATGAGCTTAGCTTCATTAGATTATTGAATCACGGTAGGTTAGTTTATGTTTACATTTTTATATGAGCTTAATTACATTTGATTTCTGAATCACATGAGGTTAGCTTATGTTTACATTTTTATATGAGCTTAGGTTCATTAGATTTCTGAATCACGGTAGGTTAGGTTATGTTTACATTTTTATATGAGCTTAGGTTCATTAGATTTCTGAATCACGGTAGGTTAGCTTATGTTTACATTTTTATATGAGTTTAGCTTCATTAGATTTCTGAATCACGGTAGGTTAGGTAATGTTTACATTTTTATATGAGCTTAGGTTCATTAGATTTCTGAATCACTTTATGTTAGGTTATGTTTACATTTTTATATGAGCTTAGGATCATTAGATTTCTGAATCACGGTAGGTTAGGTTATGTTTACTTTTTTATATGAGCTTAGCTTCATTAGATTTCTAAATCACGGTAGGTTAGGCTATGTTTACATCTTTATATGAGCTTAGCTTCATTAGATTTCTAAATCACGGTAGGTTAGGTTATGTTTACATTTTTATATGAGCTTAGCTTCATTGGATTTCTGAATAACGGTAGGTTAGGTTATGTTTACATTTTTATATGAGCTTAGGTTCTTTAGATTTTTGAATCACGGTAGGTTAGGTTATGTTTACTTTTTTATATGATCTTAAGTACATTAGATTTCTTAATCACGGTATGTTACGTTACGTTTACATTGTTATATGAGCTTTGCTTCATTAGATTTCTGAATCACGGTAGGTAGGTTTTGTTTACTTTTATATATGAGCTTAAGTACATTAGATTTCTGAATCACGGTAGGTTAGGTTATGTTTACATTTTTATATGAGCTTAGGATCGTTAGATTTTTGAATGTGAGGAGGTTAGTTTTATTTTACATTTTTATATGAGCTTAGGATAATTAGATTTCTGAATCACAGGAGGTTAGGTTTAGTTTACATTTTTATATGAGCTTAGGATCATTAGATTTCTGAATCACAGGAAGTTAGGTTATGTTTACATTTTTATATGAGCATAGGATCAGTAGATTTCTGAATCACAGGAAGTTAGGTTTAGTTTACATTTTTATATAAGCTTAAGATTTGTAGATTTCTGAATCACAGGAGGTTGGGTTATGTTTACATTTGTATATGAGCTTTGGTTCATTAGATTTCTGAATCCCCAGGAGGTTGGGTTATGTTTACATTTTTATATGAGCATAGGTTCATTAGATTTCTGAATCACGGTAGGTTAGGTTATGTTTACTTTTTATATGTGCCTAATTACATTAGATTTCTGAATCACGGTAGGTTAGGTTATATTTACTTTTTATATGAGCTTAATTACATTAGATTTCTGAATCACGGTAGCTTAGGTTATATTTACTTTTTATATGAGCTTAATTACATTAGATTTCTGAATCACGGTAGCTTAGGTTATATTTACTTTTTATATGAGCTTAATTACATTAGATTTCTGAATCACGGTAGCTTAGGTTATAGTTACTTTTTATATGAGCTTAATTACATTAGATTTCTGAATCACGGTAGCTTAGGTTATACTTACTTTTTATATGAGCTTAATTACATTAGATTTCTGAATCACGGTAGCTTAGGTTATATTTACTTTTTATATGAGCTTAATTACATTAGATTTCTGAATCACGGTAGGTTAGGTTATGTTTACAATTTTATATGAGCTTAGGTTCATTAGTTTTCTGAATCACGGTAGGTTAGGTTATGTTTACATTTTTATATGAGCTTAGGTTCATTAGATTTCTGAATCACGGTAGGTTAGGTTATGTTTACTTTTTTATATGAGCTTAATTACATTAGATTTCTGAATCACGGTAGGTTAGGTTATGTTTACTTTTTATATGAGCTTACTTACATTAGATTTCTGAATCTCTGTAGCTTAGGCTATGTTTACTTTTTATATGAGCTTAATTACATTAGATTTCGGAATCACGGTAGGTTAGGTTATGTTTACATTTTTATATGAGCTTAGCTTCAGTAGATTATTGAATCACGGTAGGTTAATTTATGTTTACATTTTTATATGAGCTTAATTACATTTGATTTCTGAATCACATGAGGTTTGCTTATGTTTACATTTTTATATGAGCTTAGGTTCATTAGATTTCTGAATCACGGTAGGTTAGGTTATGTTTACATTTTTATATGAGCTTAGGTTCATTAGATTTCTGAATCACGGTAGGTTAGCTTATGTTTACATTTTTATATGAGTTTAGCTTCATTAGATTTCTGAATCACGGTAGGTTAGGTAATGTTTACATTTTTATATGAGCTTAGGTTCATTAGATTTCTGAATCACTTTATGTTAGGTTATGTTTACATTTTTATATGAGCTTAGGATCATTAGATTTCTGAATCACGGTAGGTTAGGTTATGTTTACTTTTTTATATGAGCTTAGCTTCATTAGATTTCTATATCACAGGAGGTTAGGTTTAGTTTACATTTTTATATGAGCTTAGGATCATTAGATTTCTGAATCACAGGAAGTTAGGTTATGTTTACATTTTTATATGAGCATAGGATCATTAGATTTCTGAATCACAGGAAGTTAGGTTTAGTTTACATTTTTATATAAGCTTAAGATTTGTAGATTTCTGAATCACAGGAGGTTGGGTTATGTTTACATTTGTATATGAGCTTAGGTTCATTAGATTTCTGAATCCCCAGGAGGTTGGGTTATGTTTACATTTTTATATGAGCTTAAGTACATTAGATTTCTGAATCATGGTAGGTTAGGTTATGTTTACATTTTTATATGAGCTTAGGATCGTTAGATTTCTGAATCACAGGAGGTTAGGTTTAGTGTACATTTTTATATGAGGTTAGGATAATTAGATTTCTAAATCACAGGAGGGTAGGTTTAGTTTACATTTTTATATGAGCTTAGGATCATTAGATTTCTGAATCACAAGAGGTTAGGTTATGTTTACATTTTTATATGAGCTTAGGATCATTAGATTTCTGAATCACAGGAGGTTAGGTTTAGTTTACATTTTAAATGAGCTTAAGATTGGTAGATTTCTGAATCACAGGAGGTTGGGTTATGTTTACATTTGTATATGAGCTTTGGTTCATTAGATTTCTGAATCACAGGAGGTTTGGTTATGTTTACATTTTTATATGAGCATAGGTTCATTAGATTTCTGAATCACGGTAGGTTAGGTTATGTTTACATTTTTATATGAGCTTAGCTTCATTAGATTTCTGAATCACGGTAGGTTAGGTTATGTTTACTTTTTATATGTGCCTAATTACATTAGATTTCTGAATCACGGTAGGTTAGGTTATATTTACTTTTTATATGAGCTTAATTACATTAGATTTCTGAATCACGGTAGCTTAGGTTATATTTACTTTTTATATGAGCTTAATTACATTAGATTTCTGAATCACGGTAGCTTAGGTTATATTTACTTTTTATATGAGCTTAATTACATTAGATTTCTGAATCACGGTAGCTTAGGTTATATTTACTTTTTATATGAGCTTAATTACATTAGATTTCTGAATCACGGTAGGTTAGGTTATGTTTACAATTTTATATGAGCTTAGGTTCATTAGATTTCTGAATCACGGTAGGTTAGGTTATGTTTACATTTTTATATGAGCTTAGGTTCATTAGATTTCTGAATCACGGTAGGTTAGGTTATGTTTAGTTTTTTATATGAGCTTAAGTACATTAGATTTCTGAATCACGGTAGGTTAGGTTATGTTTACTTTTTATATGAGCTTACTTACATTAGATTTCTGAATCTCTGTAGCTTAGGTTATGTTTACTTTTTATATGAGCTTAATTACATTAGATTTCGGAATCACGGTAGGTTAGTTTATGTTTACATTTTTATATGAGCTTAATTACATTTGATTTCTGAATCACATGAGGTTAGCTTATGTTTACATTTTTATATGAGCTTAGGTTCATTAGATTTCTGAATCACGGTAGGTTAGGTTATGTTTACATTTTTATATGAGCTTAGGTTCATTAGATTTCTGAATCACGGTAGGTTAGCTTATGTTTACATTTTTATATGAGTTTAGCTTCATTAGATTTTTGAATCACGGTAGGTTAGGTAATGTTTACATTTTTATATGAGCTTAGGTTCATTAGATTTCTGAATCACTTTATGTTAGGTTATGTTTACATTTTTATATGAGCTTAGGATCATTAGATTTCTGAATCACGGTAGGTTAGGTTATGTTTACTTTTTTATATGAGCTTAGCTTCATTAGATTTCTGAATCACGGTAGGTTAGGTTATGTTTACAATTTTATATGAGCTTAGCTTCACTAGATTTCTGAATCACGGTAGGTTAGGTTATGTTTACTTTTTTTATATGTGCTTAGGTTCATTAGATTTCTGAATCACTGTAGGTTAGGTTATGTTTACATTTTTATGTGAGCTTAGCTTCATTAGATTTCTGAATCACGGTAGGTTAGGCTATGTTTACATCTTTATATGAGCTTAGCTTCATTAGATTTCTAAATCACGGTAGGTTAGGTTATGTTTACATTTTTATATGAGCTTAGCTTCATTGGATTTCTGAATAACGGTAGGTTAGGTTATGTTTACATTTTTATATGAGCTTAGGTTCTTTAGATTTTTGAATCACGGTAGGTTAGGTTATGTTTACTTTTTTATATGATCTTAAGTACATTAGATTTCTGAATCACGGTATGTTACGTTATGTTTACATTGTTATATGAGCTTTGCTTCATTAGATTTCTGAATCACGGTAGGTAGGTTTTGTTTACTTTTATATATGAGCTTAAGTACATTAGATTTCTGAATCACGGTAGGTTAGGTTATGTTTACATTTTTATATGAGCTTAGGATCGTTAGATTTTTGAATGTGAGGAGGTTAGTTTTATTTTACATTTTTATATGAGCTTAGGATAATTAGATTTCTGAATCACAGGAGGTTAGGTTTAGTTTACATTTTTATATGAGCTTAGGATCATTAGATTTCTGAATCACAGGAAGTTAGGTTATGTTTACATTTTTATATGAGCATAGGATCAGTAGATTTCTGAATCACAGGAAGTTAGGTTTAGTTTACATTTTTATATAAGCTTAAGATTTGTAGATTTCTGAATCACAGGAGGTTGGGTTATGTTTACATTTGTATATGAGCTTTGGTTCAGTAGATTTCTGAATCCCCAGGAGGTTGGGTTATGTTTACATTTTTATATGAGCATAGGTTCATTAGATTTCTGAATCACGGTAGGTTAGGTTATGTTTACGTTTTATATGTGCCTAATTACATTAGATTTCTGAATCACGGTAGGTTAGGTTATATTTACTTTTTATATGAGCTTAATTACATTAGATTTCTGAATCACGGTAGCTTAGGTTATATTTACTTTTTATATGAGCTTAATTACATTAGATTTCTGATTCACGGTAGCTTAGGTTATATTTACTTTTTATATGAGCTTAATTACATTAGATTTCTGAATCACGGTAGCTTAGGTTATAGTTACTTTTTATATGAGCTTAATTACATTAGATTTCTGAATCACGGTAGCTTAGGTTATACTTACTTTTTATATGAGCTTAATTACATTAGATTTCTGAATCACGGTAGCTTAGGTTATATTTACTTTTTATATGAGCTTAATTACATTAGATTTCTGAATCACGGTAGGTTAGGTTATGTTTACAATTTTATATGAGCTTAGGTTCATTAGTTTTCTGAATCACGGTAGGTTAGGTTATGTTTACATTTTTATATGAGCTTAGGTTCATTAGATTTCTGAATCACGGTAGGTTAGGTTATGTTTACTTTTTTATATGAGCTTAATTACATTAGATTTCTGAATCACGGTAGGTTAGGTTATGTTTACTTTTTATATGAGCTTACTTACATTAGATTTCTGAATCTCTGTAGCTTAGGCTATGTTTACTTTTTATATGAGCTTAATTACATTAGATTTCGGAATCACGGTAGGTTAGGTTATGTTTACATTTTTATATGAGCTTAGCTTCAGTAGATGATTGAATCACGGTAGGTTAGTTTATGTTTACATTTTTATATGAGCTTAATTACATTTGATTTCTGAATCACATGAGGTTTGCTTATGTTTACATTTTTATTTGAGCTTAGGTTCATTAGATTTCTGAATCACGGTAGGTTAGGTTATGTTTACATTTTTATATGAGCTTAGGTTCATTAGATTTCTGAATCACGGTAGGTTAGCTTATGTTTACATTTTTATATGAGTTTAGCTTCATTAGATTTCTGAATCACGGTAGGTTAGGTAATGTTTACATTTTTATATGAGCTTAGGTTCATTAGATTTCTGAATCACTTTATGTTAGGTTATGTTTACATTTTTATATGAGCTTAGGATCATTAGATTTCTGAATCACGGTAGGTTAGGTTATGTTTACTTTTTTATATGAGCTTAGCTTCATTAGATTTCTATATCACAGGAGGTTAGGTTTAGTTTACATTTTTATATGAGCTTAGGATCATTAGATTTCTGAATCACAGGAAGTTAGGTTATGTTTACATTTTTATATGAGCATAGGATCATTAGATTTCTGAATCACAGGAAGTTAGGTTTAGTTTACATTTTTATATAAGCTTAAGATTTGTAGATTTCTGAATCACAGGAGGTTGGGTTATGTTTACATTTGTATATGAGCTTAGGTTCATTAGATTTCTGAATCCCCAGGAGGTTGGGTTATGTTTACATTTTTATATGAGCATAGGTTCATTAGATTTCTGAATCACGGTAGGTTAGGTTATGATTACATTTTTATATGAGCTTAATTACATTTGATTTCTGAATCACATGATGTTAGCTTATGTTTACATTTTATATGAGCTTAGCTTCATTAGATTTTTGAATCACGGTAGGTTAGGTTGTGTTTGCATTTTTATATGAGCTTAATTACATTTGATTTCTGAATCACATGAGGATAGCTTATGTTTACATTTTTATATGAGCTTAGCTTCCTTAGATTTCTATATCACGGTAGGTTAGGTTATGTTTACATTTTTATATGAGCTTAGGTTCATTAGATTTCTGAATCACGGTAGGTTAGGTTATGTTTACATTTTTATATGAGCTTAGGTTCATTAGATTTCTGAATCATGGTAGGTTCGGTTATGTTTACTTTTTTATATGAGCTTAAGTACATTAGATTTCTGAATCACGGTAGGCTAGGTTATGTTTACATTTTTATATGAGGTTAGGTCATTAGATTTCTGAATCACGGTAGGTTTGGTTTTGTTTACTTTTTACTTTCTCTACTACGTGTAGTAAGTAGGGGAAGTATTGCATTCCACCCAAAAATTCGATACCGAGATTTCACCGGAAATACATGTTTTGAGACCTCCTGAATCCAAAAAAAGCATTTTTGGAAACATGTCCGTGTGTGTGTCTGTGTGTGTGTGTGTGTGTGTGTGTGTGTGTGTGTGTGTGTGTGTGTGTCTGTGTGTCTGTGAACAGCATAACTCAAAAACGAGCAGTCGGATAACCACCAAAGTTGGTATTTAGGTTCAGTATCTTCCAGCGATGCGACACGAAGGTTTTCAAGAAACTCCCCCCACCCCAGAATACCCTTTACATGGAACATTTTTCGAAAATTTTAATTTTCTCAAAAATGGCTCTAGCGATTTTGATGAAAATATCATATGTTTAAGATAATGTCATGAGAAATGAAATGTATATCTCGAATTTTCTGGGAATGTCTCCAAAAGTATTCTTCATTGTGAACGACTTTTGCATAACAGGTAAACCATAAGAGATAGACAAAATTTTACTACACAAAAAATGTAGAACGCGTTAAAATATACAACTTATGTCATATACATTTCTTTTGTTGAGTGAACCGTTTTCGAGATATTGTTTGTTATTTCCTTAAATTTTCCAATACTTATACTTTTTCTCAAATTCATTATTCATTTTTTTTGTCCTGGACATGCAAAGAGAATGGAATGCGCCACATAGCAACCAGCGTTAAAATATTTGACTATCGCTTAAAATGTACCATATTTCCCTTGCATCTACAAGAAAATTACCAATAAGATTGACATCTCGATTAACATGAAGCATATAGAGAATAGGCGTTTGTAAAATTAGATTATTCAAGAGTAGTCATGTGAGTGTAACACATCAGATTTTTGTCTTTGATATGCAAAGAATATTAATCTGTGGCAAAGCGAATGATGCTGCACCTAGCAACCAGCTAATAAGAGATATGTATGTGCTTAAAGGCTACTGTATTTCTATATTGCCCTTGTAAATATATATTCCTCTTACATCAACAAGAAAATTAGCAATAAGATAGAGTCTGCAAACGTTTATCTCGATTAACATGAAGCATATGGAGAATAAGCGTTTGTATAAATAGTTTGTACAAGAGTAGAGAAAGTCATGTGAGTGTAACACATCAGATTTTTTATATGAGCTTAAGTACATTAGATTTCTGAATCACGGTAGGTTAGGTTATGTTTACATTTTTATATGAGCTTAGGATCGTTAGATTTCTGAATCACAGGAGGTTAGGTTTAGTTTACATTTTTAAATGAGCTTAGGATAATTAGATTTCTAAATCACAGGAGGATAGGTTTAGTTTACATTTTTATATGAGCTTAGGATCATTAGATTTCTGAATCACAAGAGGTTAGGTTATGTTTACATTTTTATATGAGCTTAGGATCATTAGATTTCTGAATCACAGGAGGTTAGATTATGTGTGCATTTTTATATGAACTTAGAATCATTAGATTTCTTAATCACGTGAAGTTAGGTTATGTTTACTTTTTTAGATGAGCGTAGGATCATTTGATTTCTGAATCACCTTAACTTAGGTTATGTTTACTTTTTTATATGAGCGTAGGTTCATTTGATTTCTGAATCACAGTAGGTTAGGTTGTGTTTACTTTTTTGTATGAGCTTAGGTTCATTAGTTTTCTTAATCACGTGAAGTTAGGTTATGTTTACTTTTTTATATGAGCTTAGGTCCATTAGATTTCTTAATCACGTGAAGTTAGGTTATGTTTACTTTTTTATATGAGCTTAGGTTCAATAGATTTCTGAATAACAGTAGATTAGGTTATGTTAACATTTTTATATCAGCTTAGGTTCATTAGATTTGTTAATCACGTGAAGTTAGGTTATGTTTACTTTTGTAATTCAGCGTAGGATCATTAGATTTCTGAATCACAGGAGACTAGGTTATGTTAACTTTTTTATATGAGCTTAGGTTAATTAGGTTTCTGAATCACAGGAGGTTAGGTTATGTTAAGTTTTTTATATGAGCTTAGGTTAATTAGGTTTCTGAATCACAGGAGGTTCGGTTATGTTCACTTTTTTTATATGAGCTTAGGATCATTAGATTTCTGAATCACAGGAGGTTGGGTTATGTTTACTTTTTTATATGACCTTAGGTTAATTAGGTTTCTGAATCACAGGAGGTTAGGTTATGTTAACGTTTTTATATGAGCTTAGGATCATTAGATTTCTTAATCACGTGCTGTTAGGTTATGCCTACTTTTTTATATGAGCTTAGGTTCATTAGATTTCTGAATCACGGTAGGTTAGGTTATGTTTACATTTTTATATGAGCTTAATTACAATAGATTTCTGAATCACGGTAGGTTAGGTTATGTTTACATTTTTATATGAGCTTAGGTTCATTAGATTTCTTGATCACCTTAACTAAGGTTATGTTTACTTTTTTATATGAGCGTAGGTTCATTTGATTTCTGAATCACAGTAGGTTAGGTTGTGTTTACTTTTTTATATGAGCTTAGGTTCATTAGATTTCTTAATCACGTGAAGTTTGGTTATGTTTACTTTTTTATATGAGCTTAGGTTCATTAGATTTCTTATTCACGTGAAGTTAGGTTATGTTTACTTTTTTATATGAGCTTAGGTTCAATAGATTTCTGAATTACAGTAGATTAGGTTATGTTAACATTTTTATATCAGCTTAGGTTCATTAGATTTGTTAATCACGTGAAGTTAGGTTATGTTTACTTTTGTAATTGAGCGTAGGATCGTTAGATTTCTGAATCACAGGAGACTGGGTTATGTTAACTTTTTTATATGAGCTTAGGTTAATTAGGTTTCTGAAATACAGGAGGTTAGGTTATGTTCACTTTTTTATATGAGCTTTGGATCATTAGATTTCTGAATCACAGGAGGTTAGGTTATGTTTACTTTTTTATATGAGCTTAGGTTAATTAGGTTTCTGAATCACAGGAGGTTAGGTTATGTTAACTTTTTTTATATGAGCTTAGGATCATTAGATTTCTGAATCACAGGAGGTTGGGTTATGTTTACTTTTTTATATGAGCTTAGGTTAATTAGGTTTCTGAATCACAGGAGGTTAGGTTATGTTAACGTTTTTATATGAGCTTAGGATCATTAGATTTCTTAATCACGTGCTGTTAGGTTATGCTTACTTTTTTATATGAGCTTAGGTTCATTAGATTTCTGAATCACGGTAGGTTAGGTTATGTTTACATTTTTATATGAGCTTAATTACATTAGATTTCTGAATCACGGTAGGTTAGGTTATGTTTACATTTTTATATGAGCTTAGCAGCTTCATTAGATTTTTGAATCACGGTAGGTTAGTTTATGTTTACATTTTTATATGAGCTTAATTACATTTGATTTCTGAATCACATGAGGTTAGCTTATGTTTACATTTTTATATGAGCTTAGCTTCATTAGATTCCTGAATCACGGTAGGTTAGGTTATGTTTACATTTTTATATAAGTTTAGCTTCATTAGATTTCTGAATCACGGTAGGTTAGGTAATGTTTACATTTTTATATGAGCTTAGGTTCATTATATTTCTGAATCACGGTATGTTAGGTTATGTTTACATTTTTATATGAGCTTAGGATCATTAGATTTCTTAATCATGGTAGGTTAGGCTATGTTATTTTTTTATATGAGCTTAGCTTCATTAGATTTCTGAATCACTGTAGGTTAGGTTATGTTTACATTTTTATATGAGCTTAGCTTCATTAGATTTCTGAATCACGGTAGGTTAGGTTATGTTTACTTTTTTATATGAGCTTAAGTACATTAGATTTCTGAATGACGGTAAGTTAGGATATGTTTTCATTGTTATATGAGCTTAGCTTCATTAGATTTTTGAATCACGGTAGGTAGGTTTTGTTTACTTTTTTATATGAGCTTAAGTACATTAGATTTCTGAATCACGGTAGGTTAGGTTATGTTTACATTTTTATATGAGCTTAGGATCGTTAGATTTTTGAATCACAGGAGGTTAGTTTTAATTTACATTTTTATATGAGCTTAGGATAATTAGATTTCTGAATCACAGGAGGTTAGGTTTAGTTTACATTTTTATATGAGCTTAGGATCATTAGATTTCTGAATCACAGGAGGTTAGGTTATGTTTACATTTTTATATTAGCTTACGATCATTAGATTTCTGAATCACAGGAAGTTAGGTTTAGTTTACATTTTTATATGAGCTCAAGATTTGTAGATTTCTGAATCACAGGAGGTTGGGTTATGTTTACATTTGTATATGAGCTTAGGTTCATTAGATTTCTGAATCCCCAGGAGGTTGGGTTATGTTTACATTTTTATATGAGCATTGGTTCATTAGATTTCTGAATCACGGTAGGTTAGGTTATGTTTACATTTTTATATGAGCTTAGCTTCATTAGATTTCTGAATAACGGTAGGTTAGGTTATGTTTACATTTTTATATGAACTTTATTACATTTGATTTCTGAATCTCATGAAGTTAGCTTATGTTTACATTTTTATATGAGCTTAGCTTCATTAGATTTCTGAATCACGGTAGGTTAGGTTATGTTTACATTTTTATATGAGCTTAGCTTCATTAGATTTCTGAATCACGGTCGGTTGGGTTATGTTTACATTTTTATATGAGCTTAATTATATTTGATTTCTGAATCACATGAGGATAGCTTATGTTTACATTTTTATATGAGCTTAGCTTCATTAGATTTCTGAATCACGGTAGGTTAGGTTATGTTTACATTTTTATATGAGTTTAGCTTGATTAGATTTCTGAATCACGGTAGGTTAGGTTATGTTTACATTTTTATATGAGCTTAGGTTCATTAGATTTCTGAATCACGGTAGGTTAGGTTATGTTTACATTTTTATATGAGCTTAGGTTCATTAGATTTCTGAATCACGGTAGGTTAGGTTATGTTTACTTTTTTATATGAGCTTAAGTACATTAGATTTCTGAATCACGGTAGGTTAGGTTGTGTTTACGTTTTTATATGAGGTTAGGTTCATTAGATTTCTGAATCACGGTAGGTTAGGTTTTGTTTACTTTTTACTTTCTCTACTACGTATAGTAAGTAGGGGAAGTATTGCATTCCACCCAAAAATTCGATACCGAGGTTTCACCGGGAATACATGTTTTGAGACCTCCTGAATCCAAAGAAAGCATTTTTGGAAACATGTCCGTGTTTGTGTCTGTGTGTGTGTGTGTGTGTGTGTGTGTGTCTGTGTGTCTGTGAACAGCATAACTCAAAAACGAGCAGTCGGATAACCACCAAAGTTGGTATTTAGGTTCAGTATCTTCCAGCGATGCAACACGAAGGTTTTCAAGAAACTCCCCCCACCCCAGACTACCCATTACATGGAACATTTTTCGAAAATTTTAATTTTCTCAAAAGTGGCTCTAGCGATTTTGATGAAAATATCATATGTTTAAGATAATGTCATGAGAAATGAAATGTATATCTCGAATTTTCTGGGAATGTCTCCAAAAGTATTCTTCATTGAGAACGACTTTTGCATAACTGGTAAACCATAAGAGATAGAGAAAATTTTACTACACAAAAAATGTAGATCGCGTTAAAATATACAACTTATGTCATATACATTTCTTTTGTTGAGTGAACCGTTTTGGAGATATTGTTTGTTATTTCCTTAAATTTTCCAATACTTATACTTTTTCTCAAATTCATTATTCATTTTTTTTGTCCTGGACATGCAAAGAGAATGGAATGCGCCACATAGCAACCAGCGTTAAAATATTTGACTATCGCTTAAAACGTACCATATTTCCCTTGCATCTACAAGAAAATTACCAATAAGATTGACATCTCGATTAACATGAAGCATATGGAGAATAGGCGTTTGTAAAATTAGATTGTACAAGAGTAGTCATGTGAGTGTAACACATCAGATTTTTTGTCTTCGATATGCAAAGAATATTAATCTGTGGCAAAGCGAATGATGCTGCACCTAGCAACCAGCTAATAAGAGATATGTATGTGCTTAAAGGCTACTGTATTTCTATATTGCCCTTGTAAATATATATTCCTCTTACATCAACAAGAAAATTAGCAATAAGATAGAGTCTGCAAATGTTTATCTCGATTAACATGAAGCATATGGAGAATAAGCGTTTGTATAAATAGTTTGTACAAGAGTAGAGAAAGTCATGTGAGTGTAACACATCAGATTTTTTATATGAGCTTAAGTACATTAGATTTCTGAATCACGGTAGGTTAGGTTATGTTTACATTTTTATATGAGCTTAGGATCGTTAGATTTCTGAATCACAGGAGGTTAGGTTTAGTGTACATTTTTATATGAGCTTAGGATAATTAGATTTCTAAATCACAGGAGGGTAGGTTTAGTTTACATTTTTATATGAGCTTAGGATCATTAGATTTCTGAATCACAAGAGGTTAGGTTATGTTTACATTTTTATATGAGCTTAGGATCATTAGATTTCCGAATCACAGGAGGTTAGGTTTAGTTTACATTTTAAATGAGCTTAAGATTGGTAGATTTCTGAATCACAGGAGGTTGGGTTATGTTTACATTTGTATATGAGCTTTGGTTCATTAGATTTCTGAATCACAGGAGGTTTGGTTATGTTTACATTTTTATATGAGCATAGGTTCATTAGATTTCTGAATCACGGTAGGTTAGGTTATGTTTACATTTTTATATGAGCTTAGCTTCATTAGATTTCTGAATCACGGTAGGTTAGGTTATGTTTACTTTTTATATGTGCCTAATTACATTAGATTTCTGAATCACGGTAGGTTAGGTTATATTTACTTTTTATATGAGCTTAATTACATTAGATTTATGAATCACGGTAGCTTAGGTTATATTTACTTTTTATATGAGCTTAATTACATTAGATTTCTGAATCACGGTAGCTTAGGTTATATTTACTTTTTATATGAGTTTAATTACATTAGATTTCTGAACCACGGTAGCTTAGGTTATATTTACTTTTTATATGAGCTTAATTACATTAGATTTCTGAATCACGGTAGCTTAGGTTATACTTACTTTTTATATGAGCTTAATTACATTACATTTCTGAATCACGGTAGCTTAGGTTATATTTACTTTTTATATGAGCTTAATTACATTAGATTTCTGAATCACGGTAGGTTAGGTTATGTTTACAATTTTATATGAGCTTAGGTTCATTAGATTTCTGAATCACGGTAGGTTAGGTTATGTCTACATTTTTATATGAGCTTAGGTTCATTAGATTTCTGAATCACGGTAGGTTAGGTTATGTTTACTTTTTTATATGAGCTAAAGTACATTAGATTTCTGAATCACGGTAGGTTAGGTTATGTTTACTTTTTATATGAGCTTACTTACATTAGATTTCTGAATCTCTGTAGCTTAGGTTATGTTTACTTTTTATATGAGCTTAATTACATTAGATTTCGGAATCACGGTAGGTTAGGTTATGTTTACATTTTTATATGAGCTTAGCTTCATTAGATTATTGAATCACGGTAGGTTAGTTTATGTTTACATTTTTATATGAGCTTAATTACATTTGATTTCTGAATCACATGAGGTTAGCTTATGTTTACATTTTTATATGAGCTTAGGTTCATTAGATTTCTGAATCACGGTAGGTTAGGTTATGTTTACATTTTTATATGAGCTTAGGTTCATTAGATTTCTGAATCACAGTAGGTTATCTTATGTTTACATTTTTATATGAGTTTAGCTTCATTAGATTTCTGAATCACGGTAGGTTAGGTAATGTTTACATTTTTATATGAGCTTAGGTTCATTAGATTTCTGAATCACTTTATGTTAGGTTATGTTTACATTTTTATATGAGCTTAGGATCATTAGATTTGTGAATCACGGTAGGTTAGGTTATGTTTACATTTTTATATGAGCTTAGGTTCATTAGATTTCTGAATCACGGTAGGTTAGCTTATGTTTACATTTTTATATGAGTTTAGCTTCATTAGATTTCTGAATCACGGTAGGTTAGGTAATGTTTACATTTTTATATGAGCTTAGGTTCATTAGATTTCTGAATCACTTTATGTTAGGTTATGTTTACATTTTTATATGAGCTTAGGATCATTAGATTTCTGAATCACGGTAGGTTAGGTTATGTTTACTTTTTTATATGAGCTTAGCTTCAATAGATTTCTATATCACAGGAGGTTAGGTTTAGTTTACATTTTTATATGAGCTTAGGATCATTAGATTTCTGAATCACAGGAAGTTAGGTTATGTTTACATTTTTATATGAGCATAGGATCATTAGATTTCTGAATCACTTTATGTTAGGTTATGTTTACATTTTTATATGAGCTTAGGATCATTAGATTTCTGAATCACGGTAGGTTAGGTTATGTTTACTTTTTTATATGAGCTTAGCTTCAATAGATTTCTATATCACAGGAGGTTAGGTTTAGTTTACATTTTTATATGAGCTTAGGATCATTAGATTTCTGAATCACAGGAAGTTAGGTTATGTTTACATTTTTATATGAGCATAGGATCATTAGATTTCTGAATCACAGGAAGTTAGGTTTAGTTTACATTTTTATATAAGCTTAAGATTTGTAGATTTCTGAATCACAGGAGGTTGGGTTATGTTTACATTTGTATATGAGCTTAGGTTCATTAGATTTCTGAATCCCCAGGAGGTTGGGTTATGTTTACATTTTTATATGAGCATAGGTTCATTAGATTTCTGAATCACGGTAGGTTAGGTTATGATTACATTTTTATATGAGCTTAATTACATTTGATTTCTGAATCACATGATGTTAGCTTATGTTTACATTTTATATGAGCTTAGCTTCATTAGATTTTTGAATCACGGTAGGTTAGGTTGTGTTTGCATTTTTATATGAGCTTAATTACATTTGATTTCTGAATCACATGAGGATAGCTTATGTTTACATTTTTATATGAGCTTAGCTTCCTTAGATTTCTATATCACGGTAGGTTAGGTTATGTTTACATTTTTATATGAGCTTAGGTTCATTAGATTTCTGAATCACGGTAGGTTAGGTTATGTTTACATTTTTATATGAGCTTAGGTTCATTAGATTTCTGAATCATGGTAGGTTCGGTTATGTTTACTTTTTTATATGAGCTTAAGTACATTAGATTTCTGAATCACGGTAGGCTAGGTTATGTTTACATTTTTATATGAGGTTAGGTCATTAGATTTCTGAATCACGGTAGGTTTGGTTTTGTTTACTTTTTACTTTCTCTACTACGTGTAGTTAGTAGGGGAAGTATTGCATTCCACCCAAAAATTCGATACCGAGATTTCACCGGAAATACATGTTTTGAGACCTCCTGAATCCAAAAAAAGCATTTTTGGAAACATGTCCGTGTGTGTGTCTGTGTGTGTGTGTGTGTGTGTGTGTGTGTGTGTGTGTGTGTGTGTGTGTGTCTGTGTGTCTGTGAACAGCATAACTCAAAAACGAGCAGTCGGATAACCACCAAAGTTGGTATTTAGGTTCAGTATCTTCCAGCGATGCGACACGAAGGTTTTCAAGAAACTCCCCCCACCCCAGAATACCCTTTACATGGAACATTTTTCGAAAATTTTAATTTTCTCAAAAATGGCTCTAGCGATTTTGATGAAAATATCATATGTTTAAGATAATGTCATGAGAAATGAAATGTATATCTCGAATTTTCTGGGAATGTCTCCAAAAGTATTCTTCATTGTGAACGACTTTTGCATAACAGGTAAACCATAAGAGATAGACAAAATTTTACTACACAAAAAATGTAGAACGCGTTAAAATATACAACTTATGTCATATACATTTCTTTTGTTGAGTGAACCGTTTTCGAGATATTGTTTGTTATTTCCTTAAATTTTCCAATACTTATACTTTTTCTCAAATTCATTATTCATTTTTTTTGTCCTGGACATGCAAAGAGAATGGAATGCGCCACATAGCAACCAGCGTTAAAATATTTGACTATCGCTTAAAATGTACCATATTTCCCTTGCATCTACAAGAAAATTACCAATAAGATTGACATCTCGATTAACATGAAGCATATAGAGAATAGGCGTTTGTAAAATTAGATTATTCAAGAGTAGTCATGTGAGTGTAACACATCAGATTTTTGTCTTTGATATGCAAAGAATATTAATCTGTGGCAAAGCGAATGATGCTGCACCTAGCAACCAGCTAATAAGAGATATGTATGTGCTTAAAGGCTACTGTATTTCTATATTGCCCTTGTAAATATATATTCCTCTTACATCAACAAGAAAATTAGCAATAAGATAGAGTCTGCAAACGTTTATCTCGATTAACATGAAGCATATGGAGAATAAGCGTTTGTATAAATAGTTTGTACAAGAGTAGAGAAAGTCATGTGAGTGTAACACATCAGATTTTTTATATGAGCTTAAGTACATTAGATTTCTGAATCACGGTAGGTTAGGTTATGTTTACATTTTTATATGAGCTTAGGATCGTTAGATTTCTGAATCACAGGAGGTTAGGTTTAGTTTACATTTTTAAATGAGCTTAGGATAATTAGATTTCTAAATCACAGGAGGATAGGTTTAGTTTACATTTTTATATGAGCTTAGGATCATTAGATTTCTGAATCACAAGAGGTTAGGTTATGTTTACATTTTTATATGAGCTTAGGATCATTAGATTTCTGAATCACAGGAGGTTAGATTATGTGTGCATTTTTATATGAACTTAGAATCATTAGATTTCTTAATCACGTGAAGTTAGGTTATGTTTACTTTTTTAGATGAGCGTAGGATCATTTGATTTCTGAATCACCTTAACTTAGGTTATGTTTACTTTTTTATATGAGCGTAGGTTCATTTGATTTCTGAATCACAGTAGGTTAGGTTGTGTTTACTTTTTTGTATGAGCTTAGGTTCATTAGTTTTCTTAATCACGTGAAGTTAGGTTATGTTTACTTTTTTATATGAGCTTAGGTCCATTAGATTTCTTAATCACGTGAAGTTAGGTTATGTTTACTTTTTTATATGAGCTTAGGTTCAATAGATTTCTGAATAACAGTAGATTAGGTTATGTTAACATTTTTATATCAGCTTAGGTTCATTAGATTTGTTAATCACGTGAAGTTAGGTTATGTTTACTTTTGTAATTCAGCGTAGGATCATTAGATTTCTGAATCACAGGAGACTAGGTTATGTTAACTTTTTTATATGAGCTTAGGTTAATTAGGTTTCTGAATCACAGGAGGTTAGGTTATGTTAAGTTTTTTATATGAGCTTAGGTTAATTAGGTTTCTGAATCACAGGAGGTTCGGTTATGTTCACTTTTTTTATATGAGCTTAGGATCATTAGATTTCTGAATCACAGGAGGTTGGGTTATGTTTACTTTTTTATATGACCTTAGGTTAATTAGGTTTCTGAATCACAGGAGGTTAGGTTATGTTAACGTTTTTATATGAGCTTAGGATCATTAGATTTCTTAATCACGTGCTGTTAGGTTATGCCTACTTTTTTATATGAGCTTAGGTTCATTAGATTTCTGAATCACGGTAGGTTAGGTTATGTTTACATTTTTATATGAGCTTAATTACAATAGATTTCTGAATCACGGTAGGTTAGGTTATGTTTACATTTTTATATGAGCTTAGGTTCATTAGATTTCTTGATCACCTTAACTAAGGTTATGTTTACTTTTTTATATGAGCGTAGGTTCATTTGATTTCTGAATCACAGTAGGTTAGGTTGTGTTTACTTTTTTATATGAGCTTAGGTTCATTAGATTTCTTAATCACGTGAAGTTTGGTTATGTTTACTTTTTTATATGAGCTTAGGTTCATTAGATTTCTTATTCACGTGAAGTTAGGTTATGTTTACTTTTTTATATGAGCTTAGGTTCAATAGATTTCTGAATTACAGTAGATTAGGTTATGTTAACATTTTTATATCAGCTTAGGTTCATTAGATTTGTTAATCACGTGAAGTTAGGTTATGTTTACTTTTGTAATTGAGCGTAGGATCGTTAGATTTCTGAATCACAGGAGACTGGGTTATGTTAACTTTTTTATATGAGCTTAGGTTAATTAGGTTTCTGAAATACAGGAGGTTAGGTTATGTTCACTTTTTTATATGAGCTTTGGATCATTAGATTTCTGAATCACAGGAGGTTAGGTTATGTTTACTTTTTTATATGAGCTTAGGTTAATTAGGTTTCTGAATCACAGGAGGTTAGGTTATGTTAACTTTTTTTATATGAGCTTAGGATCATTAGATTTCTGAATCACAGGAGGTTGGGTTATGTTTACTTTTTTATATGAGCTTAGGTTAATTAGGTTTCTGAATCACAGGAGGTTAGGTTATGTTAACGTTTTTATATGAGCTTAGGATCATTAGATTTCTTAATCACGTGCTGTTAGGTTATGCTTACTTTTTTATATGAGCTTAGGTTCATTAGATTTCTGAATCACGGTAGGTTAGGTTATGTTTACATTTTTATATGAGCTTAATTACATTAGATTTCTGAATCACGGTAGGTTAGGTTATGTTTACATTTTTATATGAGCTTAGCAGCTTCATTAGATTTTTGAATCACGGTAGGTTAGTTTATGTTTACATTTTTATATGAGCTTAATTACATTTGATTTCTGAATCACATGAGGTTAGCTTATGTTTACATTTTTATATGAGCTTAGCTTCATTAGATTCCTGAATCACGGTAGGTTAGGTTATGTTTACATTTTTATATAAGTTTAGCTTCATTAGATTTCTGAATCACGGTAGGTTAGGTAATGTTTACATTTTTATATGAGCTTAGGTTCATTATATTTCTGAATCACGGTATGTTAGGTTATGTTTACATTTTTATATGAGCTTAGGATCATTAGATTTCTTAATCATGGTAGGTTAGGCTATGTTATTTTTTTATATGAGCTTAGCTTCATTAGATTTCTGAATCACTGTAGGTTAGGTTATGTTTACATTTTTATATGAGCTTAGCTTCATTAGATTTCTGAATCACGGTAGGTTAGGTTATGTTTACTTTTTTATATGAGCTTAAGTACATTAGATTTCTGAATGACGGTAAGTTAGGATATGTTTTCATTGTTATATGAGCTTAGCTTCATTAGATTTTTGAATCACGGTAGGTAGGTTTTGTTTACTTTTTTATATGAGCTTAAGTACATTAGATTTCTGAATCACGGTAGGTTAGGTTATGTTTACATTTTTATATGAGCTTAGGATCGTTAGATTTTTGAATCACAGGAGGTTAGTTTTAATTTACATTTTTATATGAGCTTAGGATAATTAGATTTCTGAATCACAGGAGGTTAGGTTTAGTTTACATTTTTATATGAGCTTAGGATCATTAGATTTCTGAATCACAGGAGGTTAGGTTATGTTTACATTTTTATATTAGCTTACGATCATTAGATTTCTGAATCACAGGAAGTTAGGTTTAGTTTACATTTTTATATGAGCTCAAGATTTGTAGATTTCTGAATCACAGGAGGTTGGGTTATGTTTACATTTGTATATGAGCTTAGGTTCATTAGATTTCTGAATCCCCAGGAGGTTGGGTTATGTTTACATTTTTATATGAGCATTGGTTCATTAGATTTCTGAATCACGGTAGGTTAGGTTATGTTTACATTTTTATATGAGCTTAGCTTCATTAGATTTCTGAATAACGGTAGGTTAGGTTATGTTTACATTTTTATATGAACTTTATTACATTTGATTTCTGAATCTCATGAAGTTAGCTTATGTTTACATTTTTATATGAGCTTAGCTTCATTAGATTTCTGAATCACGGTAGGTTAGGTTATGTTTACATTTTTATATGAGCTTAGCTTCATTAGATTTCTGAATCACGGTCGGTTGGGTTATGTTTACATTTTTATATGAGCTTAATTATATTTGATTTCTGAATCACATGAGGATAGCTTATGTTTACATTTTTATATGAGCTTAGCTTCATTAGATTTCTGAATCACGGTAGGTTAGGTTATGTTTACATTTTTATATGAGTTTAGCTTGATTAGATTTCTGAATCACGGTAGGTTAGGTTATGTTTACATTTTTATATGAGCTTAGGTTCATTAGATTTCTGAATCACGGTAGGTTAGGTTATGTTTACATTTTTATATGAGCTTAGGTTCATTAGATTTCTGAATCACGGTAGGTTAGGTTATGTTTACTTTTTTATATGAGCTTAAGTACATTAGATTTCTGAATCACGGTAGGTTAGGTTGTGTTTACGTTTTTATATGAGGTTAGGTTCATTAGATTTCTGAATCACGGTAGGTTAGGTTTTGTTTACTTTTTACTTTCTCTACTACGTATAGTAAGTAGGGGAAGTATTGCATTCCACCCAAAAATTCGATACCGAGGTTTCACCGGGAATACATGTTTTGAGACCTCCTGAATCCAAAGAAAGCATTTTTGGAAACATGTCCGTGTTTGTGTCTGTGTGTGTGTGTGTGTGTGTGTGTGTGTCTGTGTGTCTGTGAACAGCATAACTCAAAAACGAGCAGTCGGATAACCACCAAAGTTGGTATTTAGGTTCAGTATCTTCCAGCGATGCAACACGAAGGTTTTCAAGAAACTCCCCCCACCCCAGACTACCCATTACATGGAACATTTTTCGAAAATTTTAATTTTCTCAAAAGTGGCTCTAGCGATTTTGATGAAAATATCATATGTTTAAGATAATGTCATGAGAAATGAAATGTATATCTCGAATTTTCTGGGAATGTCTCCAAAAGTATTCTTCATTGAGAACGACTTTTGCATAACTGGTAAACCATAAGAGATAGAGAAAATTTTACTACACAAAAAATGTAGATCGCGTTAAAATATACAACTTATGTCATATACATTTCTTTTGTTGAGTGAACCGTTTTGGAGATATTGTTTGTTATTTCCTTAAATTTTCCAATACTTATACTTTTTCTCAAATTCATTATTCATTTTTTTTGTCCTGGACATGCAAAGAGAATGGAATGCGCCACATAGCAACCAGCGTTAAAATATTTGACTATCGCTTAAAACGTACCATATTTCCCTTGCATCTACAAGAAAATTACCAATAAGATTGACATCTCGATTAACATGAAGCATATGGAGAATAGGCGTTTGTAAAATTAGATTGTACAAGAGTAGTCATGTGAGTGTAACACATCAGATTTTTTGTCTTCGATATGCAAAGAATATTAATCTGTGGCAAAGCGAATGATGCTGCACCTAGCAACCAGCTAATAAGAGATATGTATGTGCTTAAAGGCTACTGTATTTCTATATTGCCCTTGTAAATATATATTCCTCTTACATCAACAAGAAAATTAGCAATAAGATAGAGTCTGCAAATGTTTATCTCGATTAACATGAAGCATATGGAGAATAAGCGTTTGTATAAATAGTTTGTACAAGAGTAGAGAAAGTCATGTGAGTGTAACACATCAGATTTTTTATATGAGCTTAAGTACATTAGATTTCTGAATCACGGTAGGTTAGGTTATGTTTACATTTTTATATGAGCTTAGGATCGTTAGATTTCTGAATCACAGGAGGTTAGGTTTAGTGTACATTTTTATATGAGCTTAGGATAATTAGATTTCTAAATCACAGGAGGGTAGGTTTAGTTTACATTTTTATATGAGCTTAGGATCATTAGATTTCTGAATCACAAGAGGTTAGGTTATGTTTACATTTTTATATGAGCTTAGGATCATTAGATTTCCGAATCACAGGAGGTTAGGTTTAGTTTACATTTTAAATGAGCTTAAGATTGGTAGATTTCTGAATCACAGGAGGTTGGGTTATGTTTACATTTGTATATGAGCTTTGGTTCATTAGATTTCTGAATCACAGGAGGTTTGGTTATGTTTACATTTTTATATGAGCATAGGTTCATTAGATTTCTGAATCACGGTAGGTTAGGTTATGTTTACATTTTTATATGAGCTTAGCTTCATTAGATTTCTGAATCACGGTAGGTTAGGTTATGTTTACTTTTTATATGTGCCTAATTACATTAGATTTCTGAATCACGGTAGGTTAGGTTATATTTACTTTTTATATGAGCTTAATTACATTAGATTTATGAATCACGGTAGCTTAGGTTATATTTACTTTTTATATGAGCTTAATTACATTAGATTTCTGAATCACGGTAGCTTAGGTTATATTTACTTTTTATATGAGTTTAATTACATTAGATTTCTGAACCACGGTAGCTTAGGTTATTTTTACTTTTTATATGAGCTTAATTACATTAGATTTCTGAATCACGGTAGCTTAGGTTATACTTACTTTTTATATGAGCTTAATTACATTACATTTCTGAATCACGGTAGCTTAGGTTATATTTACTTTTTATATGAGCTTAATTACATTAGATTTCTGAATCACGGTAGGTTAGGTTATGTTTACAATTTTATATGAGCTTAGGTTCATTAGATTTCTGAATCACGGTAGGTTAGGTTATGTCTACATTTTTATATGAGCTTAGGTTCATTAGATTTCTGAATCACGGTAGGTTAGGTTATGTTTACTTTTTTATATGAGCTAAAGTACATTAGATTTCTGAATCACGGTAGGTTAGGTTATGTTTACTTTTTATATGAGCTTACTTACATTAGATTTCTGAATCTCTGTAGCTTAGGTTATGTTTACTTTTTATATGAGCTTAATTACATTAGATTTCGGAATCACGGTAGGTTAGGTTATGTTTACATTTTTATATGAGCTTAGCTTCATTAGATTATTGAATCACGGTAGGTTAGTTTATGTTTACATTTTTATATGAGCTTAATTACATTTGATTTCTGAATCACATGAGGTTAGCTTATGTTTACATTTTTATATGTGCTTAGGTTCATTAGATTTCTGAATCACGGTAGGTTAGGTTATGTTTACATTTTTATATGAGCTTAGGTTCATTAGATTTCTGAATCACAGTAGGTTATCTTATGTTTACATTTTTATATGAGTTTAGCTTCATTAGATTTCTGAATCACGGTAGGTTAGGTAATGTTTACATTTTTATATGAGCTTAGGTTCATTAGATTTCTGAATCACTTTATGTTAGGTTATGTTTACATTTTTATATGAGCTTAGGATCATTAGATTTGTGAATCACGGTAGGTTAGGTTATGTTTACATTTTTATATGAGCTTAGGTTCATTAGATTTCTGAATCACGGTAGGTTAGCTTATGTTTACATTTTTATATGAGTTTAGCTTCATTAGATTTCTGAATCACGGTAGGTTAGGTAATGTTTACATTTTTATATGAGCTTAGGTTCATTAGATTTCTGAATCACTTTATGTTAGGTTATGTTTACATTTTTATATGAGCTTAGGATCATTAGATTTCTGAATCACAGGAAGTTAGGTTATGTTTACATTTTTATATGAGCATAGGATCATTAGATTTCTGAATCACTTTATGTTAGGTTATGTTTACATTTTTATATGAGCTTAGGATCATTAGATTTCTGAATCACGGTAGGTTAGGTTATGTTTACTTTTTTATATGAGCTTAGCTTCAATAGATTTCTATATCACAGGAGGTTAGGTTTAGTTTACATTTTTATATGAGCTTAGGATCATTAGATTTCTGAATCACAGGAAGTTAGGTTATGTTTACATTTTTATATGAGCATAGGATCATTAGATTTCTGAATCACAGGAAGTTAGGTTTAGTTTACATTTTTATATAAGCTTAAGATTTGTAGATTTCTGAATCACAGGAGGTTGGGTTATGTTTACATTTGTATATGAGCTTAGGTTCATTAGATTTCTGAATCCCCAGGAGGTTGGGTTATGTTTACATTTTTATATGAGCATAGGTTCATTAGATTTCTGAATCACGGTAGGTTAGGTTATGATTACATTTTTATATGAGCTTAATTACATTTGATTTCTGAATCACATGATGTTAGCTTATGTTTACATTTTTATATGAGCTTAGCTTCATTAGATTTTTGAATCACGGTAGGTTAGGTTGTGTTTGCATTTTTATATGAGCTTAATTACATTTGATTTCTGAATCACATGAGGATAGCTTATGTTTACATTTTTATATGAGCTTAGCTTCCTTAGATTTCTATATCACGGTAGGTTAGGTTATGTTTACATTTTTATATGAGCTTAGGTTCATTAGATTTCTGAATCACGGTAGGTTAGGTTATGTTTACATTTTTATATGAGCTTAGGTTCATTAGATTTCTGAATCACGGTAGGTTCGGTTTTGTTTACTTTTTTATATGAGCTTAAGTACATTAGATTTCTGAATCACGGTAGGCTAGGTTATGTTTACATTTTTATATGAGGTTAGGTCATTAGATTTCTGAATCACGGTAGGTTTGGTTTTGTTTACTTTTTACTTTCTCTACTACGTGTAGTAAGTAGGGGAAGTATTGCATTCCACCCAAAAATTCGATACCGAGATTTCACCGGAAATACATGTTTTGAGACCTCCTGAATCCAAAAAAAGCATTTTTGGAAACATGTCCGTGTGTGTGTCTGTGTGTGTGTGTGTGTGTGTGTGTGTGTGTGTGTGTGTGTGTGTGTCTGTGAACAGCATAACTCAAAAACGAGCAGTCGGATAACCACTAAAGTTGGTATTTTGGTTCAGTATCTTCCAGCGATGCGACACGAGGGTTTTCAAGAAACTCCCCCCACCCCAGAATACCCTTTACATGGAACATTTTTCGAAAATTTTAATTTTCTCAAAAATGGCTCTAGCGATTTTGATGAAAATATCATATGTTTAAGATAATGTCATGAGAAATGAAATGTATATCTCGAATTTTCTGGGAATGTCTCCAAAAGTATTCTTCATTGTGAACGACTTTTGCATAAGTATTGCATTCCACCCAAAAATTCGATACCGAGGTTTCACCGGGAATACATGTTTTGAGACCTCCTGAATCCAAAGAAAGCATTTTTGGAAACATGTCCGTGTTTGTGTCTGTGTGTGTGTGTGTGTGTGTGTGTGTGTGTGTGTGTGTGTGTGTCTGTGTGTCTGTGAACAGCATAACTCAAAAACGAGCAGTCGGATAACCACCAAAGTTGGTATTTAGGTTCAGTATCTTCCAGCGATGCAACACGAAGGTTTTCAAGAAACTCCCCCCACCCCAGACTACCCATTACATGGAACATTTTTCGAAAATTTTAATTTTCTCAAAAATGGCTCTAGCGATTTTGATGAAAATATCATATGTTTAAGATAATGTCATGAGAAATGAAATGTATATCTCGAATTTTCTGGGAATGTCTCCAAAAGTATTCTTCATTGAGAACGACTTTTGCATAACTGGTAAACCATAAGAGATAGAGAAAATTTTACTACACAAAAAATGTAGATCGCGTTAAAATATACAACTTATGTCATATACATTTCTTTTGTTGAGTGAACCGTTTTCGAGATATTGTTTGTTATTTCCTTAAATTTTCCAATACTTATACTTTTTCTCAAATTCATTATTCATTTTTTTTGTCCTGGACATGCAAAGAGAATGGAATGCGCCACATAGCAACCAGCGTTAAAATATTTGACTATCGCTTAAAACGTACCATATTTCCCTTGCATCTACAAGAAAATTACCAATAAGATTGACATCTCGATTAACATGAAGCATATGGAGAATAGGCGTTTGTAAAATTAGATTGTACAAGAGTAGTCATGTGAGTGTAACACATCAGATTTTTTGTCTTCGATATGCAAAGAATATTAATCTGTGGCAAAACGAATGATGCTGCACCTAGCAACCAGCTAATAAGAGATATGTATGTGCTTAAAGGCTACTGTATTTCTATATTGCCCTTTCAAATATATATTCCTCTTACATCAACAAGAAAATTAGTAATAAGATAGAGTCTGCAAATGTTTATCTCGATTAACATGAAGCATATGTAGAATAAGCGTTTGTATAAATAGTTTGTACAAGAGTAGAGAAAGTCATGTGAGTGTAACACATCAGATTTTTTATATGAGCTTAAGTACATTAGATTTCTGAATCACGGTAGGTTAGGTTATGTTTACATTTTTATATGAGCTTAGGATCGTTAGATTTCTGAATCACAGGAGGTTAGGTTTAGTGTACATTTTTATATGAGCTTAGGATAATTAGATTTCTAAATCACAGGAGGGTAGGTTTAGTTTACATTTTTATATGAGCTTAGGATCATTAGATTTCTGAATCACAAGAGGTTAGGTTATGTTTACATTTGTATATGAGCTTAGGATCATTAGATTTCTGAATCACAGGAGGTTAGGTTTAGTTTACATTTTAAATGAGCTTAAGATTGGTAGATTTCTGAATCACAGGAGGTTGGGTTATGTTTACATTTGTATATGAGCTTTGGTTCATTAGATTTCTGAATCACAGGAGGTTTGGTTATGTTTACATTTTTATATGAGCATAGGTTCATTAGATTTCTGAATCACGGTAGGTTAGGTTATGTTTACATTTTTATATGAGCTTAGCTTCATTAGATTTCTGAATCACGGTAGGTTAGGTTATGTTTACTTTTTATATGTGCCTAATTACATTAGATTTCTGAATCACGGTAGGTTAGGTTATATTTACTTTTTATATGAGCTTAATTACATTAGATTTATGAATCACGGTAGCTTAGGTTATATTTACTTTTTATATGAGCTTAATTACATTAGATTTCTGAATCACGGTAGCTTAGGTTATATTTACTTTTTATATGAGTTTAATTACATTAGATTTCTGAACCACGGTAGCTTAGGTTATTTTTACTTTTTATATGAGCTTAATTACATTAGATTTCTGAATCACGGTAGCTTAGGTTATACTTACTTTTTATATGAGCTTAATTACATTAGATTTCTGAATCACGGTAGCTTAGGTTATATTTACTTTTTATATGAGCTTAATTACATTAGATTTCTGAATCACGGTAGGTTAGGTTATGTTTACAATTTTATATGAGCTTAGGTTCATTAGATTTCTGAATCACGGTAGGTTAGGTTATGTCTACATTTTTATATGAGCTTAGGTTCATTAGATTTCTGAATCACGGTAGGTTAGGTTATGTTTACTTTTTTATATGAGCTAAAGTACATTAGATTTCTGAATCACGGTAGGTTAGGTTATGTTTACTTTTTATATGAGCTTACTTACATTAGATTTCTGAATCTCTGTAGCTTAGGTTATGTTTACTTTTTATATGAGCTTAATTACATTAGATTTCGGAATCACGGTAGGTTAGGTTATGTTTACATTTTTATATGAGCTTAGCTTCATTAGATTATTGAATCACGGTAGGTTAGTTTATGTTTACATTTTTATATGAGCTTAATTACATTTGATTTCTGAATCACATGAGGTTAGCTTATGTTTACATTTTTATATGAGCTTAGGTTCATTAGATTTCTGAATCACGGTAGGTTAGGTTATGTTTACATTTTTATATGAGCTTAGGTTCATTAGATTTCTGAATCACAGTAGGTTATCTTATGTTTACATTTTTATATGAGTTTAGCTTCATTAGATTTCTGAATCACGGTAGGTTAGGTAATGTTTACATTTTTATATGAGCTTAGGTTCATTAGATTTCTGAATCACTTTATGTTAGGTTATGTTTACATTTTTATATGAGCTTAGGATCATTAGATTTGTGAATCACGGTAGGTTAGGTTATGTTTACATTTTTATATGAGCTTAGGTTCATTAGATTTCTGAATCACGGTAGGTTAGCTTATGTTTACATTTTTATATGAGTTTAGCTTCATTAGATTTCTGAATCACGGTAGGTTAGGTAATGTTTACATTTTTATATGAGCTTGGGTTCATTAGATTTCGGAATCACTTTATGTTAGGTTATGTTTACATTTTTATATGAGCTTAGGATCATTAGATTTCTGAATCACGGTAGGTTAGGTTATGTTTACTTTTTTATATGAGCTTAGCTTCATTAGATTTCTATATCACAGGAGGTTAGGTTTAGTTTACATTTTTATATGAGCTTAGGATCATTAGATTTCTGAATCACAGGAAGTTAGGTTATGTTTACATTTTTATATGAGCATAGGATCATTAGATTTCTGAATCACAGGAAGTTAGGTTTAGTTTACATTTTTATATAAGCTTAAGATTTGTAGATTTCTGAATCACAGGAGGTTGGGTTATGTTTACATTTGTATATGAGCTTAGGTTCATTAGATTTCTGAATCCCCAGGAGGTTGGGTTATGTTTACATTTTTATATGAGCTTAGCTTCATTAGATTTTTGAATCACGGTAGGTTAGGTTGTGTTTGCATTTTTATATGAGCTTAATTACATTTGATTTCTGAATCACATGAGGATAGCTTATGTTTACATTTTTATATGAGCTTAGCTTCCTTAGATTTCTATATCACGGTAGGTTAGGTTATGTTTACATTTTTATATGAGCTTAGGTTCATTAGATTTCTGAATCACGGTAGGTTAGGTTATGTTTACATTTTTATATGAGCTTAGGTTCATTAGATTTCTGAATCACGGTAGGTTCGGTTATGTTTACTTTTTTATATGAGCTTAAGTACATTAGATTTCTGAATCACGGTAGGCTAGGTTATGTTTACATTTTTATATGAGGTTAGGTCATTAGATTTCTGAATCACGGTAGGTTTGGTTTTGTTTACTTTTTACTTTCTCTACTACGTGTAGTAAGTAGGGGACGTATTGCATTCCACCCAAAAATTCGATACCGAGATTTCACCGGAAATACATGTTTTGAGACCTCCCGAATCCAAAAAAAGCATTTTTGGAAACATGTCCGTGTGTGTGTCTGTGTGTGTGTGTGTGTGTGTGTGTGTGTGTGTGTGTGTGTGTGTGTCTGTGTGTCTGTGAACAGCATAACTCAAAAACGAGCAGTCGGATAACCACCAAAGTTGGTATTTAGGTTCAGTATCTTCCAGCGATGCGACACGAAGGTTTTCAAGAAACTCCCCCCACCCCAGAATACCCTTTACATGGAACATTTTTCGAAAATTTTAATTTTCTCAAAAATGGCTCTAGCGATTTTGATGAAAATATCATATGTTTAAGATAATGTCATGAGAAATGAAATGTATATCTCGAATTTTCTGGGAATGTCTCCAAAAGTATTCTTCATTGTGAACGACTTTTGCATAACAGGTAAACCATAAGAGATAGACAAAATTTTACTACACAAAAAATGTAGAACGCGTTAAAATATACAACTTATGTCATATACATTTCTTTTGTTGAGTGAACCGTTTTCGAGATATTGTTTGTTATTTCCTTAAATTTTCCAATACTTATACTTTTTCTCAAATTCATTATTCATTTTTTTTGTCCTGGACATGCAAAGAGAATGGAATGCGCCACATAGCAACCAGCGTTAAAATATTTGACTATCGCTTAAAATGTACCATATTTCCCTTGCATCTACAAGAAAATTACCAATAAGATTGACATCTCGATTAACATGAAGCATATGGAGAATAGGCGTTTGTAAAATTAGATTATTCAAGAGTAGTCATGTGAGTGTAACACATCAGATTTTTGTCTTTGATATGCAAAGAATATTAATCTGTGGCAAAGCGAATGATGCTGCACCTAGCAACCAGCTAATAAGAGATATGTATGTGCTTAAAGGCTACTGTATTTCTATATTGCCCTTGTAAATATATATTCCTCTTACATCAACAAGAAAATTAGCAATAAGATAGAGTCTGCAAACGTTTATCTCGATTAACATGAAGCATATGGAGAATAAGCGTTTGTATAAATAGTTTGTACAAGAGTAGAGAAAGTCATGTGAGTGTAACACATCAGATTTTTTATATGAGCTTAAGTACATTAGATTTCTGAATCACGGTAGGTTAGGTTATGTTTACATTTTTATATGAGCTTAGGATCGTTAGATTTCTGAATCACAGGAGGTTAGGTTTAGTTTACATTTTTAAATGAGCTTAGGATAATTAGATTTCTAAATCACAGGAGGATAGGTTTAGTTTACATTTTTATATGAGCTTAGGATCATTAGATTTCTGAATCACAAGAGGTTAGGTTATGTTTACATTTTTATATGAGCTTAGGATCATTAGATTTCTGAATCACAGGAGGTTAGATTATGTGTGCATTTTTATATGAACTTAGAATCATTAGATTTCTTAATCACGTGAAGTTAGGTTATGTTTACTTTTTTAGATGAGCGTAGGATCATTTGATTTCTGAATCGCAGTAGGTTGGGTTATGTTTACATTTTTATATGAGCTTAGGTTCATTAGATTTCTTAATCACCTTAACTTAGGTTATGTTTACTTTTTTATATGAGCGTAGGTTCATTTGATTTCTGAATCACAGTAGGTTAGGTTGTGTTTACTTTTTTGTATGAGCTTAGGTTCATTAGTTTTCTTAATCACGTGAAGTTAGGTTATGTTTACTTTTTTATATGAGCTTAGGTCCATTAGATTTCTTAATCACGTGAAGTTAGGTTATGTTTACTTTTTTATATGAGCTTAGGTTCAATAGATTTCTGAATAACAGTAGATTAGGTTATGTTAACATTTTTATATCAGCTTAGGTTCATTAGATTTGTTAATCACGTGAAGTTAGGTTGTTTACTTTTGTAATTGAGCGTAGGATCATTAGATTTCTGAATCACAGGAGACTAGGTTATGTTAACTTTTTTATATGAGCTTAGGTTAATTAGGTTTCTGAATCACAGGAGGTTAGGTTATGTTAAGTTTTTTATATGAGCTTAGGTTAATTAGGTTTCTGAATCACAGGAGGTTCGGTTATGTTCACTTTTTTTATATGAGCTTAGGATCATTAGATTTCTGAATCACAGGAGGTTGGGTTATGTTTACTTTTTTATATGAGCTTAGGTTAATTAGGTTTCTGAATCACAGGAGGTTAGGTTATGTTAACGTTTTTATATGAGCTTAGGATCATTAGATTTCTTAATCACGTGCTGTTAGGTTATGCCTACTTTTTTATATGAGCTTAGGTTCATTAGATTTCTGAATCACGGTAGGTTAGGTTATGTTTACATTTTTATATGAGCTTAATTACAATAGATTTCTGAATCACGGTAGGTTAGGTTATGTTTACATTTTTATATGAGCTTAGGTTCATTAGATTTCTTGATCACCTTAACTTAGGTTATGTTTACTTTTTTATATGAGCGTAGGTTCATTTGATTTCTGAATCACAGTAGGTTAGGTTGTGTTTACTTTTTTATATGAGCTTAGGTTCATTAGTTTTGTTAATCACGTGAAGTTAGGTTATGTTTACTTTTGTAATTGAGCGTAGGATCATTAGATTTCTGAATCACAGGAGACTGGGTTATGTTAACTTTTTTATATGAGCTTAGGTTAATTAGGTTTCTGAATCACAGGAGGTTAGGTTATGTTAAGTTTTTTATATGAGCTTAGGTTAATTAGGTTTCTGAATCACAGGAGGTTCGGTTATGTTCACTTTTTTATATGAGCTTTGGATCATTAGATTTCTGAATCACAGGAGGTTAGGTTATGTTTACTTTTTTATATGAGCTTAGGTTAATTAGGTTTCTGAATCACAGGAGGTTAGGTTATGTTAACTTTTTTTATATGAGCTTAGGATCATTAGATTTCTGAATCACAGGAGGTTGGGTTATGTTTACTTTTTTATATGAGCTTAGGTTAATTAGGTTTCTGAATCACAGGAGGTTAGGTTATGTTAACGTTTTTATATGAGCTTAGGATCATTAGATTTCTTAATCACGTGCTGTTAGGTTATGCTTACTTTTTTATATGAGCTTAGGTTCATTAGATTTCTGAATCACGGTAGGTTAGGTTATGTTTACATTTTTATATGAGCTTAATTACATTAGATTTCTGAATCACGGTAGGTTAGGTTATGTTTACATTTTTATATGAGCTTAGCAGCTTCATTAGAGTTTTGAATCACGGTAGGTTAGTTTATGTTTACATTTTTATATGAGCTTAATTACATTTGATTTCTGAATCACATGAGGTTAGCTTATGTTTACATTTTTATATGAGCTTAGCTTCATTAGATTCCTGAATCACGGTAGGTTAGGTTATGTTTACATTTTTATATAAGTTTAGCTTCATTAGATTTCTGAATCACGGTAGGTTAGGTAATGTTTACATTTTTATATGAGCTTAGGTTCATTAGATTTCTGAATCACGGTATGTTAGGTTATGTTTACATTTTTATATGAGCTTAGGATCATTAGATTTCTGAATCATGGTAGGTTAGGCTATGTTATTTTTTTATATGAGCTTAGCTTCATTAGATTTCTGAATCACTGTAGGTTAGGTTATGTTTACATTTTTATATGAGCTTAGCTTCATTAGATTTCTGAATCACGGTAGGTTAGGTTATGTTTACTTTTTTATATGAGCTCTAGTACATTAGATTTCTGAATGACGGTAAGTTAGGTTATGTTTTCATTGTTATATGAGCTTAGCTTCATTAGATTTTTGAATCACGGTAGGTAGGTTTTGTTTACTTTTTTATATGAGCTTAAGTACATTAGATTTCTGAATCACGGTAGGTTAGGTTATGTTTACATTTTTATATGAGCTTAGGATCGTTAGATTTTTGAATCACAGGTTAGTTTTAATTTACATTTTTATATGAGCTTAGGATAATTAGATTTCTGAATCACAGGAGGTTAGGTTTAGTTTACATTTTTATATGAGCTTAGGATCATTAGATTTCTGAATCACAGGAGGTTAGGTTATGTTTACATTTTTATATTAGCTTAGGATCATTAGATTTCTGAATCACAGGAAGTTAGGTTTAGTTTACATTTTTATATGAGCTCAAGATTTGTAGATTTCTGAATCACAGGAGGTTGGGTTATGTTTACATTTGTATATGAGCTTAGGTTCATTAGATTTCTGAATCCCCAGGAGGTTGGGTTATGTTTACATTTTTATATGAGCATTGGTTCATTAGATTTCTGAATCACGGTAGGTTAGGTTATGTTTACATTTTTATATGAGCTTAGCTTCATTAGATTTCTGAATAACGGTAGGTTAGGTTATGTTTACATTTTTATATGACATTTATTACATTTGATTTCTGAATCTCATGAAGTTAGCTTATGTTTACATTTTTATATGAGCTTAGCTTCATTAGATTTCTGAATCACGGTAGGTTAGGTTATGTTTACATTTTTATATGAGCTTAGCTTCATTAGATTTCTGAATCACGGTCGGTTGGGTTATGTTTACATTTTTATATGAGCTTAATTATATTTGATTTCTGAATCACATGAGGATAGCTTATGTTTACATTTTTATATGAGCTTAGCTTCATTAGATTTCTGAATCACGGTAGGTTAGGTTATGTTTACATTTTTATATGAGTTTAGCTTGATTAGATTTCTGAATCACGGTAGGTTAGGTTATGTTTACATTTTTATATGAGCTTAGGTTCATTAGATTTCTGAATCACGGTAGGTTAGGTTATGTTTACATTTTTATATGAGCTTAGGTTCATTAGATTTCTGAATCACGGTAGGTTAGGTTATGTTTACTTTTTTATATGAGCTTAAGTACATTAGATTTCTGAATCACAGTAGGTTAGGTTGTGTTTACATTTTTATATGAGGTTAGGTTCATTAGATTTCTGAATCACGGTAGGTTAGGTTTTGTTTACTTTTTACTTTCTCTACTACGTATAGTAAGTAGGGGAAGTATTGCATTCCACCCAAAAATTCGATACCGAGGTTTCACCGGGAATACATGTTTTGAGACCTCCTGAATCCAAAGAAAGCATTTTTGGAAACATGTCCGTGTTTGTGTCTGTGTGTGTGTGTGTGTGTGTGTGTGTGTGTGTGTGTGTGTGTGTGTGTGTGTGTGTGTGTGTGTGTGTGTGTCTGTGAACAGCATAACTCAAAAACGAGCAGTCGGATAACCTCCAAAGTTGGTATTTAGGTTCAGTATCTTCCAGCGATGCAACACGAAGGTTTTCAAGAAACTCCCCCCACCCCAGACTACCCATTACATGGAACATTTTTCGAAAATTTTAATTTTCTCAAAAATGGCTCTAGCGATTTTGATGAAAATATCATATGTTTAAGATAATGTCATGAGAAATGAAATGTATATCTCAAATTTTCTGGGAATGTCTCCAAAAGTATTCTTCATTGAGAACGACTTTTGCATAACTGGTAAACCATAAGAGATAGAGAAAATTTTACTACACAAAAAATGTAGATCGCGTTAAAATATACAACTTATGTCATATACATTTCTTTTGTTGAGTGAACCGTTTTCGAGATATTGTTTGTTATTTCCTTAAATTTTCCAATACTTATACTTTTTCTCAAATTCATTATTCATTTTTTTTGTCCTGGACATGCAAAGAGAATGGAATGCGCCACATAGCAACCAGCGTTAAAATATTTGACTATCGCTTAAAACGTACCATATTTCCCTTGCATCTACAAGAAAATTACCAATAAGATTGACATCTCGATTAACATGAAGCATATGGAGAATAGGCGTTTGTAAAATTAGATTGTACAAGAGTAGTCATGTGAGTGTAACACATCAGATTTTTTGTCTTCGATATGCAAAGAATATTAATCTGTGGCAAAGCGAATGATGCTGCACCTAGCAACCAGCTAATAAGAGATATGTATGTGCTTAAAGGCTACTGTATTTCTATATTGCCCTTGTAAATATATATTCCTCTTACATCAACAAGAAAATTAGCAATAAGATAGAGTCTGCAAATGTTTATCTCGATTAACATGAAGCATATGGAGAATAAGCGTTTGTATAAATAGTTTGTACAAGAGTAGAGAAAGTCATGTGAGTGTAACACCTCAGATTTTTTATATGAGCTTAAGTACATTAGATTTCTGAATCACGGTAGGTTAGGTTATGTTTACATTTTTATATGAGCTTAGGATCGTTAGATTTCTGAATCACAGGAGGTTAGGTTTAGTGTACATTTTTATATGAGCTTAGGATAATTAGATTTCTAAATCACAGGAGGGTAGGTTTAGTTTACATTTTTATATGAGCTTAGGATCATTAGATTTCTGAATCACAAGAGGTTAGGTTATGTTTACATTTTTATATGAGCTTAGGATCATTAGATTTCTGAATCACAGGAGGTTAGGTTTAGTTTACATTTTAAATGAGCTTAAGATTGGTAGATTTCTGAATCACAGGAGGTTGGGTTATGTTTACATTTGTATATGAGCTTTGGTTCATTAGATTTCTGAATCACAGGAGGTTTGGTTATGTTTACATTTTTATATGAGCATAGGTTCATTAGATTTCTGAATCACGGTAGGTTAGGTTATGTTTACATTTTTATATGAGCTTAGCTTCATTAGATTTCTGAATCACGGTAGGTTAGGTTATGTTTACTTTTTATATGTGCCTAATTACATTAGATTTCTGAATCACGGTAGGTTAGGTTATATTTACTTTTTATATGAGCTTAATTACATTAGATTTATGAATCACGGTAGCTTAGGTTATATTTACTTTTTATATGAGCTTAATTACATTAGATTTCTGAATCACGGTAGCTTAGGTTATATTTACTTTTTATATGAGTTTAATTACATTAGATTTCTGAACCACGGTAGCTTAGGTTATATTTACTTTTTATATGAGCTTAATTACATTAGATTTCTGAATCACGGTAGCTTAGGTTATACTTACTTTTTATATGAGCTTAATTACATTAGATTTCTGAATCACGGTAGCTTAGGTTATATTTACTTTTTATATGAGCTTAATTACATTAGATTTCTGAATCACGGTAGGTTAGGTTATGTTTACAATTTTATATGAGCTTAGGTTCATTAGATTTCTGAATCACGGTAGGTTAGGTTATGTCTACATTTTTATATGAGCTTAGGTTCATTAGATTTCTGAATCACGGTAGGTTAGGTTATGTTTACTTTTTTATATGAGCTAAAGTACATTAGATTTCTGAATCACGGTAGGTTAGGTTATGTTTACTTTTTATATGAGCTTACTTACATTAGATTTCTGAATCTCTGTAGCTTAGGTTATGTTTACTTTTTATATGAGCTTAATTACATTAGATTTCGGAATCACGGTAGGTTAGGTTATGTTTACATTTTTATATGAGCTTAGCTTCATTAGATTATTGAATCACGGTAGGTTAGTTTATGTTTACATTTTTATATGAGCTTAATTACATTTGATTTCTGAATCACATGAGGTTAGCTTATGTTTACATTTTTATATGAGCTTAGGTTCATTAGATTTCTGAATCACGGTAGGTTAGGTTATGTTTACATTTTTATATGAGCTTAGGTTCATTAGATTTCTGAATCACAGTAGGTTATCTTATGTTTACATTTTTATATGAGTTTAGCTTCATTAGATTTCTGAATCACGGTAGGTTAGGTAATGTTTACATTTTTATATGAGCTTAGGTTCATTAGATTTCTGAATCACTTTATGTTAGGTTATGTTTACATTTTTATATGAGCTTAGGATCATTAGATTTGTGAATCACGGTAGGTTAGGTTATGTTTACTTTTTTATATGTGCTTAGGTTCATTAGATTTCTGAATCACTGTAGGTTAGGTTATGTTTACATTTTTATGTGAGCTTAGCTTCATTAGATTTCTGAATCACGGTAGGTTAGGCTATGTTTACATCTTTATATGAGCTTAGCTTCATTAGATTTCTAAATCACGGTAGGTTAGGTTATGTTTACATTTTTATATGAGCTTAGCTTCATTGGATTTCTGAATAACGGTAGGTTAGGTTATGTTTACATTTTTATATGAGCTTAGGTTCTTTAGATTTTTGAATCACGGTAGGTTAGGTTATGTTTACTTTTTTATATGATCTTAAGTACATTAGATTTCTGAATCACGGTATGTTACGTTATGTTTACATTGTTATATGAGCTTTGCTTCATTAGATTTCTGAATCACGGTAGGTAGGTTTTGTTTACTTTTATATATGAGCTTAAGTACATTAGATTTCTGAATCACGGTAGGTTAGGTTATGTTTACATTTTTATATGAGCTTAAGTACATTAGATTTCTGAATCACGGTAGGTAGGTTTTGTTTACTTTTATATATGAGCTTAAGTACATTAGATTTCTGAATCACGGTAGGTAGGTTTTGTTTACTTTTATATATGAGCTTAAGTACATTAGATTTCTGAATCACGGTAGGTTAGGTTATGTTTACATTTTTATATGAGCTTAGGGTCGTTAGATTTTTGAATCACAGGAGGTTAGTTTTATTTTACATTTTTATATATGCTTAGGATAATTAGATTTCTGAATCACAGGAGGTTAGGTTTAGTTTACATTTTTATATGAGCTTAAGTACATTAGATTTCTGAATCACGGTAGGTAGGTTTTGTTTACTTTTATATATGAGCTTAAGTACATTAGATTTCTGAATCACGGTAGGTAGGTTTTGTTTACTTTTATATATGAGCTTAAGTACATTAGATTTCTGAATCACGGTAGGTAGGTTTTGTTTACTTTTATATATGAGCTTAAGTACATTAGATTTCTGAATCACGGTAGGTTAGGTTATGTTTACATTTTTATATGAGCTTAAGTACATTAGATTTCTGAATCACGGTAGGTAGGTTTTGTTTACTTTTATATATGAGCTTAAGTACATTAGATTTCTGAATCACGGTAGGTAGGTTTTGTTTACTTTTATATATGAGCTTAAGTACATTAGATTTCTGAATCACGGTAGGTTAGGTTATGTTTACATTTTTATATGAGCTTAGGATCGTTAGATTTTTGAATCACAGGAGGTTAGTTTTATTTTACATTTTTATATATGCTTAGGATAATTAGATTTCTGAATCACAGGAGGTTAGGTTTAGTTTACATTTTTATATGAGCTTAGGATCATTAGATTTCTGAATCACAGGAAGTTAGGTTATGTTTACATTTTTATATGAGCATAGGATCATTAGATTTCTGAATCACAGGAAGTTAGGTTTAGTTTACATTTTTATATAAGCTTAAGATTTGTAGATTTCTGAATCACAGGAGGTTGGGTTATGTTTACATTTGTATATGAGCTTAGGTTCATTAGATTTCTGAATCCCCAGGAGGTTGGGTTATGTTTACATTTTTATATGAGCATAGGTTCATTAGATTTCTGAATCACGGTAGGTTAGGTTATGTTTACATTTTTATATGAGCTTAATTACATTTGATTTCTGAATCACATGATGTTAGCTTATGTTTACATTTTTATATGAGCTTAGCTTCATTAGATTTTTGAATCACGGTAGGTTAGGTTGTGTTTGCATTTTTATATGAGCTTAATTACATTTGATTTCTGAATCACATGAGGATAGCTTATGTTTACATATTTATATGAGCTTAGCTTCATTAGATTTCTGAATCACGGTAGGTTAGGTTATGTTTACATTTTTATATGAGTTTAGCTTCATTAGATTTCTGAATCATTGTAGGTTAGGTTATGCTTACATTTTTATATGAGCTTAGCTTCATTAGATTTCTGAATCACGGCAGGTTAGGTTATGTTTACTTTTTATATCAGCTTAATTACATGTGATTTCTGAATCATGGTAGGTTAGGTTATGTTTACTTTTTATATCAGCTTAATTACATGTGATTTCTGAATCATGGTAGGTTAGGTTATGTTTACATTTTTATATCAGCTTAATTACATTTGGTTTCTGAATCATGGTAGGTTAGGTTATGTTTACATTGTTATATCAAGTTAATTACATGTGTTTTCTGAATCATGGTAGGTTAGGTTATGTTTACATTTTTATATCAGCTTAATTACATTTGGTTTCTGAATCATGGTAGGTTAGGTTATGTTTACTTTTTATATCAGCTTAATTACATGTGATTTCTGAATCATGGTAGGTTAGGTTATGTTTACATTTTTATATCAGCTTAATTACATTTGGTTTCTGAATCATGGTAGGTTAGGTTATGTTTACTTTTTATATCAGCTTAATTACATGTGATTTCTGAATCATGGTAGGTTAGGTTATGTTTACTTTTTATATCAGCTTAATTACATGTGATTTCTGAATCATGGTAGGTTAGGTTATGTTTACTTTTTATATCAGCTTAATTACATGTGATTTCTGAATCATGGTAGGTTAGGTTATATTTACTTTTTATATCAGCTTAATTACATGTGATTTCTGAATCATGGTAGGTTAGGTTATGTTTACTTTTTATATCAGCTTAATTACATGTGATTTCTGAATCATGGTAGGTTAGGTTATGTTTACTTTTTATATCAGCTTAATTACATTAGATTTCTGAATCATGGTAGGTTAGGTTATGTTTACTTTTTATATCAGCTTAATTACATGTGATTTCTGAATCATGGTAGGTTAGGTTATGTTTACTTTTTATATCAGCTTAATTACATGTGATTTCTGAATCATGGTAGGTTAGGTTATGTTTACTTTTTATATCAGCTTAATTACATGTGATTTCTGAATCATGGTAGGTTAGGTTATGTTTACATTGTTATATCAAGTTAATTACATGTGTTTTCTGAATCATGGTAGGTTAGGTTATGTTTACATTTTTATATCAGCTTAATTACATTTGGTTTCTGAATCATGGTAGGTTAGGTTATGTTTACTTTTTATATCAGCTTAATTACATGTGATTTCTGAATCATCGTAGGTTAGGTTATGTTTACATTGTTATATCAGCTTAATTACATTTGATTTCTAAATCATGGTAGGTTAGGTTATGTTTACTTTTTATATCAGCTTAATTACATTAGATTTCTAAATCATGGTAGGTTAGGTTATGTTTACTTTTTATATCAGCTTAATTACATGTGATTTCTGAATCATGGTAGGTTAGGTTATGTTTACTTTTTATATCAGCTTAATTACATGTGATTTCTGAATCATGGTAGGTTAGGTTATGTTTACTTTTTATATCAGCTTAATTACATGTGATTTCTGAATCATGGTAGGTTAGGTTATGTTTACATTGTTATATCAGCTTAATTACATTTGGTTTCTGAATCATGGTAGGTTAGGTTATGTTTACTTTTTATATCAGCTTAATTACATGTGATTTCTGAATCATGGTAGGTTAGGTTATGTTTACATTGTTATATCAGCTTAATTACATTTGGTTTCTGAATCATGGTAGGTTAGGTTATGTTTACTTTTTATATCAGCTTAATTACATGTGATTTCTGAATCATGGTAGGTTAGGTTATGTTTACATTTTTATATCAGCTTAATTACATTTGGTTTCTGAATCATGGTAGGTTAGGTTATGTTTACTTTTTATATCAGCTTAATTACATGTGATTTCTGAATCATGGTAGGTTAGGTTATGTTTACATTTTTATATCAGCTTAATTACATTTGGTTTCTGAATCATGGTAGGTTAGGTTATGTTTACATTGTTATATCAAGTTAATTACATGTGTTTTCTGAATCATGGTAGGTTGGGTTATGTTTACATTGTTATATCAGCTTAATTACATTAGATTTCTAAATCACGTTAGGTTAGGTTATGTTTACTTTGTTATATCAGCTTAATTACATGTGTTTTCTGAATCACGGTAGGTTAGGTTATGTTTACATTGTTATATCAGCTTAATTACATTAGATTTCTAAATCACGTTAGGTTAGGTTATGTTTACATTGTTATATCAGCTTAATTACATGTGTTTTCTGAATCATGGTAGGTTAGGTTATGTTTACATTGTTATATCAGCTTAATTACATTAGATTTCTAAATCACGTTAGGTTAGGTTATGTTTACATTGTTATATCAGCTTAATTACATGTGTTTTCTGAATCATGGTAGGTTAGGTTATGTTTACATTGTTATATCAGCTTAATTACATTAGATTTCTGAATCATGGTAGGTTGGGTTATGTTTATATTGTTATATCAGCTTAATTACATTTGATTTCTAAATCACGTTAGGTTCGGTTATGTTTACATTGTTATATCAGCTTAATTACATTAGATTTCTGAATCATGGTAGGTTAGGTTATGTTTACATTGTTATATCAGCTTAATTACATTTGATTTCTAAATCACGTTAGGTTAGGTTATGTTTACATTGTTATATCAGCTTAATTACATTAGATTTCTGAATCACGGTAGGTTAGGTTATGTTTACATTGTTATATCAGCTTAATTACATTAGATTTCTGAATCAAGGTAGGTTAGGTTATGTTTACATCGTTATATCAGCTTAATTACATTAGATTTCTGAATCACGGTAGGTTAGGTTATGTTTACATTGTTATATCAGCTTAATTACATTTGATTTCTGAATCATGGTAGGTTAGGTTATGATTACTTTTTTATATGATCATAATTACATTTGATTTCTGAATCATGGTAGGTTAGGTTATGTTTACTTTCTTATATGAGCTTAATTACATGTGTTTTCTGAATCACGGTAAGTTAGGTTATGTTTACTTTCTTATATGAGCTTAATTACATGTGTTTTCTGAATCACGGTAAGTTAGGTTATGTTTACATTGGTATATCAGCTTAATTACATTTGATTTCTGAATCATGGTAGGTTAGGTTATGTTTACTTTCTTATATGAGCTTAATTACATGTGTTTTCTGAAACACGGTAAGTTAGGTTATGTTTACTTTCTTATATGATTCTTAATTACATTTGATTTCTAAATCACGTTAGGTTAGGTTATGTTTACATTGGTATATCAGCTTAAAAACATTTTATTTCTGAATCACGGTACGTTAGGTTATGTTTACATTATATCAGCTTAATTACATTAGATTTCTGAATCAAGGTAGGTTACGTTATGTTTACATCGTTATATCAGCTTAATTACATTAGATTTCTGAATCACGGTAGGTTAGGTTATGTTTACATTGTTATATCAGCTTAATTACATTAGATTTCTGAATCACGGTAGGTTAGGTTATGTTTACATCGTTATATCAGCTTAATTACATTTTATTTCTGAATCACGGTACGTTAGGTTATGTTTACATTATTATATCAGCTTAATTACATTAGATTTCTGAATCAAGGTAGGTTAGGTTATGTTTACATCGTTATATCAGCTTAATTACATTTGATTTCTGAATCACGGTACGTTAGGTTATGTTTACATTATTATATCAGCTTAATTACATTAGATTTCTGAATCAAGGTAGGTTAGGTTATGTTTACATTATTATATCAGCTTAATTACATTTGATTTCTGAATCACGGTACGTTAGGTTATGTTTACATTACTATATCAGCTTAATTACATTAGATTTCTGAATCAAGGTACGTTAGGTTATGTTTACATCGTTATATCAGCTTAATTACATTAGATTTCTGAATCAAGGTACGTTAGGTTATGTTTACATCGTTATATCAGCTTAATTACATTAGATTTCTGAATCACGGTACGTTAGGTTATGTTTACATTATTATATCAGCTTAATTACATTAGATTTCTGAATCACGGTACGTTAGGTTATGTTTACATTGTTATATCAGCTTAATTACATTAGATTTCTGAATCAAGGTACGTTAGGTTATGTTTACATCGTTATATCAGCTTAATTACATTAGATTTCTGAATCACGGTAGGTTAGGTTATGTTTACATTGTTATATCAGCTTAATTACATTTGATTTCTGAATCACGGTAGGTTAGGTTATGTTTACATTGTTATGTAAGCTTAATTACATTAGATTTCTGAATCACGGTAGGTTAGGTTATGTTTACATTGTTATATCAGCTTAATTACATTAGATTTCTGAATCACGGTAGGTTAGGTTATGTTTACATTGTTATATTAGCTTAATTACATTTGATTTCTGAATCACGGTAGGTTAGGTTATGTTTACATTGTTATATTAGCTTAATTACATTTGATTTCTGAATCACGGTAGGTTAGGTTATGTTTACATTGTTATATTAGCTTAATTACATTAGATTTCTGAATCACGGTAGGTTAGGTTATGTTTACATTGTTATATTAGCTTAATTACATTAGATTTCTGAATCACGGTAGGTTAGGTTATGTTTACATCGTTATATCAGCTTAATTACATTAGATTTCTGAATCACGGTAGGTTAGGTTATGTTTACATTGTTATATCAGCTTAATTACATTTGATTTCTGAATCACGGTAGGTTAGGTTATGTTTACATTGTTATATTAGCTTAATTACATTTGATTTCTGAATCACGGTAGGTTAGGTTATGTTTACATTGTTATATTAGCTTAATTACATTAGATTTCTGAATCACGGTAGGTTAGGTTATGTTTACATTGTTATATTAGCTTAATTACATTAGATTTCTGAATCACGGTAGGTTAGGTTATGTTTACATCGTTATATCAGCTTAATTACATAAGATTTCTGAATCACGGTAGGTTAGGTTATGTTTACATTGTTATATCAGCTTAATTACATTAGATTTCTGAATCACGGTAGGTTAGGTTATGTTTACATTGTTATATCAGCTTAATTACATATGATTTCTGAATCACGGTAGGTTAGGTTATGATTACATTGTTATATTATCTTAATTACATTTGATTTCTGAATCATGGTAGGTTAGGTTATGTTTACATTGTTATATTAGCTTAATTACATTTGATTTCTGAATCATGGTAGGTTAGGTTATGTTTACATTGTTATATCAGCTTAATTACATTAGATTTCTGAATCACGGTAGGTTAGGTTATGTTTACATTGTTATATCAGCTTAATTACATTTGATTTCTGAATCACGGTAGGTTAGATTATTTTTACATGTTTATATCAGCTTAATTACATTTGATTTCTGAATAATGGTAGGTTAGGTTATGTTTACATTGTTATATCAGCTTAATTACATTTGATTTCTGAATCATGGTAGGTTAGGTTATGTTTACATTGTTATATGAGCTTAATTACATGTGTTTTCTGAATCTCGGAAGGTTAGGTTATGTTTACATTTTTATATCAGCTTAATTACATGTGTTTTCTGAATCACGGTAGGTTAGGTTATGTTTACTTCTTTATATGATCTTAATTACATTTCATTTCTGAATCACGAAAGGTTAGGTTATGTTTACATTTTTATATAAGCTTAATTACATGTGATTTCTGAATCATGGTAGGTTAGGTTATGTTTACATTTTTATATCAGGTTAATTTCATTTGATTTCTGAATCACGGTAGGTTAGGTTATATTTGCATTGTTATATCAGCTTAATTACATTTGATTTCTGAATCACGGAAGGTTAGGTTATGTTTACATTTTTATATGAGCTTAATTACATTTGATTTCTGAATCACGGAAGGTTAGGTTATGTTTACATTGTTATATCAGCTTAATTACATGTGATTTCTGAATCACGGTTGGTTAGGTTATGTTTACATTGTTATATGAGCTTAATTACATTTGATTTCTGAATCACGGTAGGTTAGGTTATGTTTACGTTTTTATATGAATTTAATTACATTTGATTTCTGAATCATGGTAGGTTAGGTTATGTTTACATTGTTATATCAGCTTAATTTTATTTGATTTCTGAATCACGGTAGGTTAGGTTATGTTTACATTTTTATATAAGCTTAATTTCATTTGATTTCTGAATCATGGTAGGTAAGGTTATGTTTACATTGTTATATCAGCTTAATTTTATTTGATTTCTGAATCACGGTAGGTTAGGTTATGTTTACATTTTTATATAAGCTTAATTTCATTTGATTTCTGAATCATGGTAGGTTAGGTTATGTTTACATTGTTATATCAGCTTAATTTCATTTGATTTCTCAATCACGGTAGGTTAGGTTATGTTTACATTTTTATATAAGCTTAGTTACATGTGATTTCTGAATCATGGTAGGTTAGGTTATGTTTACATTTTTATATCTGCTTAATTTCATTTGATTTCTGAATCACGGTAGGTTAGGTTATGTTTACATTGTTATATCAGCTTAATTTCATTTGATTTCTGAATCACAGTAGGTTAGGTTATGTTTACATTGCTATATCAGCCTAATTTCATTTGATTTCTGAATCACAGTAGGTTAGGTTATGTTTACATTTTTATATGAGCTTAATTACATGTGATTTCTGAATCACGGTAGGTTAGGTTATGTTTACATTTTTATTTGAGCTTAATTACATTTGATTTCTGAATCACGGTAGGTTAGGTTATGTTGACATTTTTATATGAGCTTAATTACATTAGATTTCTGAATCACGGTAGGTTAGGTTATGTTTACATTGTTATATGAGCCTAATTTCATTAGATTTCTGAATCACGGTAGGTTAGGTTATGTTGACATTTTTATATGAGCTTAATTTCATTTGATTTCTGAATCACGGTAGGTTAGGTTATGTTTACTTTTTTATATGAGCTTAATTACGCTAGATTTCTGAATCACGGTAGGTAAGGTTATGTTTACATTTTTATATGAGCTTAATTACATTAGATTTCTGAATCACGGTAGGTTAGGTTATGTTTACATTTTTATATGAGCTTAATTACATTTGATTTCTGAATCACGGTAGGTTAGGTTATGTTGACACTTTTATATGAGCTTAATTACATTAGATTTCTGAATCACGGTAGGTTAGGTTAGGTTTACGTTCTTATATGAGCTTAATTACATTAGATTTTTGAATCACGGTAGGCTAGATTATGTTTACCTTTTTATTTGAGCTTAATTACATTAGATTTCTGAATCATGGTAGGTTAGGTTTACATTTTTATATGAGCTTAATTACATTAGATTTCTGAATCACGGCAAGTTAGGTTATGTTTACATTTTTATATGAGCTTAATTACATTTCATTTCTGAATCACGGTAGGTTAGGTTATGTTGACATTTTTATATGAGCTTAATTACATAAGATTTCTGAATTACGGTAGGTTAGGTTATGTTTACATTTTTATATGAGCTTAATTACATAAGATTTCTGAATCACGGTAGGTTAGGTTATGTTTACTTTTTATATCAGCTTAATTACATGTGATTTCTGAATCATGGTAGGTTAGGTTATGTTTACATTTTTATATCAGCTTAATTACATTTGGTTTCTGAATCATGGTAGGTTAGGTTATGTTTACTTTTTATATCAGCTTAATTACATGTGATTTCTGAATCATGGTAGGTTAGGTTATGTTTACTTTTTATATCAGCTTAATTACATGTGATTTCTGAATCATGGTAGGTTAGGTTATGTTTACTTTTTATATCAGCTTAATTACATGTGATTTCTGAATCATGGTAGGTTAGGTTATATTTACTTTTTATATCAGCTTAATTACATGTGATTTCTGAATCATGGTAGGTTAGGTTATGTTTACTTTTTATATCAGCTTAATTACATGTGATTTCTGAATCATGGTAGGTTAGGTTATGTTTACATTTTATATCAGCTTAATTACATTAGATTTCTGAATCATGGTAGGTTAGGTTATGTTTACTTTTTATATCAGCTTAATTACATGTGATTTCTGAATCATGGTAGGTTAGGTTATGTTTACTTTTTATATCAGCTTAATTACATGTGATTTCTGAATCATGGTAGGTTAGGTTATGTTTACTTTTTATATCAGCTTAATTACATGTGATTTCTGAATCATGGTAGGTTAGGTTATGTTTACATTGTTATATCAAGTTAATTACATGTGTTTTCTGAATCATGGTAGGTTAGGTTATGTTTACATTTTTATATCAGCTTAATTACATTTGGTTTCTGAATCATGGTAGGTTAGGTTATGTTTACTTTTTATATCAGCTTAATTACATGTGATTTCTGAATCATCGTAGGTTAGGTTATGTTTACATTGTTATATCAGCTTAATTACATTTGATTTCTAAATCATGGTAGGTTAGGTTATGTTTACTTTTTATATCAGCTTAATTACATTAGATTTCTAAATCATGGTAGGTTAGGTTATGTTTACTTTTTATATCAGCTTAATTACATGTGATTTCTGAATCATGGTAGGTTAGGTTATGTTTACTTTTTATATCAGCTTAATTACATGTGATTTCTGAATCATGGTAGGTTAGGTTATGTTTACTTTTTATATCAGCTTAATTACATGTGATTTCTGAATCATGGTAGGTTAGGTTATGTTTACATTGTTATATCAGCTTAATTACATTTGGTTTCTGAATCATGGTAGGTTAGGTTATGTTTACTTTTTATATCAGCTTAATTACATGTGATTTCTGAATCATGGTAGGTTAGGTTATGTTTACATTTTTATATCAGCTTAATTACATTTGGTTTCTGAATCATGGTAGGTTAGGTTATGTTTACTTTTTATATCAGCTTAATTACATGTGATTTCTGAATCATGGTAGGTTAGGTTATGTTTACATTGTTATATCAGCTTAATTACATTTGGTTTCTGAATCATGGTAGGTTAGGTTATGTTTACTTTTTATATCAGCTTAATTACATGTGATTTCTGAATCATGGTAGGTTAGGTTATGTTTACATTTTTATATCAGCTTAATTACATTTGGTTTCTGAATCATGGTAGGTTAGGTTATGTTTACTTTTTATATCAGCTTAATTACATGTGATTTCTGAATCATGGTAGGTTAGGTTATGTTTACATTTTTATATCAGCTTAATTACATTTGGTTTCTGAATCATGGTAGGTTAGGTTATGTTTACATTGTTATATCAAGTTAATTACATGTGTTTTCTGAATCATGGTAGGTTGGGTTATGTTTACATTGTTATATCAGCTTAATTACATTAGATTTCTAAATCACGTTAGGTTAGGTTATGTTTACTTTGTTATATCAGCTTAATTACATGTGTTTTCTGAATCACGGTAGGTTAGGTTATGTTTACATTGTTATATCAGCTTAATTACATTAGATTTCTAAATCACGTTAGGTTAGGTTATGTTTACATTGTTATATCAGCTTAATTACATGTGTTTTCTGAATCATGGTAGGTTAGGTTATGTTTACATTGTTATATCAGCTTAATTACATTAGATTTCTAAATCACGTTAGGTTAGGTTATGTTTACATTGTTATATCAGCTTAATTACATGTGTTTTCTGAATCATGGTAGGTTAGGTTATGTTTACATTGTTATATCAGCTTAATTACATTAGATTTCTGAATCATGGTAGGTTGGGTTATGTTTATATTGTTATATCAGCTTAATTACATTTGATTTCTAAATCACGTTAGGTTAGGTTATGTTTACATTGTTATATCAGCTTAATTACATTAGATTTCTGAATCATGGTAGGTTAGGTTATGTTTACATTGTTATATCAGCTTAATTACATTTGATTTCTAAATCACGTTAGGTTAGGTTATGTTTACATTGTTATATCAGCTTAATTACATTAGATTTCTGAATCACGGTAGGTTAGGTTATGTTTACATTGTTATATCAGCTTAATTACATTAGATTTCTGAATCAAGGTAGGTTAGGTTATGTTTACATCGTTATATCAGCTTAATTACATTAGATTTCTGAATCACGGTAGGTTAGGTTATGTTTACATTGTTATATCAGCTTAATTACATTTGATTTCTGAATCATGGTAGGTTAGGTTATGATTACTTTTTTATATGATCATAATTACATTTGATTTCTGAATCATGGTAGGTTAGGTTATGTTTACTTTCTTATATGAGCTTAATTACATGTGTTTTCTGAATCACGGTAAGTTAGGTTATGTTTACTTTCTTATATGAGCTTAATTACATGTGTTTTCTGAATCACGGTAAGTTAGGTTATGTTTACATTGGTATATCAGCTTAATTACATTTGATTTCTGAATCATGGTAGGTTAGGTTATGTTTACTTTCTTATATGAGCTTAATTACATGTGTTTTCTGAAACACGGTAAGTTAGGTTATGTTTACTTTCTTATATGATTCTTAATTACATTTGATTTCTAAATCACGTTAGGTTAGGTTATGTTTACATTGGTATATCAGCTTAAAAACATTTTATTTCTGAATCACGGTACGTTAGGTTATGTTTACATTATATCAGCTTAATTACATTAGATTTCTGAATCAAGGTAGGTTACGTTATGTTTACATCGTTATATCAGCTTAATTACATTAGATTTCTGAATCACGGTAGGTTAGGTTATGTTTACATTGTTATATCAGCTTAATTACATTAGATTTCTGAATCACGGTAGGTTAGGTTATGTTTACATCGTTATATCAGCTTAATTACATTTTATTTCTGAATCACGGTACGTTAGGTTATGTTTACATTATTATATCAGCTTAATTACATTAGATTTCTGAATCAAGGTAGGTTAGGTTATGTTTACATCGTTATATCAGCTTAATTACATTTGATTTCTGAATCACGGTACGTTAGGTTATGTTTACATTATTATATCAGCTTAATTACATTAGATTTCTGAATCAAGGTAGGTTAGGTTATGTTTACATTATTATATCAGCTTAATTACATTTGATTTCTGAATCACGGTACGTTAGGTTATGTTTACATTACTATATCAGCTTAATTACATTAGATTTCTGAATCAAGGTACGTTAGGTTATGTTTACATCGTTATATCAGCTTAATTACATTAGATTTCTGAATCAAGGTACGTTAGGTTATGTTTACATCGTTATATCAGCTTAATTACATTAGATTTCTGAATCACGGTACGTTAGGTTATGTTTACATTATTATATCAGCTTAATTACATTAGATTTCTGAATCACGGTACGTTAGGTTATGTTTACATTGTTATATCAGCTTAATTACATTAGATTTCTGAATCAAGGTACGTTAGGTTATGTTTACATCGTTATATCAGCTTAATTACATTAGATTTCTGAATCACGGTAGGTTAGGTTATGTTTACATTGTTATATCAGCTTAATTACATTTGATTTCTGAATCACGGTAGGTTAGGTTATGTTTACATTGTTATGTAAGCTTAATTACATTAGATTTCTGAATCACGGTAGGTTAGGTTATGTTTACATTGTTATATCAGCTTAATTACATTAGATTTCTGAATCACGGTAGGTTAGGTTATGTTTACATTGTTATATTAGCTTAATTACATTTGATTTCTGAATCACGGTAGGTTAGGTTATGTTTACATTGTTATATTAGCTTAATTACATTTGATTTCTGAATCACGGTAGGTTAGGTTATGTTTACATTGTTATATTAGCTTAATTACATTAGATTTCTGAATCACGGTAGGTTAGGTTATGTTTACATTGTTATATTAGCTTAATTACATTAGATTTCTGAATCACGGTAGGTTAGGTTATGTTTACATCGTTATATCAGCTTAATTACATAAGATTTCTGAATCACGGTAGGTTAGGTTATGTTTACATTGTTATATCAGCTTAATTACATTAGATTTCTGAATCACGGTAGGTTAGGTTATGTTTACATTGTTATATCAGCTTAATTACATTTGATTTCTGAATCACGGTAGGTTAGGTTATGTTTACATTGTTATATTAGCTTAATTACATTTGATTTCTGAATCACGGTAGGTTAGGTTATGTTTACATTGTTATATTAGCTTAATTACATTAGATTTCTGAATCACGGTAGGTTAGGTTATGTTTACATTGTTATATTAGCTTAATTACATTAGATTTCTGAATCACGGTAGGTTAGGTTATGTTTACATCGTTATATCAGCTTAATTACATAAGATTTCTGAATCACGGTAGGTTAGGTTATGTTTACATTGTTATATCAGCTTAATTACATTAGATTTCTGAATCACGGTAGGTTAGGTTATGTTTACATTGTTATATCAGCTTAATTACATTTGATTTCTGAATCACGGTAGGTTAGGTTATGATTACATTGTTATATTATCTTAATTACATTTGATTTCTGAATCATGGTAGGTTAGGTTATGTTTACATTGTTATATTAGCTTAATTACATTTGATTTCTGAATCATGGTAGGTTAGGTTATGTTTACATTGTTATATCAGCTTAATTACATTAGATTTCTGAATCACGGTAGGTTAGGTTATGTTTACATTGTTATATCAGCTTAATTACATTTGATTTCTGAATCACGGTAGGTTAGATTATTTTTACATGTTTATATCAGCTTAATTACATTTGATTTCTGAATCATGGTAGGTTAGGTTATGTTTACATTGTTATATCAGCTTAATTACATTTGATTTCTGAATCATGGTAGGTTAGGTTATGTTTACATTGTTATATGAGCTTAATTACATGTGTTGTCTGAATCTCGGAAGGTTAGGTTATGTTTACATTTTTATATCAGCTTAATTACATGTGTTTTCTGAATCACGGTAGGTTAGGTTATGTTTACTTCTTTATATGATCTTAATTACATTTCATTTCTGAATCACGAAAGGTTAGGTTATGTTTACATTTTTATATAAGCTTAATTACATGTGATTTCTGAATCATGGTAGGTTAGGTTATGTTTACATTTTTATATCAGGTTAATTTCATTTGATTTCTGAATCACGGTAGGTTAGGTTATATTTGCATTGTTATATCAGCTTAATTACATTTGATTTCTGAATCACGGAAGGTTAGGTTATGTTTACATTTTTATATGAGCTTAATTACATTTGATTTCTGAATCACGGAAGGTTAGGTTATGTTTACATTGTTATATCAGCTTAATTACATGTGATTTCTGAATCACGGTTGGTTAGGTTATGTTTACATTGTTATATGAGCTTAATTACATTTGATTTCTGAATCACGGTAGGTTAGGTTATGTTTACGTTTTTATATGAATTTAATTACATTTGATTTCTGAATCATGGTAGGTTAGGTTATGTTTACATTGTTATATCAGCTTAATTTTATTTGATTTCTGAATCACGGTAGGTTAGGTTATGTTTACATTTTTATATAAGCTTAATTTCATTTGATTTCTGAATCATGGTAGGTAAGGTTATGTTTACATTGTTATATCAGCTTAATTTTATTTGATTTCTGAATCACGGTAGGTTAGGTTATGTTTACATTTTTATATAAGCTTAATTTCATTTGATTTCTGAATCATGGTAGGTTAGGTTATGTTTACATTGTTATATCAGCTTAATTTCATTTGATTACTCAATCACGGTAGGTTAGGTTATGTTTACATTTTTATATAAGCTTAGTTACATGTGATTTCTGAATCATGGTAGGTTAGGTTATGTTTACATTTTTATATCTGCTTAATTTCATTTGATTTCTGAATCACGGTAGGTTAGGTTATGTTTACATTGTTATATCAGCTTAATTTCATTTGATTTCTGAATCACAGTAGGTTAGGTTATGTTTACATTGCTATATCAGCCTAATTTCATTTGATTTCTGAATCACAGTAGGTTAGGTTATGTTTACATTTTTATATGAGCTTAATTACATGTGATTTCTGAATCACGGTAGGTTAGGTTATGTTTACATTTTTATTTGAGCTTAATTACATTTGATTTCTGAATCACGGTAGGTTAGGTTATGTTGACATTTTTATATGAGCTTAATTACATTAGATTTCTGAATCACGGTAGGTTAGGTTATGTTTACATTGTTATATGAGCCTAATTTCATTAGATTTCTGAATCACGGTAGGTTAGGTTATGTTGACATTTTTATATGAGCTTAATTTCATTTGATTTCTGAATCACGGTAGGTTAGGTTATGTTTACTTTTTTATATGAGCTTAATTACGCTAGATTTCTGAATCACGGTAGGTAAGGTTATGTTTACATTTTTATATGAGCTTAATTACATTAGATTTCTGAATCACGGTAGGTTAGGTTATGTTTACATTTTTATATGAGCTTAATTACATTTGATTTCTGAATCACGGTAGGTTAGGTTATGTTGACACTTTTATATGAGCTTAATTACATTAGATTTCTGAATCACGGTAGGTTAGGTTAGGTTTACGTTCTTATATGAGCTTAATTACATTAGATTTTTGAATCACGGTAGGCTAGATTATGTTTACCTTTTTATTTGAGCTTAATTACATTAGATTTCTGAATCATGGTAGGTTAGGTTTACATTTTTATATGAGCTTAATTACATTAGATTTCTGAATCACGGCAAGTTAGGTTATGTTTACATTTTTATATGAGCTTAATTACATTTCATTTCTGAATCACGGTAGGTTAGGTTATGTTGACATTTTTATATGAGCTTAATTACATAAGATTTCTGAATTACGGTAGGTTAGGTTATGTTTACATTTTTATATGAGCTTAATTACATAAGATTTCTGAATCACGGTAGGTTAGGTTATGTTGACATTTTTATATGAGCTTAATTACATTTCATTTCTGAATCACGGTAGGTTAGGTTATGTTGACATTTTTATATGAGCTTAATTACATAAGATTTCTGAATCACGGTAGGTTAGGTTATGTTTATATTTTTATATGAGCTTAATTACATTAGATTTCTGAATCACGGTAGGTTAGGTTATGTTTACATTTTTATATGAGCTTAATTACATTTGATTTCTGAATCACGGTAGGTTAGGTTATGTTGACATTTTTATATGAGCTTAATTACATTAGATTTCTGAATCACGGTAGGTTAGGTTAGGTTTACGTTCTTATATGAGCTTAATTACATTAGATTTTTGAATCACGGTAGGCTAGATTATGTTTACCTTTTTATTTGAGCTTAATTACATTAGATTTCTGAATCATGGTAGGTTAGGTTTACATTTTTATATGAGCTTAATTACATTAGATTTCTGAATCACGGCAACTTAGGTTATGTTTACATTTTTATATGAGCTTAATTACATTTCATTTCTGAATCACGGTAGGTTAGGTTATGTTGACATTTTTATATGAGCTTAATTACATAAGATTTCTGAATCACGGTAGGTTAGGTTATGTTTACATTTTTATATGAGCTTAGGTTCATTAGATTTCTGAATCACGGTAGTTTAGGTTATTTTTAAATTTTTAAATGAGGTTAGGATCGTTAGATTTCTGAATCACAGTAGGTTAATTTACTTTTACACTTTTATATCAGCTTATGACCTTTAGATTTCTGAATCTCGGTAGGTTGGGTTATGGTTACATTTTTATATGAACTTAGGATCATTAGATTTCTGAATCACGGTAGGTTAGGCTATGTTTAAATTTTTATATGAGGTTAGGATCATTACATTTCTGAATCACAGTAGGTTAGGATATGTTTGCATTTTTATATGAGTTTAGGATCATTAGATTTCTGAATCACGGTAGGTTAGGTTATGTTTACATTTTTATATGAGCTTAGCTTCATTAGATTTCTGAATCACGGTAGGTTAGGTTATGTTTACTTTTTATATGTGCCTAATTACATCAGATTTCTGAATCACGGTAGGTTAGGTTATATTTACTTTTTATATGAGCTTAATTACATTAGATTTCTGAATCACGGTAGGTTAGGTTATATTTAGTTTTTATATGAGCTTAATTACATTAGATTTCTGAATCACGGTAGCTTAGGTTATATTTACTTTTTATATGAGCTTAATTACATTAGATTTCTGAATCACGGTAGCTTAGGTTATATTTACTTATTATATGAGCTTAATTACATTAGATTTATGAATCACGGTAGCTTAGGTTATATTTACTTTTTATATGAGCTTAATTACATTAGATTTCTGAATCACGGTAGCTTAGGTTATATTAACTTTTTATATGAGCTTAATTACATTAGATTTCTGAATCACGGTAGCTTAGGTTATATTTACTTTTTATATGAGCTTAATTACATTAGATTTCTGAATCACGGTAGCTTAGGTTATACTTACTTTTTATATGAGCTTAATTACATTAGATTTCTGAATCACGGTAGCTTAGGTTATATTTACTTTTTATATGAGCTTAATTACATTAGATTTCTGAATCACGGTAGGTTAGGTTATGTTTACAATTTTATATGAGCTTAGGTTCATTAGATTTCTGAATAACGGTAGGTTAGGTTATGTTTACATTTTTATATGAGCTTAGGTTCATTAGATTTCTGAATCACGGTAGGTTAGGTTATGTTTACTTTTTTATATGAGCTAAAGTACATTAGATTTCTGAATCACGGTAGGTTAGGTTATGTTTACTTTTTATATGAGCTTACTTACATTAGATTTCTGAATCTCTGTAGCTTAGGTTATGTTTACTTTTTATATGAGCTTAATTACATTAGATTTCGGTATCACGGTAGGTTAGGTTATGTTTACATTGTTATATCAGCTTAATTTCATTTGATTTCTCAATCACGGTAGGTTAGGTTATGTTTACATTTTTATATAAGCTTAGTTACATGTGATTTCTGAATCATGGTAGGTTAGGTTATGTTTACATTTTTATATCAGCTTAATTTCATTTGATTTCTGAATCACGGTAGGTTAGGTTATGTTTACATTGTTATATGAGCTTAATTTCATTTGATTTCTGAATCACAGTAGGTTGGGTTATGTTTACATTTTTATATGAGCTTAATTACATTAGATTTCTGAATCACAGTAGGTTAGGTTATGTTTACATTTTTATATGAGCTTAATTACATTAGATTTCTGAATCACAGTAGGTTAGGTTATGTTTACATTTTTATATGAGCTTAATTACATTAGATTTCTGAATCACAGTAGGTTAGGTTATGTTTACATTTTTATATGAGCTTAATTACATGTGATTTCTGAATCACGGTAGGTTAGGTTATGTTTACATTTTTATTTGAGCTTAATTACATTTGATTTCTGAATCACGGTAGGTTAGGTTATGTTGACATTTTTATATGAGCTTAATTACATTAGATTTCTGAATCACGGTAGGTTAGGTTATGTTTACATTGTTATATGAGCTTAATTTCATTAGATTTCTGAATCACGGTAGGTTAGGTTATGTTTACATTTTTATATGAGCTTAATTTCATTTGATTTCTGAATCACGGTAGGTTAGGTTATGTTTACTTTTTTATATGAGCTTAATTACTCTAGATTTCTGAATCACGGTAGGTTAGGTTATGTTGACATTTTTATATGAGCTTAATTTCATTTGATTTCTGAATCACGGTAGGTTAGGTTATGTTTACTTTTTTATATGAGCTTAATTACGCTAGATTTCTGAATCACGGTAGGTAAGGTTATGTTTACATTTTTATATGAGCTTAATTACATTAGATTTCTGAATCACGGTAGGTTAGGTTATGTTTACATTTTTATATGAGCTTAATTACATTTGATTTCTGAATCACGGTAGGTTAGGTTATGTTGACATTTTTATATGAGCTTAATTACATTAGATTTCTGAATCACGGTAGGTTAGGTTAGGTTTACGTTCTTATATGAGCTTAATTACATTAGATTTTTGAATCACGGTAGGCTAGATTATGTTTACCTTTTTATTTGAGCTTAATTACATTAGTTTTCTGAATCATGGTAGGTTAGGTTTACATTTTTATATGAGCTTAATTACATTAGATTTCTGAATCACGGCAAGTTAGGTTATGTTTACATTTTTATATGAGCTTAATTACATTTCATTTCTGAATCACGGTAGGTTAGGTTATGTTGACATTTTTATATGAGCTTAATTACATAAGATTTCTGAATCACGGTAGGTTAGGTTATGTTTACATTTTTATATGAGGTTAGGATCATTAGATTTCTGAATCACAGTAGGTTAATTTACCTTTACACTTTTATATGAGCTTAGGACCTTTAGATTTCTGAATCACGGTATGTTGGGTTATGTTTACATTTTTATATGAGCTTAGGTTCATTAGATTTCTGAATCACGGTAGGTTAGGTTATTTTTAAATTTTTAAATGAGGTTAGGATCGTTAGATTTCTGAATCACAGTAGGTTAATTTACTTTTACACTTTTATATGAGCTTAGGACCTTTAGATTTCTGAATCTCGGTAGGTTGGGTTATGGTTACATTTTTATATGAACTTAGGATCATTAGATTTCTGAATCACGGTAGGTTAGGCTATGTTTAAATTTTTATATGAGGTTAGGATCATTAGATTTCTGAATCACAGTAGGTTAGGATATGTTTGCATTTTTATATGAGTTTAGGATCATTAGATTTCTGAATCACGGTAGGTTAGGTTATGTTTACATTTTTATATGAGCTTAGCTTCATTAGATTTCTGAATCACGGTAGGTTAGGTTATGTTTACTTTTTATATGTGCCTAATTACATCAGATTTCTGAATCACGGTAGGTTAGGTTATATTTACTTTTTATATGAGCTTAATTACATTAGATTTATGAATTACGGTAGCTTAGGTTATATTTAGTTTTTTATGAGCTTAATTACATTAGATTTCTGAATCACGGTAGCTTAGGTTATATTTACTTTTTATATGAGCTTAATTACATTAGATTTCTGAACCACGGTAGCTTAGGTTATATTTACTTTTTATATGAGCTTAATTACATTAGATTTCTGAATCACGGTAGCTTAGGTTATACTTACTTTTTATATGAGCTTAATTACATTAGATTTCTGAATCACGGTAGCTTAGGTTATATTTACTTTTTATATGAGCTTAATTACATTAGATTTCTGAATCACGGTAGGTTAGGTTATGTTTACATTTTTATATGAGCTTAGGTTCATTAGATTTCTGAATCACGGTAGGTTAGGTTATGTTTACTTTTTTATATGAGCTAAAGTACATTAGATTTCTGAATCACGGTAGGTTAGGTTATGTTTACTTTTTATATGAGCTTACTTACATTAGATTTCTGAATCTCTGTAGCTTAGGTTATGTTTACTTTTTATATGAGCTTAATTACATTAGATTTCGGAATCACGGTAGGTTAGGTTATGTTTACATTTTTATATGAGCTTAGCTTCATTAGATAATTGAATCACGGTAGGTTAGTTTATGTTTACATTTTTATATGAGCTTAATTACATTTGATTTCTGAATCACATGAGGTTAGCTTATGTTTACATTTTTATATGAGCTTAGGTTCATTAGATTTCTGAATCACGGTAGGTTAGGTTATGTTTACATTTTTATATGAGCTTAGGTTCATTAGATTTCTGAATCACGGTAGGTTATCTTATGTTTACATTTTTATATGAGTTTAGCTTCATTAGATTTCTGAATCACGGTAGGTTAGGTAATGTTTACATTTTTATATGAGCTTAGGTTCATTAGATTTCTGAATCACGGTAGGTTAGGTTATGTTTACATTTTTATATGAGCATAGGTTCATTAGATTTCTGAATCACGGTAGGTTATCTTATGTTTACATTTTTATATGAGTTTAGCTTCATTAGATTTCTGAATCACGGTAGGTTAGGTAATGTTTACATTTTTATATGAGCTTAGGTTCATTAGATTTCTGAATCACTTTATGTTAGGTTATGTTTACATTTTTATATGAGCTTATGATCATTAGATTTCTGAATCACGGTAGGTTAGGTTATGTTTACTTTTTTATATGAGCTTAGCTTCATTAGATTTCTGAATCACGGTAGGTTAGGTTATGTTTACAATTTTATATGAGCTTAGCTTCACTAGATTTGTGAATCACGGTAGGTTAGGTTATGTTTACATTTTTATATGAGCTTAGGTTCATTAGATTTCTGAATCACGGTAGGTTAGGTTATGTTTACATTTTTATATGAGCTTAGGTTCATTCGATTTCTGAATCACGGTAGGTTATCTTATGTTTACATTTTTATATGAGTTTAGCTTCATTAGATTTCTGAATCACGGTAGGTTAGGTAATGTTTACATTTTTATATGAGCTTAGGTTCATTAGATTTCTGAATCACTTTATGTTAGGTTATGTTTACATTTTTATATGAGCTTAGGATCATTAGATTTCTGAATCACGGTAGGTTAGGTTATGTTTACTTTTTTATATGAGCTTAGCTTCATTAGATTTCTGAATCACGGTAGGTTAGGTTATGTTTACAATTTTATATGAGCTTAGCTTCACTAGATTTGTGAATCACGGTAGGTTAGGTTATGTTTACTTTTTTATATGTGCTTAGGTTCATTAGATTTCTGAATCACTGTAGGTTAGGTTATGTTTACATTTTTATGTGAGCTTAGCTTCATTAGATTTCTGAATCACGGTAGGTTAGGCTATGTTTACATCTTTATATGAGCTTAGCTTCATTAGATTTCTAAATCACGGTAGGTTAGGTTATGTTTACATTTTTATATGAGCTTAGCTTCATTGGATTTCTGAATAACGGTAGGTTAGGTTATGATTACATTTTTATATGAGCTTAGGTTCTTTAGATTTTTGAATCACGGTAGGTTAGGTTATGTTTACTTTTTTATATGATCTTAAGTACATTAGATTTCTGAATCACGGTATGTTACGTTATGTTTACATTGTTATATGAGCTTTGCTTCATTAGATTTCTGAATCACGGTAGGTAGGTTTTGTTTACTTTTATATATGAGCTTAAGTACATTAGATTTCTGAATCACGGTAGGTTAGGTTATGTTTACATTTTTATATGAGCTTAGGATCGTTAGATTTTTGAATCACAGGAGGTTAGTTTTATTTTACATTTTTATATGAGCTTAGGATAATTAGATTTCTGAATCACAGGAGGTTAGGTTTAGTTTACATTTTTATATGAGCTTAGGATCATTAGATTTCTGAATCACAGGAAGTTAGGTTATGTTTACATTTTTATATGAGCATAGGATCATTAGATTTCTGAATCACAGGAAGTTAGGTTTAGTTTACATTTTTATATAAGCTTAAGATTTGTAGATTTCTGAATCACAGGAGGTTGGGTTATGTTTACATTTGTATATGAGCTTAGGTTCATTAGATTTCTGAATCCCCAGGAGGTTGGGTTATGTTTACATTTTTATATGAGCATAGGTTCATTAGATTTCTAAATCACGGTAGGTTAGGTTATGTTTACATTTTTATATGAGCTTAATTACATTTGATTTCTGAATCACATGATGTTAGCTTATGTTTACATTTTTATATGAGCTTAGCTTCATTAGATTTTTGAATCACGGTAGGTTAGGTTGTGTTTGCATTTTTATATGAGCTTAATTACATTTGATTTCTGAATCACATGAGGATAGCTTATGTTTACAGATTTATATGAGCTTAGCTTCATTAGATTTCTGAATCACGGTAGGTTAGGTTATGTTTACATTTTTATATGAGTTTAGCTTCATTAGATTTCTGAATCATTGTAGGTTAGGTTATGCTTACATTTTTATATGAGCTTAGCTTCATTAGATTTCTGATTCACGGTAGGTTAGGTTATGTTTACTTTTTATATCAGCTTAATTACATGTGATTTCTGAATCATGGTAGGTTAGGTTATGTTTACATTTTATATCAGCTTAATTACATTTGATTTCTGAATCATGGTAGGTTAGGTTATGTTTACTTTTTATATCAGCTTAATTACATGTGATTTCTGAATCATGGTAGGTTAGGTTATGTTTACATTTTTATATCAGCTTAATTACATGTGATTTCTGAATCATGGTAGGTTAGGTTATGTTTACATTTTTATATCAGCTTAATTACATGTGATTTCTGAATCATGGTAGGTTAGGTTATGTTTACATTTTTATATCAGCTTAATTACATGTGATTTCTGAATCATGGTAGGTTAGGTTATGTTTACATTTTTATATCAGCTTAATTACATGTGATTTCTGAATCATGGTAGGTTAGGTTATGTTTACATTTTTATATCAGCTTAATTACATTTGGTTTCTGAATCATGGTAGGTTAGGTTATGTTTACATTGTTATATCAAGTTAATTACATGTGTTTTCTGAATCATGGTAGGTTGGGTTATGTTTACTTTCTTATATGAGCTTAATTACATGTGTTTTCTGAATCACGGTAGGTTAGGTTATGTTTACTCTTTTATATGATCTTAATTACATTTGATTTCTGAATCACGGTAGGTTAGGTTATGTTTACTTTCTTATATGATTCTTAATTACATTTGATTTCTAAATCACGTTAGGTTAGGTTATGTTTACATTGTTATATCAGCTTAATTACATTAGATTTCTGAATCACGGTACGTTAGGTTATGTTTACTTTCTTATATGATTCTTAATTACATTTGATTTCTAAATCACGTTAGGTTAGGTTATGTTTACATTGTTATATCAGCTTAATTACATTAGATTTCTGAATCACGGTAGGTTAGGTTATGTTATGTTTACTTTCTTATATGATTCTTAATTACATTTGATTTCTAAATCACGTTAGGTTAGGTTATGTTTACATTGTTATATCAGCTTAATTACATTTGATTTCTGAATCACGGTAGGTTAGGTTATGTTTACTTTCTTATATGATTCTTAATTACATGTGATTTCTGAATCATGGTAGGTTAGGTTATGTTTACATTTTTATATCAGCTTAATTACATGTGATTTCTGAATCATGGTAGGTTAGGTTATGTTTACATTTTTATATCAGCTTAATTACATTTGGTTTCTGAATCATGGTAGGTTAGGTTATGTTTACATTGTTATATCAAGTTAATTACATGTGTTTTCTGAATCATGGTAGGTTGGGTTATGTTTACTTTCTTATATGAGCTTAATTACATGTGTTTTCTGAATCACGGTAGGTTAGGTTATGTTTACTCTTTTATATGATCTTAATTACATTTGATTTCTGAATCACGGTAGGTTAGGTTATGTTTACTTTCTTATATGATTCTTAATTACATTTGGTTTCTAAATCACGTTAGGTTAGGTTATGTTTACATTGTTATATCAGCTTAATTACATTTGATTTCTGAATCATGGTAGGTTAGGTTATGTTTACTTTTTTATATGATTTTAATTACATTGGATTTCTGAATCACGGTACGTTAGGTTATGTTTAAATTATTATATGAGCTTAATTACATTGGATTTCTGAATCACGGTACGTTAGGTTATGTTTACATTATTATATCAGCTTAATTACATTAGATTTCTGAATCACGGTAGGTTAGGTTATGTTTACATTATTATATCAGCTTAATTACATTAGATTTCTGAATCACGGTAGGTTAGGTTATGTTTACATTATTATATCAGCTTAATTACATTAGATTTCTGAATCACGGTACGTTAGGTTATGTTTACATTATTATATGATCTTAATTACATTGGATTTCTGAATCACGGTACGTTAGGTTATGTTTACATTTTTATATGAATTTAATTACATTTGATTTCTGAATCACGGAAGGTTAGGTTATGTTTACATTGTTATATGAATTTAATTACATTTGATTTCTGAATCACGGTTGGTTAGGTTATGTTTACATTGTTATATGAATTTAATTACATTTGATTTCTGAATCACGGTTGGTTAGGTTATGTTTACGTTTTTATATGAATTTAATTACATTTGATTTCTGAATCACGGTAGGTTAGGTTATGTTTACATTTTTATATGAGCTTAATTACATTTGATTTCTGAATCACGGAAGGTTAGGTTATGTTTACATTTTTATATCAGCTTAATTACATTTGATTTCTGAATCACGGTAGGTTAGGTTATGTTGACATTTTTATATGGGCTTAATTACATTAGATTTCTGAATCACGGTAGGTTAGGTTAGGTTTACGTTCTTATATGAGCTTAATTACATTAGATTTCTGAATCACGGTAGGCTAGATTATGTTTACGTTCTTATATGAGCTTAATTACATTAGATTTCTGAATCACGGTAGGTTAGGTTAGGTTTACGTTCTTATATGAGCTTAATTACATTAGATTTCTGAATCACGGTAGGTTAGGTTAGGTTTACGTTCTTATATGAGCTTAATTACATTAGATTTTTGAATCACGGTAGGCTAGATTATGTTTACCTTTTTATTTGAGCTTAATTACATTAGATTTCTGAATCATGGTAGGTTAGGTTATGTTTACATTGTTATATTAGCTTAATTAAATTTGATTTCTGAATCACGGTAGGTTAGGTTATGATTACTTTTTTATATGATCATAGTTACATTTGATTTCTGAATCATGGTAGGTTAGGTTATGTTTACTTTCTTATATGAGCTTAATTACAAGTGTTTTCTGAATCACGGTAAGTTAGGTTATGTTTACTTTCTTATATGAGCTTAATTTCATGTGTTTTCTGAATCACGGTAGGTTAGGTTATGTTTACTTCTTTATATGATCTTAATTACATTTCATTTCTGAATCACGAAAGGTTAGGTTATGTTTACATTTTTATATAAGCTTAATTACATGTGATTTCTGAATCATGGTAGGTTAGGTTATGTTTACATTTTTTATCAGGTTAATTTCATTTGATTTCTGAATCACGGTAGGTTAGGTTATATTTGCATTGTTATATCAGCTTAATTACATTTGATTTCTGAATCACGGAAGGTTAGGTTATGTTGACATTTTTATATGAGCTTAATTACATGTGTTTTCTGAATCACGGTACGTTAGGTTATGTTTACATTATTATATCAGCTTAATTACATTAGATTTCTGAATCAAGGTAGGTTAGGTTATGTTTACATCGTTATATCAGCTTAATTACATTAGATTTCTGAATCACGGTAGGTTAGGTTATGTTTACATTGTTATATCAGCTTAATTACATTTGATTTCTGAATCATGGTAGGTTAGGTTATGATTACTTTTTTATATGATCATAATTACATTTGATTTCTGAATCACGTTAGGTTAGGTTATGTTTACATTGTTATATCAGCTTAATTTCATGTGTTTTCTGAATCACGGTAGGTTAGGTTATGATTACTTTTTTATATGATCATAATTACATTTGATTTCTGAATCACGGTAGGTTAGGTTATGTTTACATTGTTATATCAGCTTAATTACATTTGATTTCTGAATCATGGTAGGTTAGGTTATGATTACTTTTTTATATGATCATAATTACATTTGATTTCTGAATCACGGTAGGTTAGGTTATGTTTACATTGTTATATTAGCTTAATTACATTTGATTTCTGAATCATGGTAGGTTAGGTTATGTTTACATTGTTATATTAGCTTAATTACATTTGATTTCTGAATCATGGTAGGTTAGGTTATGTTTACATTGTTATATCAGCTTAATTACATTAGATTTCTGAATCACGGTAGGTTAGGTTATGTTTACATTATTATATCAGCTTAATTACATTTGATTTCTGAATCACGGTAGGTTAGGTTATGTTTACATTGTTATATCAGCTTAATTACATTTGATTTCTGAATCACGGTAGGTTAGGTTATGTTTACATTTTTATATCAGCTTAATTACATTTGATTTCTGAATCATGGTAGGTTAGGTTATGTTTACATTGTTATATCAGCTTAATTACATGTGATTTCTGAATCACGGAAGGTTAGGTTATGTTTACATTTTTATATGATCATAATTACATTTGATTTCTGAATCACGGTAGGTTAGGTTATGTTTACATTTTTGTATAAGCTTAATTACATGTGATTTCTTAATCATGGTAGGTTAGGTTATGTTTACATTGTTATATCAGCTTAATTACATGTGTTTTCTGAATCACGGTAGGTTAGGTTATGTTTACTTCTTTATATGATCTTAATTACATTTCATTTCTGAATCACGAAAGGTTAGGTTATGTTTACATTTTTGTATAAGCTTAATTACATGTGATTTCTGAATCACGGTAGGTTAGGTTATGATTACTTTTTTATATGATCATAATTACATTTGATTTCTGAATCACGGTAGGTTAGGTTATGTTTACATTTTTGTATAAGCTTAATTACATGTGATTTCTGAATCACGGTAGGTTAGGTTATGATTACTTTTTTATATGATCATAATTACATTTGATTTCTGAATCACGAAAGGTTAGGTTATGTTTACATTTTTGTATAAGCTTAATTACATGTGATTTCTGAATCATGGTAGGTTAGGTTATGTTTACATTGTTATATCAGCTTAATTACATGTGATTTCTGAATCACGGAAGGTTAGGTTATGTTTACATTTTTATATCAGCTTAATTACATGTGTTTTCTGAATCACGGTAGGTTAGGTTATGTTTACTTCTTTATATGATCTTAATTACATTTCATTTCTGAATCACGAAAGGTTAGGTTATGTTTACATTTTTGTATAAGCTTAATTACATGTGATTTCTGAATCATGGTAGGTTAGGTTATGTTTACATTTTTATATCAGGTTAATTTCATTTGATTTCTGAATCACGGTAGGTTAGGTTATATTTGCATTGTTATATCAGCTTAATTACATTTGATTTCTGAATCACGGAAGGTTAGGTTATGTTTACATTTTTATATGAGCTTAATTACATTTGATTTCTGAATCACGGTTGGTTAGGTTATGTTTACATTGTTATATCAGCTTAATTACATGTGATTTCTGAATCACGGTTGGTTAGGTTATGTTTACATTGTTATATGAGCTTAATTACATTTGATTTCTGAATCACGGTAGGTTAGGTTATGTTTACGTTTTTATATGAATTTAATTACATTTGATTTCTGAATCACGGAAGGTTAGGTTATGTTTACATTTTTATATGAGCTTTATTACATTTGATTTCTGAATCACGGAAGGTTAGGTTATGTTTACGTTTTTATATGAATTTAGTTACATTTGATTTCTGAATCACGGAAGGTTAGGTTATGTTTACATTTTTATATGAGCTTAATTACATTTGGTTTCTGAATCACGGCAGGTTAGGTTATGTTTACGTTTTTATATGAATTTAATTACATTTGATTTCTGAATCACGGTAGGTTAGGTTATGTTTACATTTTTATATGAATTTAATTACATTTGATTTCTGAATCACGGAAGGTTAGGTTATGTTTACATTGTTATATGAATTTAATTACATTTGATTTCTGAATCACGGTTGGTTAGGTTATGTTTACATTGTTATATGAATTTAATTACATTTGATTTCTGAATCACGGTTGGTTAGGTTATGTTTACGTTTTTATATGAATTTAATTACATTTGATTTCTGAATCACGGTAGGTTAGGTTATGTTTACATTTTTATATGAGCTTAATTACATTTGATTTCTGAATCACGGAAGGTTAGGTTATGTTTACATTTTTATATCAGCTTAATTACATTTGATTTCTGAATCACGGTAGGTTAGGTTATGTTTACGTTTTTATATGAATTTAATTACATTTGATTTCTGAATCATGGTAGGTTAGGTTATGTTTACATTGTTATATCAGCTTAATTTTATTTGATTTCTGAATCACGGTAGGTTAGGTTATGTTTACATTTTTATATAAGCTTAATTTCATTTGATTTCTGAATCATGGTAGGTTAGGTTATGTTTACATTGTTATATCAGCTTAATTTTATTTGATTTCTGAATCACGGTAGGTTATGTTATGTTTACATTTTTATATAAGCTTAATTTCATTTGATTTCTGAATCATGGTAGGTTAGGTTATGTTTACATTGTTATATCAGCTTAATTTCATTTGATTTCTCAATCACGGTAGGTTAGGTTATGTTTACATTTTTATATAAGCTTAGTTACATGTGATTTCTGAATCATGGTAGGTTAGGTTATGTTTACATTTTTATATCAGCTTAATTTCATTTGATTTCTGAATCACGGTAGGTTAGGTTATGTTTACATTGTTATATCAGCTTAATTTCATTTGATTTCTGAATCACGGTAGGTTAGGTTATGTTTACATTGCAATATCAGCTTCATTTCATTTGATTTCTGAATCACAGTAGGTTAGGTTATGTTTACATTTTTATATGAGCTTAATTACATGTGATTTCTGAATCACGGTAGGTTAGGTTATGTATACATTTTTATATGAGCTTAATTACATGTGATTTCTGAATCACAGTAGGTTAGGTTATGTTTACTTTTTTATATGAGCTTAATTTCTTTTGATTTCTGAATCACGGTAGGTTAGGGTATGTTTACATTGTTATATCAGCTTAATTTCATTTGATTTCTGAATCACGGTAGGTTAGGTTATGTTTACATTTTTATATGAGCTTAATTACATGTGATTTCTGAATCACAGTAGGTTAGGTTATGTTTCCTTTTTTATATGAGCTTAATTTCATTTGATTTCTGAATCACAGTAGGTTAGGTTTTGTATACATTGTTATATGAGCTTAATTTCATGTGATTTCTGAATCACGGTAGGTTAGGTTATGTTTCCATTTTTATATCAGTTTAATTACATGTGATTTCTGAATCACGGTAGGTTAGGTTATGTTTACTTTTTTTTATGAGCTTAATTACTCTAGATTTCTGAATCACGGTAGGTAAGGTTATGTTTACATTTTTATATGAGCTTAATTACATTAGATTTCTGAATCACGGTAGGTTAGGTTATGTTTACATTGTTATATGAGCTTAATTACATTAGATTTCTGAATCACGGTAGGTTAGGTTATGTTTACATTGTTATATGAGCTTAATTTCATTAGATTTCTGAATCACGGTAGGTTAGGTTATGTTTACATTGTTATATGAGCTTAATTTCTTTAGATTTCTGAATCACGGTAGGTTAGGTTATGTTTACATTTTTATATGAGCTTAATTACATTAGATTTCTGAATCACGGTAGGTTAGGTTATGTTTACATTGTTATATGAGCTTAATTTCATTAGATTTCTGAATCACGGTAGGTTAGGTTATGTTTACATTTTTATATGAGCTTAATTTCATTTGATTTCTGAATCACGGTAGGTTAGGTTATGTTTACTTTTTTATATGAGCTTAATTACATTTGATTTCTGAATCACGGTAGGTTAGGTTATGTTTACTTTTTTATATGAGCTTAATTACGCTAGATTTCTGAATCACGGTAGGTTAGGTTATGTTGACATTTTTATATGAGCTTAATTTCATTTGATTTCTGAATCACGGTAGGTTAGGTTATGTTTACTTTTTTATATGAGCTTAATTACGCTAGATTTCTGAATCACGGTAGGTTAGGTTATGTTGACATTTTTATATGAGCTTAATTTCATTTGATTTCTGAATCACGGTAGGTTAGGTTATGTTTACTTTTTTTATGAGCTTAATTACGCTAGATTTCTGAATCACGGTAGGTAAGGTTATGTTTACATTTTTATATGAGCTTAATTACATTAGATTTCTGAATCACGGTAGGTTAGGTTATGTTTACATTTTTATATGAGCTTAATTACATTTGATTTCTGAATCACGGTAGGTTAGGTTATGTTGACATTTTTATATGAGCTTAATTACATTAGATTTCTGAATCACGGTAGGTTAGGTTAGGTTTACGTTCTTATATGGGCTTAATTACATTAGATTTTTGAATCACGGTAGGCTAGATTATGTTTACCTTTTTATTTGAGCTTAATTACATTAGATTTCTGAATCATGGTAGGTTAGGTTTACATTTTTATATGAGCTTAATTACATTAGATTTCTGAATCACGGCAAGTTAGGTTATGTTTACATTTTTATATGAGCTTAATTACATTAGATTTCTGAATCACGGTAGGTTAGGTTATGTTTACATTTTTATATGAGCATAATTACATTAGATTTCTGAATCACGGTAGGTTAGGTTATGTTTACATTTTTATATGAGCTTAATTACATTTCATTTCTGAATCACGGTAGGTTAGGTTATGTTGACATTTTTATATGAGCTTAATTACATTAGATTTCTGAATCACGGTAGGTTAGGTTATGTTTACATTTTTATATGAGGTTAGGATCATTAGATTTCTGAATCACAGTAGGTTAATTTACCTTTACACTTTTATATGAGCTTAGGACCTTTAGATTTCTGAATCACGGTATGTTGGGTTATGTTTACTTTTTTATATGAGCTTAAGTACATTAGATTTCTGAATCACGGTAGGCTAGGTTATGTTTACATTTTTATATGAGGTTAGGTCATTAGATTTCTGAGTCACGGTAGGTTTGGTTTTGTTTACTTTTTACTTTCTCTACTACGTGTAGTAAGTAGGGGAAGTATTGCATTCCACCCAAAAATTCGATACCGACATTTCACCGGAAATACATGTTTTGAGACCTCCTGAATCCAAAAAAAGCATTTTTGGAAACATGTCCGTGTGTGTGTCTGTGTGTGTGTGTGTGTCTGTGTGTCTGTGAACAGCACAACTCAAAAACGAGCAGTCGGATAACCACCAAAGTTGGTATTTAGGTTCAGTATCTTCCAGCGATGCGACACGAAGGTTTTCAAGAAACTCCCCCCACCCCAGAATACCCTTTACATGGAACATTTTTCGAAAATTTTAATTTTCTCAAAAATGGCTCTAGCGATTTTGATGAAAATATATGTTTAAGATAATGTCATGAGAAATGAAATGTATATCTCGAATTTTCTGGGAATGTCTCCAAAAGTATTCTTCATTGTGAACGACTTTTGCATAACAGGTAAACCATAAGAGATAGACAAAATTTTAGTACACAAAAAATGTAGAACGCGTTAAAATATACAACTTATGTCATATACATTTCTTTTGTTGAGTGAACCGTTTTCGAGATATTGTTTGTTATTTCCTTAAATTTTCCAATACTTATACTTTTTCTCAAATTCATTATTCATTTTTTTTGTCCTGGACATGCAAAGAGAATGGAATGCGCCACATAGCAACCAGCGTTAAAATATTTGACTATCGCTTAAAATGTACCATATTTCCCTTGCATCTACAAGAAAATTACCAATAAGATTGACATCTCGATTAACATGAAGCATATGGAGAATAGGCGTTTGTAAAATTAGATTATTCAAGAGTAGTCATGTGAGTGTAACACATCAGATTTTTGTCTTTGATATGCAAAGAATATTAATCTGTGGCAAAGCGAATGATGCTGCACCTAGCAACCAGCTAATAAGAGATATGTATGTGCTTAAAGGCTACTGTATTTCTATATTGCCCTTGTAAATATATATTCCTCTTACATCAACAAGAAAATTAGCAATAAGATAGAGTCTGCAAACGTTTATCTCGATTAACATGAAGCATATGGAGAATAAGCGTTTGTATAAATAGTTTGTACAAGAGTAGAGAAAGTCATGTGAGTGTAACACATCAGATTTTTTATATGAGCTTAAGTACATTAGATTTCTGAATCACGGTAGGTTAGGTTATGTTTACATTTTTATATGAGCTTAGGATCGTTAGATTTCTGAATCACAGGAGGTTAGGTTTAGTTTACATTTTTAAATGAGCTTAGGATAATTAGATTTCTAAATCACAGGAGGATAGGTTTAGTTTACATTTTTATATGAGCTTAGGATCATTAGATTTCTGAATCACAAGAGGTTAGGTTATGTTTACATTTTTATATGAGCTTAGGATCATTAGATTTCTGAATCACAGGAGGTTAGATTATGTGTGCATTTTTATATGAACTTAGAATCATTAGATTTCTTAATCACGTGAAGTTAGGTTATGTTTACTTTTTTAGATGAGCGTAGGATCATTTGATTTCTGAATCGCAGTAGGTTGGGTTATGTTTACATTTTTATATGAGCTTAGGTTCATTAGATTTCTTAATCACCTTAACTTAGGTTATGTTTACTTTTTTATATGAGCGTAGGTTCATTTGATTTCTGAATCACAGTAGGTTAGGTTGTGTTTACTTTTTTGTATGAGCTTAGGTTCATTAGATTTCTTAATCACGTGAAGTTAGGTTATGTTTACTTTTTTATATGAGCTTAGGTCCATTAGATTTCTTAATCACGTGAAGTTAGGTTATGTTTACTTTTTTATATGAGCTTAGGTTCAATAGATTTCTGAATAACAGTAGATTAGGTTATGTTAACATTTTTATATCAGCTTAGGTTCATTAGATTTGTTAATCACGTGAAGTTAGGTTATGTTTACTTTTGTAATTGAGCGTAGGATCATTAGATTTCTGAATCACAGGAGACTAGGTTATGTTAACTTTTTTATATGAGCTTAGGTTAATTAGGTTTCTGAATCACAGGAGGTTAGGTTATGTTAAGTTTTTTATATGAGCTTAGGTTAATTAGGTTTCTCAATCACAGGAGGTTCGGTTATGTTCACTTTTTTTATATGAGCTTAGGATCATTAGATTTCTGAATCACAGGAGGTTGGGTTATGTTTACTTTTTTATATGAGCTTAGGTTAATTAGGTTTCTGAATCACAGGAGGTTAGGTTATGTTAACGTTTTTATATGAGCTTAGGATCATTAGATTTCTTAATCACGTGCTGTTAGGTTATGCCTACTTTTTTATATGAGCTTAGGTTCATTAGATTTCTGAATCACGGTAGGTTAGGTTATGTTTACATTTTTATATGAGCTTAATTACAATAGATTTCTGAATCACGGTAGGTTAGGTTATGTTTACATTTTTATATGAGCTTAGGTTCATTAGATTTCTTGATCACCTTAACTTAGGTTATGTTTACTTTTTTATATGAGCGTAGGTTCATTTGATTTCTGAATCACAGTAGGTTAGGTTGTGTTTACTTTTTTATATGAGCTTAGGTTCATTAGATTTCTTAATCACGTGAAGTTTGGTTATGTTTACTTTTTTATATGAGCTTAGGTTCATTAGATTTCTTATTCACGTGAAGTTAGGTTATGTTTACTTTTTTATATGAGCTTAGGTTCAATAGATTTCTGAATTACAGTAGATTAGGTTATGTTAACATTTTTATATCAGCTTAGGTTCATTAGATTTGTTAATCACGTGAAATTAGGTTATGTTTACTTTTGTAATTGAGCGTAGGATCATTAGATTTCTGAATCACAGGAGACTGGGTTATGTTAACTTTTTTATATGAGCTTAGGTTAATTAGGTTTCTGAATCACAGGAGGTTAGGTTATGTTAAGTTTTTTATATGAGCTTAGGTTAATTAGGTTTCTGAATCACAGGAGGTTCGGTTATGTTCACTTTTTTATATGAGCTTTGGATCATTAGATTTCTGAATCACAGGAGGTTAGGTTATGTTTACTTTTTTATATGAGCTTAGGTTAATTAGGTTTCTGAATCACAGGAGGTTAGGTTATGTTAACTTTTTTTATATGAGCTTAGGATCATTAGATTTCTGAATCACAGGAGGTTGGGTTATGCTTACTTTTTTATATGAGCTTAGGTTAATTAGGTTTCTGAATCACAGGAGGTTAGGTTATGTTTACATTTTATATGAGCTTAATTACATTAGATTTCTGAATCACGGTAGGTTAGGTTATGTTTACATTTTTATATGAGCTTAGCAGCTTCATTAGATTTTTGAATCACGGTAGGTTAGTTTATGTTTACATTTTTATATGAGCTTAATTACATTTGATTTCTGAATCACATGAGGTTAGCTTATGTTTACATTTTTATATGAGCTTAGCTTCATTAGATTCCTGAATCACGGTAGGTTAGGTTATGTTTACATTTTTATATAAGTTTAGCTTCATTAGATTTCTGAATAACGGTAGGTTAGGTAATGTTTACATTTTTATATGAGCTTAGGTTCATTAGATTTCTGAATCACGGTATGTTAGGTTATGTTTACATTTTTATATGAGCTTAGGATCATTAGATTTCTGAATCATGGTAGGTTAGGCTATGTTATTTTTTTATATGAGCTTAGCTTCATTAGATTTCTGAATCACTGTAGGTTAGGTTATGTTTACATTTTCATATGAGCTTAGCTTCATTAGATTTCTGAATCACGGTAGGTTAGGTTATGTTTACTTTTTTATATGAGCTTAAGTACATTAGATTTCTGAATGACGGTAAGTTAGGTTATGTTTTCATTGTTATATGAGCTTAGCTTCATTAGATTTTTGAATCACGGTAGGTAGGTTTTGTTTACTTTTTTATATGAGCTTAAGTACATTAGATTTCTGAATCACGGTAGGTTAGGTTATGTTTACATTTTTATATGAGCTTAGCTTCATTAGATTTCTGAATAACGGTAGGTTAGGTTATGTTTACATTTTTATATGAACTTAATTACATTTGATTTCTGAATCTCATGAAGTTAGCTTATGTTTACATTTTTATATGAGCTTAGCTTCATTAGATTTCTGAATCACGTTAGGTTAGGTTATGTTTACATTTTTATATGAGCTTAGCTTCATTAGATTTCTGAATCACGGTCGGTTGGGTTATGTTTACATTTTTATATGAGCTTAATTATATTTGATTTCTGAATCACATGAGGATAGCTTATGTTTACATTTTTATATGAGCTTAGCTTCATTAGATTTCTGAATCACGGTAGGTTAGTTATGTTTACATTTTTATATGAGTTTAGCTTGATTAGATTTCTGAATCACGGTAGGTTAGGTTATGTTTACATTTTTATATGAGCTTAGGTTCATTAGATTTCTGAATCACGGTAGGTTAGGTTATGTTTACATTTTTATATGAGCTTAGGTTCATTAGATTTCTGAATCACGGTAGGTTAGGTTATGTTTACTTTTTTATATGAGCTTAAGTACATTAGATTTCTGAATCACGGTAGGTTAGGTTGTGTTTACATTTTTATATGAGGTTAGGTTCATTAGATTTCTGAATCACGGTAGGTTAGGTTTTGTTTACTTTTTACTTTCTCTACTACGTATAGTAAGTAGGGGAAGTATTGCATTCCACCCAAAAATTCGATACCGAGGTTTCACCGGGAATACATGTTTTGAGACCTCCTGAATCCAAAGAAAGCATTTTTGGAAACATGTCCGTGTTTGTGTCTGTGTGTGTGTGTGTGTGTGTCTGTGTGTCTGTGTGTCTGTGAACAGCATAACTCAAAAACGAGCAGTCGGATAACCACCAAAGTTGGTATTTAGGTTCAGTATCTTCCAGCGATGCAACACGAAGGTTTTCAAGAAACTCCCCCCACCCCAGACTACCCATTACATGGAACATTTTTCGAAAATTTTAATTTTCTCAAAAGTGGCTCTAGCGATTTTGATGAAAATATCATATGTTTAAGATAATGTCATGAGAAATGAAATGTATATCTCGAATTTTCTGGGAATGTCTCCAAAAGTATTCTTCATTGAGAACGACTTTTGCATAACTGGTAAACCATAAGAGATAGAGAAAATTTTACTACACAAAAAATGTAGATCGCGTTAAAATATACAACTTATGTCATATACATTTCTTTTGTTGAGTGAACCGTTTTCGAGATATTGTTTGTTATTTCCTTAAATTTTCCAATACTTATACTTTTTCTCAAATTCATTATTCATTTTTTTTGTCCTGGACATGCAAAGAGAATGGAATGCGCCACATAGCAACCAGCGTTAAAATATTTGACTATCGCTTAAAACGTACCATATTTCCCTTGCATCTACAAGAAAATTACCAATAAGATTGACATCTCGATTAACATGAAGCATATGGAGAATAGGCGTTTGTAAAATTAGATTGTACAAGAGTAGTCATGTGAGTGTAACACATCAGATTTTTTGTCTTCGTTATGCAAAGAATATTAATCTGTGGCAAAGCGAATGATGCTGCACCTAGCAACCAGCTAATAAGAGATATGTATGTGCTTAAAGGCTACTGTATTTCTATATTGCCCTTGTAAATATATATTCCTCTTACATCAACAAGAAAATTAGCAATAAGATAGAGTCTGCAAATGTTTATCTCGATTAACATGAAGCATATGGAGAATAAGCGTTTGTATAAATAGTTTGTACAAGAGTAGAGAAAGTCATGTGAGTGTAACACATCAGATTTTTTATATGAGCTTAAGTACATTAGATTTCTGAATCACGGTAGGTTAGGTTATGTTTACATTTTTATATGAGCTTAGGATCGTTAGATTTCTGAATCACAGGAGGTTAGGTTTAGTGTACATTTTTATATGAGCTTAGGATAATTAGATTTCTAAATCACAGGAGGGTAGGTTTAGTTTACATTTTTATATGAGCTTAGGATCATTAGATTTCTGAATCACAAGAGGTTAGGTTATGTTTACATTTTTATATGAGCTTAGGATCATTAGATTTCTGAATCACAGGAGGTTAGGTTTAGTTTACATTTTAAATGAGCTTAAGATTGGTAGATTTCTGAATCACAGGAGGTTGGGTTATGTTTACATTTGTATATGAGCTTTGGTTCATTAGATTTCTGAATCACAGGAGGTTTGGTTATGTTTACATTTTTATATGAGCATAGGTTCATTAGATTTCTGAATCACGGTAGGTTAGGTTATGTTTATATTTTTATATGAGCTTAGCTTCATTAGATTTCTGAATCACGGTAGGTTAGGTTATGTTTACTTTTTATATGTGCCTAATTACATTAGATTTCTGAATCACGGTAGCTTAGGTTATATTTACTTTTTATATGAGCTTAATTACATTAGATTTATGCATCACGGTAGCTTAGGTTATATTTACTTTTTATATGAGCTTAATTACATTAGATTTCTGAATCACGGTAGCTTAGGTTATATTTACTTTTTATATGAGCTTAATTACATTAGATTTCTGAACCACGGTAGCTTAGGTTATATTTACTTTTTATATGAGCTTAATTACATTAGATTTCTGAATCACGGTAGCTTAGGTTATACTTACTTTTTATATGAGCTTAATTACATTAGATTTATGAATGACGGTACCTTAGGTTATATTTACTTTTTATATGAGCTTAATTACATTAGATTTCTGAATCACGGTAGGTTAGGTTATGTTTACAATTTTATATGAGCTTAGGTTCATTAGATTTCTGAATCACGGTAGGTTAGGTTATGTCTACATTTTTATATGAGCTTAGGTTCATTAGATTTCTGAATCACGGTAGGTTAGGTTATGTTTACTTTTTTATATGAGCTAAAGTACATTAGATTTCTGAATCACGGTAGGTTAGGTTATGTTTACATTTTTATATGAGCTTAGGTTCATTAGATTTCTGAATCACGGTAGGTTAGGTTATGTTTACTTTTTTATATGAGCTTAATTACTCTAGATTTCTGAATCACGGTAGGTAAGGTTATGTTTACATTTTTATATGAGCTTAATTACATTAGATTTCTGAATCACGGTAGGTTAGGTTATGTTTACATTTTTATATGAGCTTAATTACATTTGATTTCTGAATCACCGTAGGTTAGGTTATGTTGACATTTTTATATGAGCTTAATTACATTAGATTTCTGAATCACGGTAGGTTAGGTTAGGTTTACGTTCTTATATGAGCTTAATTACATTAGATTTTTGAATCACGGTAGGCTAGATTATGTTTACCTTTTTATTTGAGCTTAATTACATTAGATTTCTGAATCATGGTAGGTTAGGTTATGTTTACATTGTTATATTAGCTTAATTACATTTGATTTCTGAATCACGGTAGGTTAGGTTATGATTACTTTTTTATATGATCATAATTACATTTGATTTCTGAATCATGGTAGGTTAGGTTATGTTTACTTTCTTATATGAGCTTAATTACATGTGTTTTCTGAATCACGGTAAGTTAGGTTATGTTTACTTTCTTATATGAGCTTAATTACATGTGTTTTCTGAATCACGGAAGGTTAGGTTATGTTTACTTTCTTATATGATTCTTAATTACATTTGATTTCTAAATCACGTTAGGTTAGGTTATGTTTACATTGGTATATCAGCTTAATTACATTTGATTTCTGAATCATGGTAGGTTAGGTTATGATTACTTTTTTATATGATCAGAATTACATTTGATTTCTGAATCACGGTACGTTAGGTTATGTTTACATTGGTATATCAGCTTAATTACATTTGATTTCTGAATCATGGTAGGTTAGGTTATGATTACTTTTTTATATGATCAGAATTACATTTGATTTCTGAATCATGGTAGGTTAGGTTATGATTACTTTTTTATATGATCAGAATTACATTTGATTTCTGAATCATGGTACGTTAGGTTATGTTTACATTATTATATCAGCTTAATTACATTAGATTTCTGAATCAAGGTAGGTTAGGTTATGTTTACATCGTTATATCAGCTTAATTACATTAGATTTCTGAATCATGGTAGGTTAGGTTATGTTTACATCGTTATATCAGCTTAATTACATTAGATTTCTGAATCAAGGTAGGTTAGGTTATGTTTACATCGTTATATCAGCTTAATTACATTAGATTTCTGAATCATGGTAGGTTAGGTTATGTTTACATCGTTATATCAGCTTAATTACATTAGATTTCTGAATCATGGTAGGTTAGGTTATGTTTACATTGTTATATCAGCTTAATTACATTTGATTTCTGAATCACGGTAGGTTAGGTTATGTTTACATTGTTATATCAGCTTAATTACATTTGATTTCTGAATCACGGTAGGTTAGGTTATGTTTACATTGTTATATCAGCTTAATTACATTTGATTTCTGAATCACGGTAGGTTAGGTTATGTTTACATTGTTATATTAGCTTAATTACATTTGATTTCTGAATCACGGTAGGTTAGGTTATGTTTACATTGTTATGACAGCTTAATTACATTAGATTTCTGAATCATGGTAGGTTAGGTTATGTTTACATCGTTATATCAGCTTAATTACATTAGATTTCTGAATCAAGGTAGGTTAGGTTATGTTTACATCGTTATATCAGCTTAATTACATTAGATTTCTGAATCATGGTAGGTTAGGTTATGTTTACATCGTTATATCAGCTTAATTACATTAGATTTCTGAATCACGGTAGGTTAGGTTATGTTTACATTGTTATATCAGCTTAATTACATTTGATTTCTGAATCATGGTAGGTTAGGTTATGTTTACATTGTTATATCAGCTTAATTACATAAGATTTCTGAATCACGGTAGGTTAGGTTATGTTTACATTGTTATATCAGCTTAATTACATTAGATTTCTGAATCACGGTAGGTTAGGTTATGTTTACATTGTTATATCAGCTTAATTACATTTGATTTCTGAATCACGGTAGGTTAGGTTATGATTACTTTTTTATATAATCATAATTACATTTGATTTCTGAATCACGGTAGGTTAGGTTATGTTTACATTGTTATATTAGCTTAATTACATTTGATTTCTGAATCATGGTAGGTTAGGTTATGTTTACATTGTTATATTAGCTTAATTACATTTGATTTCTGAATCATGGTAGGTTAGGTTATGTTTACATTGTTATATCAGCTTAATTACATTAGATTTCTGAATCACGGTAGGTTAGGTTATGTTTACATTGTTATATCAGCTTAATTACATTTGATTTCTGAATCATGGTAGGTTAGATTATGTTTACATGTTTATATCAGCTTAATTACATTTGATTTCTGAATCATGGTAGGTTAGGTTATGTTTACATTGTTATATCAGCTTAATTACATTTCATTTCTGAATCATGAAAGGTTAGGTTATGTTTACATTTTTATATAAGCTTAATTACATGTGATTTCTGAATCATGGTAGGTTAGGTTATGTTTACATTTTTATATCAGGTTAATTTCATTTGATTTCTGAATCACGGTAGGTTAGGTTATATTTGCATTGTTATATCAGCTTAATTACATTTGATTTCTGAATCACGGAAGGTTAGGTTATGTTTACATTTTTATATGAGCTTAATTACATGTGATTTCTGAATCACGGTTGGTTAGGTTATGTTTACATTGTTATATGAGCTTAATTACATCTGATTTCTGAATCACGGTAGGTTAGGTTATGTTTACGTTTTTATATGAATTTAATTACATTTGATTTCTGAATCATGGTAGGTTAGGTTATGTTTACATTGTTATATCAGCTTAATTTTATTTGATTTCTGAATCACGGTAGGTTAGGTTATGTTTATATTTTTATATAAGCTTAATTTCATTTGATTTCTGAATCATGGTAGGTTAGGTTATGTTTACATTGTTATATCAGCTTAATTTTATTTGATTTCTGAATCACGGTAGGTTAGGTTATGTTTACATTTTTATATAAGCTTAATTTCATTTGATTTCTGAATCATGGTAGGTTAGGTTATGTTTACATTGTTATATCAGCTTAATTTCATTTGATTTCTCAATCACGGTAGGTTAGGTTATGTTTACATTTTTATATAAGCTTAGTTACATGTGATTTCTGAATCATGGTAGGTTAGGTTATGTTTACATTTTTATATCAGCTTAATTTCATTTGATTTCTGAATCACGGTAGGTTAGGTTATGTTTACATTGTTATATCAGCTTAATTTCATTTGATTTCTGAATCACGGTAGGTTAGGTTATGTTTACATTGTTATATCAGCTTAATTTCATTTGATTTCTGAATCACGGTAGGTTAGGTTATGTTTACATTGCTATATCAGCTTAATTACATTTGATTTCTGAATCACGGTAGGTTAGGTTATGTTTACATTGTTATATCAGCTTAATTTCATTTGATTTCTGAATCACGGTAGGTTAGGTTATGTTTACATTGTTATATCAGCTTAATTTCATTTGATTTCTGAATCACAGTAGGTTAGGTTATGTTTACATTTTTATATGAGCTTAATTACATGTGATTTCTGAATCACGGTAGGTTAGGTTATGTTTACATTTTTATTTGAGCTTAATTACATTTGATTTCTGAATCACGGTAGGTTAGGTTATGTTGACATTTTTATATGAGCTTAATTACATTAGATTTCTGAATCACGGTAGGTTAGGTTATGTTTACATTGTTATATGAGCTTAATTTCATTAGATTTCTGAATCACGGTAGGTTAGGTTATGTTTACATTTTTATATGAGCTTAATTTCATTTGATTTCTGAATCACGGTAGGTTAGGTTATGTTTACTTTTTTATATGAGCTTAATTACGCTAGATTTCTGAATCACGGTAGGTAAGGTTATGTTTACATTTTTATATGAGCTTAATTACATTAGATTTCTGAATCACGGTAGGTTAGGTTATGTTTACATTTTTGTATGAGCTTAATTACATTTGATTTCTGAATCACGGTAGGTTAGGTTATGTTGACATTTTTATATGAGCTTAATTACATTAGATTTCTGAATCACGGTAGGTTAGGTTAGGTTTACGTTCTTATATGAGCTTAATTACATTAGATTTTTGAATCACGGTAGGCTAGATTATGTTTACCTTTTTATTTGAGCTTAATTACATTAGATTTCTGAATCATGGTAGGTTAGGTTTACATTTTTATATGAGCTTAATTACATTAGATTTCTGAATCACGGCAAGTTAGGTTATGTTTACATTTTTATATGAGCTTAATTACATTTCATTTCTGAATCACGGTAGGTTAGGTTATGTTGACATTTTTATATGAGCTTAATTACATAAGATTTCTGAATCACGGTAGGTTAGGTTATGTTTACATTTTATATGAGGTTAGGATCATTAGATTTCTGAATCACAGTAGGTTAATTTACCTTTACACTTTTATATGAGCTTAGGACCTTTAGATTTCTGAATCACGGTATGTTGGGTTATGTTTACATTTTTATATGAGCTTAGGTTCATTAGATTTCTGAATCACGGTAGGTTAGGTTATTTTTAAATTTTTAAATGAGGTTAGGATCGTTAGATTTCTGAATCACAGTAGGTTAATTTACTTTTACACTTTTATATGAGCTTAGCACCTTTAGATTTCTGAATCTCGGTAGGTTGGGTTATGGTTACATTTTTATATGAACTTAGGATCATTAGATTTCTGAATCACGGTAGGTTAGGCTATGTTTAAATTTTTATATGAGGTTAGGATCATTAGATTTCTGAATCACAGTAGGTTAGGATATGTTTGCATTTTTATATGAGTTTAGGATCATTAGATTTCTGAATTACGGTAGGTTAGGTTATGTTTACATTTTTATATGAGCTTAGCTTCATTAGATTTCTGAATCACGGTAGGTTAGGTTATGTTTACTTTTTATATGTGCCTAATTACATCAGATTTCTGAATCACGGTAGGTTAGGTTATATTTACTTTTTATATGAGCTTAATTACATTAGATTTATGAATCACGGTAGCTTAGGTTATATTTACTTTTTATATGAGCTTAATTACATTAGATTTCTGAACCACGGTAGCTTAGGTTATATTTACTTTTTATATGAGCTTAATTACATTAGATTTCTGAATCACGGTAGCTTAGGTTATACTTACTTTTTATATGAGCTTAATTACATTAGATTTCTGAATCACGGTAGCTTAGGTTATATTTACTTTTTATATGAGCTTAATTACATTAGATTTCTGAATCACGGTAGGTTAGGTTATGTTTACAATTTTATATGAGCTTAGGTTCATTAGATTTCTGAATCACGGTAGGTTAGGTTATGTTTACATTTTTATATGAGCTTAGGTTCATTAGATTTCTGAATCACGGTAGGTTAGGTTATGTTTACTTTTTTATATGAGCTAAAGTACATTAGATTTCTGAATCACGGTAGGTTAGGTTATGTTTACTTTTTATATGTGCCTAATTACATCAGATTTCTGAATCACGGTAGGTTAGGTTATATTTACTTTTTATATGAGCTTAATTACATTAGATTTATGAATCACGGTAGCTTAGGTTATATTTACTTTTTATATGAGCTTAATTACATTAGATTTCTGAATCACGGTAGCTTAGGTTATATTTACTTTTTATATGAGCTTAATTACATTAGATTTCTGAACCACGGTAGCTTAGGTTATATTTACTTTTTATATGAGCTTAATTACATTAGATTTCTGAATCACGGTAGCTTAGGTTATACTTACTTTTTATATGAGCTTAATTACATTAGATTTCTGAATCACGGTAGCTTAGGTTATATTTACTTTTTATATGAGCTTAATTACATTAGATTTCTGAATCACGGTAGGTTAGGTTATGTTTACAATTTTATATGAGCTTAGGTTCATTAGATTTCTGAATCACGGTAGGTTAGGTTATGTTTACATATTTATATGAGCTTAGGTTCATTAGATTTCTGAATCACGGTAGGTTAGGTTATGTTTACTTTTGTATACGAGCTAAAGTACATTAGATTTCTGAATCACGGTAGGTTAGGTTATGTTTACTTTTTATATGAGCTTACTTACATTAGATTTCTGAATCTCTGTAGCTTAGGTTATGTTTACTTTTTATATGAGCTTAATTACATTAGATTTCGGAATCACGGTAGGTTAGGTTATGTTTACATTTTTATATGAGCTTAGCTTCATTAGATTATTGAATCACGGTAGGTTAGTTTATGTTTACATTTTTATATGAGCTTAATTACATTTGATTTCTGAATCACATGAGGTTAGCTTATGTTTACATTTTTATATGAGCTTAGGTTCATTAGATTTCTGAATCACGGTAGGTTAGGTTATGTTTACATTTTTATATGAGCTTAGGTTCATTAGATTTCTGAATCACGGTAGGTTAGGTAATGTTTACATTTTTATATGAGCTTAGGTTCATTAGATTTCTGAATCACTTTATGTTAGGTTATGTTTACATTTTTATATGAGCTTAGGATCATTAGATTTCTGAATCACGGTAGGTTAGGTTATGTTTACTTTTTTATATGAGCTTAGCTTCATTAGATTTCTGAATCACGGTAGGTTAGGTTATGTTTACAATTTTATATGAGCTTAGCTTCACTAGATTTGTGAATCACGGTAGGTTAGGTTATGTTTACTTTTTTATATGTGCTTAGGTTCATTAGATTTCTGAATCACTGTAGGTTAGGTTATGTTTACATTTTTATGTGAGCTTAGCTTCATTAGATTTCTGAATCACGGTAGGTTAGGCTATGTTTACATCTTTATATGAGCTTAGCTTCATTAGATTTCTAAATCACGGTAGGTTAGGTTATGTTTACATTTTTATATGAGCTTAGCTTCATTGGATTTCTGAATAACGGTAGGTTAGGTTATGATTACATTTTTATATGAGCTTAGGTACTTTAGATTTTTGAATCACGGTAGGTTAGGTTATGTTTACTTTTTTATATGATCTTAAGTACATTAGATTTCTGAATCACGGTATGTTACGTTATGTTTACATTGTTATATGAGCTTTGCTTCATTAGATTTCTGAATCACGGTAGGTAGGTTTTGTTTACTTTTATATATGAGCTTAAGTACATTAGATTTCTGAATCACGGTAGGTTAGGTTATGTTTACATTTTTATATGAGCTTAGGATCGTTAGATTTTTGAATCACAGGAGGTTAGTTTTATTTTACATTTTTATATGAGCTTAGGATAATTAGATTTCTGAATCACAGGAGGTTAGGTTTAGTTTACATTTTTATATGAGCTTAGGATCATTAGATTTCTGAATCACAGGAAGTTAGGTTATGTTTACATTTTTATATGAGCATAGGATCATTAGATTTCTGAATCACAGGAAGTTAGGTTTAGTTTACATTTTTATATAAGCTTAAGATTTGTAGATTTCTGAATCACAGGAGGTTGGGTTATGTTTACATTTGTATATGAGCTTAGGTTCATTAGATTTCTGAATCCCCAGGAGGTTGGGTTATGTTTACATATTGATATGAGCATAGGTTCATTAGATTTCTGAATCACGGTAGGTTAGGTTATGTTTACATTTTTATATGAGCTTAATTACATTTGATTTCTGAATCACATGATGTTAGCTTATGTTTACATTTTTATATGAGCTTAGCTTCATTAGATTTTTGAATCACGGTAGGTTAGGTTGTGTTTGCATTTTTATATGAGCTTAATTACATTTGATTTCTGAATCACATGAGGATAGCTTATGTTTACATATTTATATGAGCTTAGCTTCATTAGATTTCTGAATCACGGTAGGTTAGGTTTTTTTTACATTTTTATATGAGTTTAGCTTCATTAGATTTCTGAATCATTGTAGGTTAGGTTATGCTTACATTTTTATATGAGCTTAGCTTCATTAGATTTCTGAATCACGGTAGGTTAGGTTTTTTTTACATTTTTATATGAGTTTAGCTTCATTAGATTTCTGAATCATTGTAGGTTAGGTTATGCTTACATTTTTATATGAGCTTAGCTTCATTAGATTTCTGAATCACGGTAGGTTAGGTTATGTTTACATTTTTATATGAGTTTAGCTTCATTAGATTTCTGAATCATTGTAGGTTAGGTTATGCTTACATTTTTATATGAGCTTAGCTTCATTAGATTTCTGAATCACGGCAGGTTAGGTTATGTTTACTTTTTATATCAGCTAAATTACATGTGATTTCTGAATCATGGTAGGTTAGGTTATGTTTACATTTTTATATCAGCTTAATTACATTTGATTTCTGAATCATGGTAGGTTAGGTTATGTTTACTTTTTATATCAGCTTAATTACATGTGATTTCTGAATCATGGTAGGTTAGGTTATGTTTACATTTTTATATCAGCTTAATTACATTTGATTTCTGAATCATGGTAGGTTAGGTTATGTTTACTTTTTATATCAGCTTAATTACATGTGATTTCTGAATCATGGTAGGTTAGGTTATGTTTACATTTTTATATCAGCTTAATTACATTTGATTTCTGAATCATGGTAGGTTAGGTTATGTTTACATTTTTATATCAGCTTAATTACATTTGATTTCTGAATCATGGTAGGTTAGGTTATGTTTACATTTTTATATCAGCTTAATTACATTTGGTTTCTGAATCATGGTAGGTTAGGTTATGTTTACATTGTTATATCAAGTTAATTACATGTGTTTTCTGAATCATGGTAGGTTGGGTTATGTTTACTTTCTTATATGAGCTTAATTACATGTGTTTTCTGAATCACGGTAGGTTAGGTTATGTTTACTCTTTTATATGATCTTAATTACATTTGATTTCTGAATCACGGTAGGTTAGGTTATGTTTACTTTCTTATATGATTCTTAATTACATTTGATTTCTAAATCACGTTAGGTTAGGTTATGTTTACATTGTTATATCAGCTTAATTACATTAGATTTCTGAATCACGGTACGTTAGGTTATGTTGACATTTTTATATGAGCTTAATTTCATTTGATTTCTGAATCACGGTAGGTTAGGTTATGTTTACTTTTTTATATGAGCTTAATTACTCTAGATTTCTGAATCACGGTAGGTAAGGTTATGTTTACATTTTTATATGAGCTTAATTACATTAGATTTCTGAATCACGGTAGGTTAGGTTATGTTTACATTTTTATATGAGCTTAATTACATTTGATTTCTGAATCACGGTAGGTTAGGTTATGTTGACATTTTTATATGAGCTTAATTACATTAGATTTCTGAATCACGGTAGGTTAGGTTAGGTTTACGTTCTTATATGAGCTTAATTACATTAGATTTTTGAATCACGGTAGGCTAGATTATGTTTACCTTTTTATTTGAGCTTAATTACATTAGATTTCTGAATCATGGTAGGTTAGGTTATGTTTACATTGTTATATTAGCTTAATTACATTTGATTTCTGAATCACGGTAGGTTAGGTTATGATTACTTTTTTATATGATCATAATTACATTTGATTTCTGAATCATGGTAGGTTAGGTTATGTTTACTTTCTTATATGAGCTTAATTACATGTGTTTTCTGAATCACGGTAAGTTAGGTTATGTTTACTTTCTTATATGAGCTTAATAACATGTGTTTTCTGAATCACGGAAGGTTAGGTTATGTTTACTTTCTTATATGATTCTTAATTACATTTGATTTCTAAATCACGTTAGGTTAGGTTATGTTTACATTGTTATATCAGCTTAATTACATTTGATTTCTGAATCATGGTAGGTTAGGTTATGTTTACATTGTTATATCAGCTTAATTACATTTGATTTCTGAATCACGTTAGGTTAGGTTATGTTTACATTGTTATATCAGCTTAATTACATTTGATTTCTGAATCATGGTAGGTTAGGTTATGTTTACATTGTTATATCAGCTTAATTACATGTGATTTCTGAATCATGGTAGGTTAGGTTATGTTTACATTGTTATATTAGCTTAATTACATGTGATTTCTGACTCATGGTAGGTTTGGTTATGTTTACATTGTTATATTAGCTTAATTACATGTGATTTCTGAATCATGGTAGGTTAGGTTATGTTTACATTGTTATATTAGCTTAATTACATGTGATTTCTGAATCATGGTAGGTTAGGTTATGTTTACATTTTTATATCAGCTTAATTACATGTGATTTCTGAATCATGGTAGGTTAGGTTATGTTTACATTGTTATATTAGCTTAATTACATGTGATTTCTGAATCATGGTAGGTTAGGTTATGTTTACATTGTTATATCAGCTTAATTACATGTGATTTCTGAATCATGGTAGGTTAGGTTATGTTTACATTGTTATATCAGCTTAATTACATGTGATTTCTGAATCACGGAAGGTTAGGTTATGTTTACATTGTTATATCAGCTTAATTACATGTGATTTCTGAATCATGGTAGGTTAGGTTATGTTTACATTGTTATATCAGCTTAATTACATGTGATTTCTGAATCACGGAAGGTTAGGTTATGTTTACATTGTTATATCAGCTTAATTACATGTGATTTCTGAATCATGGTAGGTTAGGTTATGTTTACATTGTTATATCAGCTTAATTACATGTGATTTCTGAATCACGGAAGGTTAGGTTATGTTTACATTGTTATATCAGCTTAATTACATGTGATTTCTGAATCATGGTAGGTTAGGTTATGTTTACATTGTTATATCAGCTTAATTACATGTAGATTTCTGAATCATGGTAGGTTAGGTTATGTTTACATTGTTATATCAGCTTAATTACATGTGATTTCTGAATCATGGTAGGTTAGGTTATGTTTACATTGTTATATCAGCTTAATTACATGTGATTTCTGAATCACGGAAGGTTAGGTTATGTTTACATTGTTATATCAGCTTAATTACATGTGATTTCTGAATCATGGTAGGTTAGGTTATGTTTACATTGTTATATCAGCTTAATTACATGTGATTTCTGAATCACGGAAGGTTAGGTTATGTTTACATTGTTATATCAGCTTAATTACATGTGATTTCTGAATCATGGTAGGTTAGGTTATGTTTACATTTTTATATCAGCTTAATTACATGTGTTTTCTGAATCATGGTAGGTTAGGTTATGTTTACATTTTTATATCAGGTTAATTTCATTTGATTTCTGAATCACGGTAGGTTAGGTTATATTTGCATTGTTATATCAGCTTAATTACATTTGATTTCTGAATCACGGAAGGTTAGGTTATGTTTACATTTTTATATGAGCTTAATTACAATTGATTTCTGAATCACGGTTGGTTAGGTTATGTTTACATTGTTATATCAGCTTAATTTCATTTGATTTCTGAATCACGGTAGGTTAGGTTATGTTTACATTGTTATATCAGCTTAATTACATTTGATTTCTGAATCACGGTAGGTTAGGTTATGTTTACATTGTTATATCAGCTTAATTTCATTTGATTTCTGAATCACGGTAGGTTAGGTTATGTTTACATTGCTATATCAGCTTCATTTCATTTGATTTCTGAATCACAGTAGGTTAGGTTATGTTTACATTTTTATATGAGCTTAATTACATGTGATTTCTGAATCACGGTAGGTTAGGTTATGTATACATTTTTATATGAGCTCTTTTACATGTGATTTCTGAATCACAGTAGGTTAGGTTATGTTTACATTGTTATATCAGCTTAGTTACATTTGATTTCTGAATCACGGTAGGTTAGGGTATGTTTACTTTTTTATATGAGCTTAATTTCTTTTGATTTCTGAATCACAGTAGGTTAGGTTATGTTTCCTTTTTTATATGAGCTTAATTTCATTTGATTTCTGAATCACAGTAGGTTAGGTTATGTTTACTTTTTTTTATGAGCTTAATTACATTAGATTTCTGAATCACGGTAGGTTAGGTTATGTTTACATTTTTATATGAGCTTAATTACATTAGATTTCTGAATCACGGTAGGTAAGGTTATGTTTACATTTTTTTATGAGCTTAATTACATTAGATTTCTGAATCACAGTAGGTAAGGTTATGTTTACATTTTTATATGAGCTTAATTACATTAGATTTCTGAATCACGGTAGGTAAGGTTATGTTTACATTTTTTTATGAGCTTAATTACATTAGATTTCTGAATCACGGTAGGTAAGGTTATGTTTACATTTTTTTATGAGCTTAATTACATTTGATTTCTGAATCACAGTAGGTAAGGTTATGTTTACATTTTTATGAGCTTAATTACATTAGATTTCTGAATCACGGTAGGTAAGGTTATGTTTACATTTTTATATGAGCTTAATTACATTAGATTTCTGAATCACGGTAGGTAAGGTTATGTTTACATTTTTTTATGAGCTTAATTACATTTGATTTCTGAATCACAGTAGGTAAGGTTATGTTTACATTTTTTATGAGCTTAATTACATTAGATTTCTGAATCACGGTAGGTAAGGTTATGTTTACATTTTTATATGAGCTTAATTACATTAGATTTCTGAATCACAGTAGGTTAGGTTATGTTTACATTTTTTTATGAGCTTAATTACTCTAGATTTCTGAATCACGGTAGGTAAGGTTATGTTTACATTTTTATATGAGCTTAATTACATTAGATTTCTGAATCACGGTAGGTTAGGTTATGTTTACATTTTTATATGAGATTAATTACATTTGATTTCTGAATCACGGTAGGTAAGGTTATGTTGACATTTTTATATGAGCTTAATTACATTAGATTTCTGAATCACGGTAGGTTAGGTTATGTTTACATTGTTATATGAGCTTAATTTCATTAGATTCCTGAATCACGGTAGGTTAGGTTATGTTTACATTTTTATATGAGCTTAATTTCATTTGATTTCTGAATCACGGTAGGTTAGGTTATGTTTACATTTTTATATGAGGTTAGGATCATTAGATTTCTGAATCACAGTAGGTTAATTTACCTTTACACTTTTATATGAGCTTAGGACCTTTAGATTTCTGAATCACGGTATGTTGGGTTATGTTTACATTTTTATATGAGCTTAGGTTCATTAGATTTCTGAATCACGGTAGGTTAGGTTATTTTTAAATTTTTAAATGAGGTTAGGATCGTTAGATTTCTGAATCACAGTAGGTTAATTTACTTTTACACTTTTATATGAGCTTAGGACCTTTAGATTTCTGAATCTCGGTAGGTTGGGTTATGGTTACATTTTTATATGAACTTAGGATCATTAGATTTCTGAATCACGGTAGGTTAGGCTATGTTTAAATTTTTATATGAGGTTAGGATCATTAGATTTCTGAATCACAGTAGGTTAGGATATGTTTGCATTTTTATATGAGTTTAGGATCATTAGATTTCTGAATCACGGTAGGTTAGGTTTTGTTTACATTTTTTATATGAGCTTAGGGTCATTAGATTTCTGAATCACAGTAGGTTATGTTATGTTTACATTTTTATATGAGGTTAGGATCATTAGTTTTCTGAATCACAGTAGGTTAATTTACCTTTACACTTTTATATGAACTTAGGACCTTTAGATTTCTGAATCATGGTAGGTTAGGTTATGTTTACATTGTTATATCAGCTTAATTTTATTTGATTTCTGAATCACGGTAGGTTAGGTTATGTTTACATTTTTATATAAGCTTAATTTCATTTGATTTCTGAATCATGGTAGGTTAGGTTATGTTTACATTGTTATATCAGCTTAATTTTATTTGATTTCTGAATCACGGTAGGTTAGGTTATGTTTACATTTTTATATAAGCTTAATTTCATTTGATTTCTGAATCATGGTAGGTTAGGTTATGTTTACATTGTTATATCAGCTTAATTTCATTTGATTTCTCAATCACGGTAGGTTAGGTTATGTTTACATTTTTATATAAGCTTAGTTACATGTGATTTCTGAAACATGGTAGGTTAGGTTATGTTTACATTTTTATATCAGCTTAATTTCATTTGATTTCTGAATCACGGTAGGTTAGGTTATGTGTACATTGTTATATCAGCTTAATTTCATTTGATTTCTGAATCACGGTAGGTTAGGTTATGTTTACATTGTTATATCAGCTTAATTACATTTGATTTCTGAATCACGGTAGGTTAGGTTATGTTTACATTGTTATATCAGCTTAATTTCATTTGATTTCTGAATCACGGTAGGTTAGGTTATGTTTACATTGCTATATCAGCTTCATTTCATTTGATTTCTGAATCACAGTAGGTTAGGTTATGTTTACATTTTTATATGAGCTTAATTACATGTGATTTCTGAATCACGGTAGGTTAGGTTATGTATACATTTTTATATGAGCTTAATTACATGTGATTTCTGAATCACAGTAGGTTAGGTTATGTTTACATTCCTATATCAGCTTAGTTACATTTGATTTCTGAATCACGATAGGTTAGGGTATGTTTACTTTTTTATATGAGCTTAATTTCTTTTGATTTCTGAATCACAGTAGGTTAGGTTATGTTTCCTTTTTTATATGAGCTTAATTTCATTTGATTTCTGAATCACAGTAGGTTAGGTTATGTTTACTTTTTTTTATGAGCTTAATTACATTAGATTTCTGAATCACGGTAGGTTAGGTTATGTTTACATTTTTATATGAGCTTAATTACATTAGATTTCTGAATCACGGTAGGTAAGGTTATGTTTACATTTTTTTATGAGCTTAATTACATTAGATTTCTGAATCACAGTAGGTAAGGTTATGTTTACATTTTTATATGAGCTTAATTACATTAGATTTCTGAATCACGGTAGGTAAGGTTATGTTTACATTTTTTTATGAGCTTAATTACATTAGATTTCTGAATCACGGTAGGTAAGGTTATGTTTACATTTTTTTATGAGCTTAATTACATTTGATTTCTGAATCACAGTAGGTAAGGTTATGTTTACATTTTTTTATGAGCTTAATTACATTAGATTTCTGAATCACGGTAGGTAAGGTTATGTTTACATTTTTATATGAGCTTAATTACATTAGATTTCTGAATCACGGTAGGTAAGGTTATGTTTACATTTTTTTATGAGCTTAATTACATTTGATTTCTGAATCACGGTAGGTAAGGTTATGTTTACATTTTTATATGAGCTTAATTACATTAGATTTCTGAATCACGGTAGGTAAGGTTATGTTTACATTTTTATATGAGCTTAATTACATTAGATTTCTGAATCACAGTAGGTTAGGTTATGTTTACATTTTTTTATGAGCTTAATTACTCTAGATTTCTGAATCACGGTAGGTAAGGTTATGTTTACATTTTTATATGAGCTTAATTACATTAGATTTCTGAATCACGGTAGGTTAGGTTATGTTTACATTTTTATATGAGCTTAATTACATTTGATTTCTGAATCACGGTAGGTTAGGTTATGTTTACATTGTTATATCAGCTTAATTTCATTTGATTTCTGAATCACGGTAGGTTAGGTTATGTTTACATTGCTATATCAGCTTCATTTCATTTGATTTCTGAATCACAGTAGGTTAGGTTATGTTTACATTTTTATATGAGCTTAATTACATGTGATTTCTGAATCACGGTAGGTTAGGTTATGTATACATTTTTATATGAGCTCTTTTACATGTGATTTCTGAATCACAGTAGGTTAGGTTATGTTTACATTGTTATATCAGCTTAGTTACATTTGATTTCTGAATCACGGTAGGTTAGGGTATGTTTACTTTTTTATATGAGCTTAATTTCTTTTGATTTCTGAATCACAGTAGGTTAGGTTATGTTTCCTTTTTTATATGAGCTTAATTTCATTTGATTTCTGAATCACAGTAGGTTAGGTTATGTTTACTTTTTTTATGAGCTTAATTACATTAGATTTCTGAATCACGGTAGGTTAGGTTATGTTTACATTTTTATATGAGCTTAATTACATTAGATTTCTGAATCACGGTAGGTAAGGTTATGTTTACATTTTTTTATGAGCTTAATTACATTAGATTTCTGAATCACAGTAGGTAAGGTTATGTTTACATTTTTATATGAGCTTAATTACATTAGATTTCTGAATCACGGTAGGTAAGGTTATGTTTACATTTTTTTATGAGCTTAATTACATTAGATTTCTGAATCACGGTAGGTAAGGTTATGTTTACATTTTTTTATGAGCTTAATTACATTTGATTTCTGAATCACAGTAGGTAAGGTTATGTTTACATTTTTATGAGCTTAATTACATTAGATTTCTGAATCACGGTAGGTAAGGTTATGTTTACATTTTTATATGAGCTTAATTACATTAGATTTCTGAATCACGGTAGGTAAGGTTATGTTTACATTTTTTTATGAGCTTAATTACATTTGATTTCTGAATCACAGTAGGTAAGGTTATGTTTACATTTTTTATGAGCTTAATTACATTAGATTTCTGAATCACGGTAGGTAAGGTTATGTTTACATTTTTATATGAGCTTAATTACATTAGATTTCTGAATCACAGTAGGTTAGGTTATGTTTACATTTTTTTATGAGCTTAATTACTCTAGATTTCTGAATCACGGTAGGTAAGGTTATGTTTACATTTTTATATGAGCTTAATTACATTAGATTTCTGAATCACGGTAGGTTAGGTTATGTTTACATTTTTATATGAGATTAATTACATTTGATTTCTGAATCACGGTAGGTAAGGTTATGTTGACATTTTTATATGAGCTTAATTACATTAGATTTCTGAATCACGGTAGGTTAGGTTATGTTTACATTGTTATATGAGCTTAATTTCATTAGATTCCTGAATCACGGTAGGTTAGGTTATGTTTACATTTTTATATGAGCTTAATTTCATTTGATTTCTGAATCACGGTAGGTTAGGTTATGTTTACATTTTTATATGAGGTTAGGATCATTAGATTTCTGAATCACAGTAGGTTAATTTACCTTTACACTTTTATATGAGCTTAGGACCTTTAGATTTCTGAATCACGGTATGTTGGGTTATGTTTACATTTTTATATGAGCTTAGGTTCATTAGATTTCTGAATCACGGTAGGTTAGGTTATTTTTAAATTTTTAAATGAGGTTAGGATCGTTAGATTTCTGAATCACAGTAGGTTAATTTACTTTTACACTTTTATATGAGCTTAGGACCTTTAGATTTCTGAATCTCGGTAGGTTGGGTTATGGTTACATTTTTATATGAACTTAGGATCATTAGATTTCTGAATCACGGTAGGTTAGGCTATGTTTAAATTTTTATATGAGGTTAGGATCATTAGATTTCTGAATCACAGCAGGTTAGGATATGTTTGCATTTTTATATGAGTTTAGGATCATTAGATTTCTGAATCACGGTAGGTTAGGTTTTGTTTACATTTTTTATATGAGCTTAGGGTCATTAGATTTCTGAATCACAGTAGGTTATGTTATGTTTACATTTTTATATGAGGTTAGGATCATTAGTTTTCTGAATCACAGTAGGTTAATTTACCTTTACACTTTTATATGAACTTAGGACCTTTAGATTTCTGAATCATGGTAGGTTAGGTTATGTTTACATTGTTATATCAGCTTAATTTTATTTGATTTCTGAATCACGGTAGGTTAGGTTATGTTTACATTTTTATATAAGCTTAATTTCATTTGATTTCTGAATCATGGTAGGTTAGGTTATGTTTACATTGTTATATCAGCTTAATTTTATTTGATTTCTGAATCACGGTAGGTTAGGTTATGTTTACATTTTTATATAAGCTTAATTTCATTTGATTTCTGAATCATGGTAGGTTAGGTTATGTTTACATTGTTATATCAGCTTAATTTCATTTGATTTCTCAATCACGGTAGGTTAGGTTATGTTTACATTTTTATATAAGCTTAGTTACATGTGATTTCTGAAACATGGTAGGTTAGGTTATGTTTACATTTTTATATCAGCTTAATTTCATTTGATTTCTGAATCACGGTAGGTTAGGTTATGTGTACATTGTTATATCAGCTTAATTTCATTTGATTTCTGAATCACGGTAGGTTAGGTTATGTTTACATTGTTATATCAGCTTAATTACATTTGATTTCTGAATCACGGTAGGTTAGGTTATGTTTACATTGTTATATCAGCTTAATTTCATTTGATTTCTGAATCACGGTAGGTTAGGTTATGTTTACATTGCTATATCAGCTTCATCTCATTTGATTTCTGAATCACAGTAGGTTAGGTTATGTTTACATTTTTATATGAGCTTAATTACATGTGATTTCTGAATCACGGTAGGTTAGGTTATGTATACATTTTTATATGAGCTTAATTACATGTGATTTCTGAATCACAGTAGGTTAGGTTATGTTTACATTCCTATATCAGCTTAGTTACATTTGATTTCTGAATCACGATAGGTTAGGGTATGTTTACTTTTTTATATGAGCTTAATTTCTTTTGATTTCTGAATCACAGTAGGTTAGGTTATGTTTCCTTTTTTATATGAGCTTAATTTCATTTGATTTCTGAATCACAGTAGGTTAGGTTATGTTTACTTTTTTTTATGAGCTTAATTACATTAGATTTCTGAATCACGGTAGGTTAGGTTATGTTTACATTTTTATATGAGCTTAATTACATTAGATTTCTGAATCACGGTAGGTAAGGTTATGTTTACATTTTTTTATGAGCTTAATTACATTAGATTTCTGAATCACAGTAGGTAAGGTTATGTTTACATTTTTATATGAGCTTAATTACATTAGATTTCTGAATCACGGTAGGTAAGGTTATGTTTACATTTTTTTATGAGCTTAATTACATTAGATTTCTGAATCACGGTAGGTAAGGTTATGTTTACATTTTTTTATGAGCTTAATTACATTTGATTTCTGAATCACAGTAGGTAAGGTTATGTTTACATTTTTTTATGAGCTTAATTACATTAGATTTCTGAATCACGGTAGGTAAGGTTATGTTTACATTTTTATATGAGCTTAATTACATTAGATTTCTGAATCACGGTAGGTAAGGTTATGTTTACATTTTTTTATGAGCTTAATTACATTTGATTTCTGAATCACGGTAGGTAAGGTTATGTTTACATTTTTATATGAGCTTAATTACATTAGATTTCTGAATCACGGTAGGTAAGGTTATGTTTACATTTTTATATGAGCTTAATTACATTAGATTTCTGAATCACAGTAGGTTAGGTTATGTTTACATTTTTTTATGAGCTTAATTACTCTAGATTTCTGAATCACGGTAGGTAAGGTTATGTTTACATTTTTATATGAGCTTAATTACATTAGATTTCTGAATCACGGTAGGTTAGGTTATGTTTACATTTTTATATGAGCTTAATTACATTTGATTTCTGAATCACGGTAGGTTAGGTTATGTTGACATTTTTATATGAGCTTAATTACATTAGATTTCTGAATCACGGTAGGTTAGGTTATGTTTACATTGTTATATGAGCTTAATTTCATTAGATTTCTGAATCACGGTAGGTTAGGTTATGTTTACATTTTTATATGAGCTTAATTTCATTTGATTTCTGAATCACGGTAGGTTAGGTTATGTTTACATTTTTATATGAGGTTAGGATCATTAGATTTCTGAATCACAGTAGGTTAATTTACCTTTACACTTTTATATGAGCTTAGGACCTTTAGATTTCTGAATCACGGTATGTTGGGTTATGTTTACATTTTTATATGAGCTTAGGTTCATTAGATTTCTGAATCACGGTAGGTTAGGTTATTTTTAAATTTTTAAATGAGGTTAGGATCGTTAGATTTCTGAATCACAGTAGGTTAATTTACTTTTACACTTTTATATGAGCTTAGGACCTTTAGATTTCTGAATCTCGGTAGGTTGGGTTATGGTTACATTTTTATATGAACTTAGGATCATTAGATTTCTGAATCACGGTAGGTTAGGCTATGTTTAAATTTTTATATGAGGTTAGGATCATTAGATTTCTGAATCACAGTAGGTTAGGATATGTTTGCATTTTTATATGAGTTTAGGATCATTAGATTTCTGAATCACGGTAGGTTAGGTTTTGTTTACATTTTTATATGAGCTTAGGGTCATTAGATTTCTGAATCACAGTAGGTTATGTTATGTTTACATTTTTATATGAGGTTAGGATCATTAGTTTTCTGAATCACAGTAGGTTAATTTACCTTTACACTTTTATATGAACTTAGGACCTTTAGATTTCTGAATCACGGTAGGTTGGGTTATGTTTACATTTTTATATGAGCTTAGGATCATTAGATTTCTGAATCACAGTAGGTTAGGTTATGTTTAAATTTTTATATCAGGTTAGGATCATTAGATTTCTGAATTACGGTAGGTTAGGTTATGTTTACATGTTTTTTTGAGGTTAGGATCATTAGATTTCTGAATCACAGGAGGTTGGGTGTTGTTTAGTTTTATGTATAAGCTGAGCTTAATTATGTTCTTGAATCACAGGAGGTTAGGTTATGTTTTGTTTTATGTATAACCTTAGGTTAATTATGTTCTTGAATCACAGGAGATTAGGTTATGCTTTGTTTTATGTATAAGTTTAGATTAAGTATCTTCCTGAATCACAGGATGATATGTTATGTTTAGTTTTATGTATAAGCTTGGATTAATTATATTCTTGAATCACAGGAGGAAAGGTTAAGTTTAGTTTTATGTATAAGCTTGGATTAATTATATTCTTGAATCACAGGAGGATAGGTTATGCTTAGTCTTATGTATAAGCTTAGTTTAATTATCTTCTTGAATCACAGGAGGATAAGTATTATTTAGTTTTATGTATAAGCTTAGGTTAATTATCTTCCTGAATCACAGGAGGTTGGGTGTTGTTTAGTTTATATATAAGCTTAGGTTGATTATCTTCCTGAATCACAGGAGGTTGGGTGTTGTGTAGTTTTATGTATAAGCTTAGGTTAATTATCTTCCTGAATCACAGGAGGTTGGGTGTTTTTTAGTTTTGTGTATAAGCTTAGCTTAATTATCTTCCTGAATCACAGGAGGTTGGGTGTTGTTTAGTTTTATGTATAAGCTTAGGTTAATTATCTTCCTGAATCACAGGAGGTTGGGTGTTGTTTAGTTTTATGTATAAGCTTAGGTTAATTATCTTCCTGAATCACAGGTGGTTGGGTGTTGTTTAGTTTTATGTATAAGCTTGGATTAATTATGTTCTTGAATGACAGGAGTTTAGATTATGATTAGTTTTATGTATAAGCTTGGATTAATTATCTTCCTGAAAAACACGAGGTTAGGTTATGTTTAGATTTATGTATAAGCTTAGATTAATTATGTTCTTGAATCACAGGAGGATAGGTTATGTTTAGTTTTATGTATAAGCTTAGATTAATTATCTTCCTGAATAACAGGAGGATAGGTTATGTTTAGTTTTATGTATAAGCTTAGGTTAATTATCTTCCTGAATAACAGGAGGTTAGGTTATGTTTAGTTTTATGTATAAGCGTAGGTTAATTATCTTTCTGAATCACAGGAGGTGAGGTTATGTTTAGTTTTATGCATAAGCTTAGATTAATTATCTTCCTGAATAACACGAGGTTATGTTATTTTTAGTTTTATGTATAAGCTTAGGTTAATTATCTATCTGAATCACGGGAGGATAGGTTATGTTTAGTTTTGTGTATAAGCTTAGATTAATTATCTTCCTGAATAACAGGAGGATAGATTATGTTTAGTTTTATGTATAAGCTTAGATTAATTATCTTGCTGAATAACAGGAGGTTAGGTTATGTTTAGTTTTATGTATAAACTTAGGTTAATTATATTCCTGAATAACAGGAGGTTAGGTTTGTTTAGTTTTATGTATAAGCTTAGATTAATTATCTTCCTGAATAACAGGAGGATAGGTTATGTTTAGTTTTATGTATAAGCTTAGGTTAATGATCTGCCTGAATAACAGGAGGTTGGGTGTTGTTTAGCTATATGTATAAGCTTAGGTTAATTATCTTCCTGAATCACAGGAGATTGGGTGTTGTTTAGTTTTATGTATAAGCTTAGGTTAATTATCTTCCTGAATAACAGGAGGATAGGTTATGTTTAGTTTTATGTTTAAGCGTAGGTTAATTATCTTTCTGAATCAGAGTAGGTTAGGTTATGTTTAGTTTTATGTATAAGCTTAGATTAATTATCTTTTTGAATCAAAGGAGGTTAGGTCATGTTTAGTTTTATGTATAAGCTTAGGTTAATTATCTGCCTGAATCACAGGAGGATAGGTTATGTTTAGTTTTATGTATAAGCTTAGGTTAATTATCTTCCTGAATAACAGGAGGTTAGGTTATGTTTAGTTTTATGTATAACCTTAGGTTAATTATCTGCATGAATAACAGGAGGTTGGGTGTTGTTTAGTTTTATGTATAAGCTTAGGTTAATTATCTTCCTGAATCACAGGAGGATATGTTATGTTTAGTTTTATGTATAAGCTTAGGTTAATTATCTGCCTGAATCACAGGAGGTTGGGCGTTGTTTAGTTTTATGTATAAGCTTAGGTTAATTATCTTCCTGAATAACAGAAGGATGGGTTATGTTTAGTTTTAGGTATAAGCTTAGGTTAATTATGTTCCTGAATAACAGGAGGATAGGTTATGTTTAGTTTTATGTATAAGCTTAGGTTAATTACCTTTCTGAATCACAGGAGGTTAGGTTATGTTTAAGCTTAGATAATTAACTTCCTGAATAACAGGAGGTTAGGTTATGTTTAGTTTTATGTATAAGCTTAGGTTAATTATCTACCTGAATAACAGGAGGTTAGGTTATGTTTAGTTTTATGTATAAGCTTAGGTTAATTATATTTCTGAGTAACCGGAGGTTATGTTTAGTTTTATGTATAAGCTTAGATTAATTATCTTCCTGAATAACAGGAGGATAGGTTATGTTTAGTTTTATGTATAAGCATAGGTTATTTATCTTCCTGAATAACAGGAGGTTAGGTTATGTTTAGTTTTAAGTATAAGCTTAGATTATTTATCTTCCTGAATAACAGGAGGTTAGGTTATGTTTAGTTTTATGTATAAGCTTAGGTTAATTACCTTTCTGAATCACAGGAGGTTAGGTTATGTTTAAGCTTAGATAATTAACTTCCTGAATAACAGGAGGTTAGGTTATGTTTAGTTTTATGTATAAGCTTAGGTTAATTATCTACCTGAATAACAGGAGGTTAGGTTATGTTTAGTTTTATGTATAAGCTTAGGTTAATTATCTTCCTGAGTAACCGGAGGTTATGTTTAGTTTTATGTATAAGCTTAGATTAATTATCTTCCTGAATAACAGGAGGATAGGTTATGTTTAGTTTTATGTATAAGCATAGGTTAATTATCTTCCTGAATAACAGGAGGTTAGGTTATGTTTAGTTTTAAGTATAAGCTTAGATTATTTATCTTCCTGAATAACAGGAGGTTAGGTTATGTTTAGTTTTATTTATAAGCTTAGATTAATTATCTTCCTGAATAACAGGAGATTAGGTTATGTTTAGTTTTATGTATAAGCTTAGATTAATTATCTTCCTGAATAACAGGAGGATAGGTTATGTTTAGTTTTATGTATAAGCTTAGGTTAATTATCTGCCTGAAACACAGGAGGATAGGTTATGTTTAGTTTTATGTATAAGCTTAGGTTAATTATCTTCCTGAATAACAGGAGGTTAGGTTATGTTAGTTTTATGTATAAGCTTAGGTTAATTATCTGCCTGAATAACAGGAGGGTAGGTTATGTTTAGTTTTATGTATAAGCTTAGGTTAATTATCTTCCTGAATAACAGGAGTTTAGGTTATGTTTAGTTTTATGTATAAGCTTAGCTTAATTATCTGCCTGAATAACAGGACGATAGGTTATGTTTAGTTTTATGTATAAGCTTAGGTTAATTATCTTCCTGAATCACAGGAGGTTAGGTTATGTTTAGTTTTATGTATAAGCTTAGGTTAATTATCTTCCTGAATAACAGGAGGATAGGTTATATTTAGTTTTATGTATAAGCTTATATTAATTATCTTCCTGAATAACAGGAGGGTAGGTTATGTTTAGTTTTATGTATAAGCTTAGGTTAAATATCTTCCTGAATAACAGGAGGATAGGTTATGTTTAGTTTTATGTATAAGCTTAGGTTAATTATCTGCCTGAATAACAGGAGGTTGGGTGTTGTTTAGTTTTATGTATAAGCTTAGGTTAATTATCTTCCTGAATCACAGGAGGTTGGGTGTTGTTTAGTTATGTATAGGCTTAGGTTAATTATCTTCCTGAACAACAGGAGGATAGTTTATGTTTAGTTTTATGTATAAGCTTAGGTTAATTATCTTCCTGAATCACAGAAGGATATATTATGTTTAGTTTTATGTATAAGCTTAGGTTAATTATCTTACTGAATCACAGGAGGATAGGTTATGTTTAGTTTTATGTATAAGCTTAGGTTAATTATCTTCCTGAATCACTGGAGGATAGGTTATGTTTAGTTTTATGTATAAGCTTAGGTTAATTATCTTCCTGAATCACAGGAGGTTGGGTGTTGTTTAGTTTTATGTATAAGCTTAGATTAATTATCTTCCTGAAAATTAGGAGGTTAGGTTATGTTTAGTTTTATGTATAAGCTTAGATTAATTATCTTCCTGAATCACAGGAGGATAGGTTATGTTTAGTTTTATGTATAAGCTTAGATTAATTACCTTTCTGAATCACAGGAGGTTAGGTTATGTTTAAGCTTAGATTAATTATCTGCCTGAATAACAGGAGGTTAGGTTATGCTTAGTTTTATGTATAAGCTTAGATTAATTATCCACCTGAATCTCAGGAGGATAGGTTATGTTTAGTTTTATGTATAAGCTTAGATTAATTATCTACCTGAATCACAGGAAGTTAGGTTATGTTTAGTTTTATGTATAAGCTTAGATTAATTATCTACCTGAATCACAGGAGGATAGGTTATGTTTAGTTTTATGTATAAGCTTAGGTTAATTACCTTTCTGAATCACAGGAGGTTAGGTTATGTTTAAGCTCAGATTAATTATCTTCATGAATAACAGGAGGTTAGGTTATGTTTAGTTTTATGTATAAGCTTAGGTTAATTACCTTTCTGAATCACAGGAGGTTAGGTTATGTTTAAGCTTAGATAATTATCTTCCTGAATAACAGGAGGTTATGTTATGTTTGGTTTTATGTATAAGCTTAGGTTAATTATCTGCCTGAATCACGGGAGGATAGGCTATGTTTGGTTTTATGTATAAGCTTAGATTAATTATCCTCCTGAATAACAGGAGGTTAGGTGATGTTTAGTTTTATGTATAAGCTTAGGTTAATTATCTTCCTGAATAACAGGAGGATAGGTTATGTTTAGTTTTATGTATAAGCTTATATTAATTATCTTCCTGAATAACAGGAGGGTAGGTTATGTTTAGTTTTATGTATAAGCTTAGGTTAAATATCTTCCTGAATAACAGGAGGATAGGTTTTGTTTAGTTTTATGTATAAGCTTAGGTTAATTATCTGCCTGAATAACAGGAGGTTGGGTGTTGTTTAGTTTTATGTATAAGCTTAGGTTAATTATCTTCCTGAATCACAGGAGGTTGGGTGTTGTTTAGTTATGTATAAGCTTAGGTTAATTATCTTCCTGAATAACAGGAGGATAGGTTATGTTTAGTTTTATGTATAAGCTTAGGTTAATTATCTTCCTGAATCACAGAAGGATATGTTATGTTTAGTTTTATGTATAAGCTTAGGTTAATTATCTTACTGAATCACAGGAGGATAGGTTATGTTTAGTTTTACGTATAAGCTTAGGTTAATTATCTTCCTGAATCACTGGAGGATAGGTTATGTTTAGTTTTATGTATAGCTTAGGTTAGTTATCTTCCTGAATCACAGGAGGTTGGGTGTTGTTTAGTTTTATGTATAAGCTTAGATTAATTATCTTCCTGAATAACAGGAGGTTAGGTTATGTTTAGTTTTATGTATAAGCTTAGATTAATTATCTTCCTGAATCACAGGAGGATAGGTTATTTTTAGTTTTATGTATAAGCTTAGATTAATTACCTTTCTGAATCACAGGAGGTTAGGTTATGTTTAAGCTTAGATTAATTATCTTCCTGAATAACAGGAGGTTAGGTTATGTTTAGTTTTATGTATAAACTTAGATTAAATATCTACCTTTATCACAGGAGGATAGGTTATGTTTAGTTTTATGTATAAGCTTAGGTTAATTATCTACCTGAATCACAGGAGGTTAGCTTATGTTTAGTTTTATGTATAAGCTTAGATTAATTATCTACCTGAATCACAGGAGGTTAGGTTATGTTTAGTTTTATGTATAAGCTTAGATTAATTATCTACTTGAATCACAGGAGGATAGGTTATGTTTAGTTTTATGTATAAGCTTAGGTTAATTACCTTTCTGAATCACAGGAGGTTAGGTTATGTTTAAGCTTAGATTAATTATCTTCCTGAATAACAGGAGGTTAGGTTATGTTTAGTTTTATGTATAAGCTTAGGTTAATTACCTTTCTGAATCACAGGAGGTTAGGTAATGTTTAAGCTTAGATTAATTATCTTCCTGAATAACAGAAGGTTAAGTTATGTTTAGTTTTATGTATAAGCTTAGATTAATTAAGTTCTTGAATCACAGGAGATTAGGTTATGTTTAGTTTTATGTATAAGCTTAGATTAATTATCTTCCTGAATCACAGGAGGATAGGTTATGTTTAGTTTTATGTATAAGCTTAGATTAATTATCTTCCTGAATAACAGGAGGGTAGGTTATGTTTAGTTTTATGTATAAGCTTAGATTAATTATCTTTGTGAATTACTCATAGTAGCACTCTCAACTCACTTGGAGACTGATTTTTTTGCTACACACTTGTGCTTGCTTATGTAGCCATAGAGTTCTAGAGTGTTTGAAAAGGGGATGATTATTTGACAATTGTGCTGCTTTCTCTGTTTACCTCTCCACTGATTTATGCTGGTCTATTATCACGGCATATAGGATGTTTCCTATTGCCGCAGTGAGGTTTTCTGCTGTATAGTTGGTACCGTCATTGCGCATTAACATTCTAAGCTTCTCAATCTTAATGCTCAAACAGGTATGGAACTGCAACTGTTATTTTGGGCTGTTAACTAGCTAGGAAACATAAAGCAATGTATTGAAAAATTGAAACAAATAGCAAGGAATTTCTCGGAAAAGTTCTTTTGACCAAAAAAAAAAGTATGTGATATAAATTGTGTGTAGTAAAATTTTGTCTAACTCTCATGGTTTACCAATTATGCCAAGTCATTGAGAATGAAGAGGACTTTTGGGGACATTCCCAGAAAATTTAAGATATAGATTTCTTTTACCATGAGAATATGTTCAACATATGGTATTTTAATAAAAATCATTAGACTTTTTTGAGAAAATCAAAATTTTCCAATAATGCTCCTTTTAAAGGGTAGACTGGGGTGGGGGATTTTCATGAAAATGTTTGTGTTGCATCTTTGCAAGATACCGAACCTAAATACCTAGTTTGGTGCTTATCTGAGTTTTTGTTTTTGAGTTAGGCTGTTCAGACATACAGACCTGTTTCTAAAAATGGTGCTTTATTTTTATTCAGGGGATCCCAAATCATGAATTGATGGTGTAATGTAATAGCTTCTCTAGCTACTGTAATGTGATGTACCTAGACATATGTATCAGCAAGCCTGTACATGAATTTTGGTTTCCCCACAGGCTTGTTAATGGATATCAAAATAGAAATGAAAGAAGACGACGACGACGTAGCCTCACAGAGTGAGGGACACTTTGGCCCCAATGATGTAACAAGCAGTGACTATGTGCTTCCGGACAATCGTTGCGAGGTGGCAATCAAAGCAGAGATTAAACAAGAACCTGCTTTTCCAGACATTTGTTCACAACACGAAGACTATGTGCTTCCGGACAATGGTTGTGCCTTGGCAGAGATTAAACAAGAGCCTCAACAATACAGCAGTGATGAGGAAATGAAACAACATTGGTGCTTGGAAACTTCAACTGTTTCTGTCCAAGTTAGGGTAAGTTTTACTCATTCTGCACATATTTGAATTATTTCATACAGTAAGTGAAAATAGATGTTTTGTGGACCAGTGAATTAAAAAAAATTTTTTTTAGAAAAATGTGTTTGTATATTTAGTGTGTGTGAAGAGCACAACTCAAGTAAGAAAAGTCAGATAAATACCAAACTTTTTATATAAGTTCAGTATCTTCCAAAGATGCGACACAAAAATTTTCAAGAAAATCCTCGAACCCCAAACTACCGTTAACATGGAGCATTGTTACAAAATTTTTAATTTTCTGAAAATGGCTCTTAACAATTTTGATTAAAATACTTTGTATTAAACTATTTGCAGGCAAACAAAATGTTATCTTGAATTTTCTGGGAATAGCCTGTGAAGTCCTTTTTATCCAGAAGGAATTTTGTGTAACTGGTAAACGTAAAGTAACAGGCTAAATCGAACTACATAAAAATATTTCATTCACATCACTTTCTCTACCCTCTATCGTTTATTAGTGGGTATGGAAACTATTCTTACTAAAGTGTATTTAATTGTAATCGAGGTAAACCTTTGTAGAAATAGTTACATTACACATTTTGTTATAAATACAATAGTCAAATGTTTAACAACAGACACTATATATTGGGCTTAAAATTCCGTACTGTTTCCATGCAATGACAGGACTTTAAAATAATGTCTAAGTATTGAATAATTCAAACCATTAATAACAGGTATCTCGGAAATGGCTGTTGCCTGAAAAAGAAGTTATTTGAAATAAATTGTGTACTTTAAAGACATCTGCATTTCTTGTGTAGAATGTTTTTGTCTATTGCTTAATGTTTACCAGTTATACAAGATTATACAAAATTCTTTCCGAATAATCCCAGACTATTTCCACAAAATTCAAGATATACATTTTGTCATGTAAATATCTTTAATATAATGTATTTTAATCATTACAGCCATTTTTATAGAAAATAAAAAATTTTGAAAAATGTTCCATTTAAAGGGTAGTTTAGGGTGGGCAGATTTTCTTGAAAATCTTTGTGTCGCATCTTTGGAAGCTACTGAACTGAAATACCAAGTTTACCTTCTCTGCCTACTAAGTACGTGGTAGAGAAAGTAAAAATGTAGATCTCTTATTTCAAATAACCTTTTTGTGGCATTAACCATTTTTGAGATATCCATTGTTAATGGTTCAAAGCTGTTCTTCTATAAAGTCCTGTCAGCATTCAGTTGTTTCTCATATACTTGTAAGGTCAGCATATAGCGTCCAGTTGTTAAACTTTTGACTATCACTGTTCTCTTTGTATCTATAATGATTTGTGTAATGTAGCTATTTCTGCAAAGGTTTACCTCGATTAAAATTAAATATAATAAAAAATAAACTTTTATAAGAATAGTTTTTATACCCATTAATAAACGATAGAGGGTAGAGAAAGTTACTTGAATGTAACATATCAGATTTTAGAAAAATGTGTGTGTGTGTGTGTGCATGCACGCGCATCTGTCTTTTAGTAGGGTAACTGAATAATTGCATTTCTTTTTCCAAAACATCGAGCTCTTGGAACCTCATTTGGAGAAGCTGAATGATGATTTCTTTAGATGCTTATCTAAAGAGGTCTCAGGAGGCATGTTTAAAGAGGTAAGATGCTGCTCAAACAAGTGAAGCTTTTCTGTGAATGCTCTGAGTTTATCGTGCAATGACTTATTTAGGTGCATTGCTGTATCTCAAGAAATGCCAAGTCTGCTACCCATGTTGCTGTGTCTGTCCGTTCATTTCCAGGAAAAGAGCAATTTCTTTGCAAATAGTAAAATATATGTCAACAACTTTTCCCCAACTTAGCCAGTGAACAGTACTGTGGTAGGATATATCACTGTAAGCCGCTTCAAGATCTGACATGGATTAACACCATGACGTCAGACATCGCTACAACAGTTCCACTGTTGCAGCACAAAGTGCCTCCCAAATTCACATTTAACTTTTATAACTGAGAGACGTCACCCAATCATTTGCGGTGAACTTTGTGAAGCCACTGAATGGGAAGCTGTGTTCACAAACCGCCTCAAATATGTCTTGACCTGTAGCAGCGGTACCATTTCTAAGAGTTGCTCTGTAACTTGCTGTCCCATGTCGACACTGTGCAAAATATAGTTAGCTGAGTGTGGTCAATGCATCCACACTTTCATCAAAAAGCCACCATCTTTTGAATTCTATATTTGAGCTGTCTTTCCAAATCCCCTCCAATGGCACGAATGCAATGAGACACTGTCTGTTTTGAGAGACAGATCCATTCAAATTTGTGCCTCTCTCCTGGAGTTTGACATTCCACAAGAGCGAGCAAATGCGATAGGCCCCCATTCATCGCAGTAATGTGAGTGACTCTGTAACTTGCTCGAATTGTTGCCCCCTTGGTAGTTTCTTCAGCATAATTCACCTGAATAAGTTTTCATTTTAATTTGTAACGCTCTATGTCAAACAAATCTAAAATGATATTTGTTTTTAAAAATGTATGTCGGCTTGCAGTCTAGCCTTCCAAGTGTTGATACAGAGCTGAATGAAGTGTTGTGTAATAACGCTTTATGTTCCATTTCCTCATTGACACTCCGTGCTTTTCGTTGTTGAGTCTCTTGACATACTCACATGGGAAACAAGACATACTCAAACTTGTGGATTTGGAACAGTGTGACATAGACAATCAATGCTAAGCACTTTCTTATTTCCAAAGCACGTGAGGAAACATGGTTGATGTGATCAGCGATTTCCATATTTGTTCACAACAGCTGAATGTGGTAAAAGTTTGCAAGTTTGGAATAATAAATTTATTAATTAGTTCCTAAGAGAAGTCTGCTTTAACAGAACCTTATTCTTCTTTAGGAGGACAAAGCCTGTCATTGTTATAATAATTTTCATACAGAAACAGAGAGGAAAACGTGTATATTATTGGTTTTCATGTGGCCCAGTCATGTACAAGAACCACAATGTCACGTGAACAAAAATGAGTGTATGTCCTAACCTAAATTCATGGAGTGTTGGTAACTATATACTCGTCATGTCTGCTCCCCTCCACATGAGTCCTCCATAGAACTTTCATTACACGCCAAAAGAGAAACATATAAGCTTGCTGGTACACAACAATAAACTATTCCGAAAGATGCCAGTAATAGAATTATGTAAACAAGTATATAACATCTAAGATAGAAAGGGTAATATGAATACGTAAAATATATTATATTTCTACATTATACTTCATATCATAAGCTCTGTCCACATGGATTAACATTTAACAAAACTTGTCAAGTGCAACATGTTAACAGTTCACATGTTGGCCAAATTTCGATTGCAGAATTGACTTAACATGTTAACCGAAAGAATTGTGCTTGACACTTTTAACATGTTGGATGTTTTCCGCTTTTAATGGAAAACTTGTTAAGTCAAGTGTGTATGTGATTGGGTGAACTTTGGAAGTTTCCAGACTATAAACATGGCAGCTATTGTGATTCCTCGGTAGTTCCATGTTGACTCGTTCTGTGCTTAATCTTGATTTGGTTTGCTTCATGTGAAGTTATGGAATGGATGAAAGAAAAGACACTTTCATTAATAAAATCTTTGTTGAGGCTTCATTATGGAACATTGTTATATATGTAATAAAAAGGATGGACAATTATACCAAACTATGTGCAATTTATTGTTGTTCCAAAGGCAATATCAGAAAAAAAAATAGCCACACTTTGCTAGAGAATTGCAAAAAAGGCTCAAGTGTGGCAGCTGGAATGGCTGCTCTCAAATGTGTGTCCTTTTTGTGAATTATGGGTTAGAAACCTTGCTCAAAACAAAGCTGAAGTCACTTTGACTTGTTCTCAAGAAATTGAAGACAAACCTGCTCTGAATTTTAAACTCATTCAAAATATTTTCACTCCTATGCCGATTAACAAGATAGAGCCTCATCACTTTTTATTACATATCAAGCACAGATACAAATAGCAGTAATCACTGGTGTGGATAGAATGTACAACATGTGTGGACTCGCCTTTAGGTTTGCGAACCTGCTGAAAGATCAAAATTGCGACAACCATATGCAGTGTGATGAATTCTTCTTGATATTTTAAAGCAAACAGGAGTGGTGCTAAGTGTAAACAAATTGTTTTGAAGCAGCGCTATGATATTATTGAGTGTCTTATCTTCTAGATGAAACTTGGGCACCTATAACCACTGTTGAGTTGTGTTTAAGCCCGAATAGCTTAACCTAAAACAAACATATTTAATAAAAAAGAAAGCTGTGCACATTCAATGAATATGCTTTGTTGAGCTTTAGCGGCAAAATACAATTAGGTGTATTGAAGAAAGCGTGAGTCTTTGCTCCACTTACTACATATTACATGCAGGACATGTTGCATGAGGCCTTCCCCACATCCTCCGATGCTATGCGTCGACTGACTTCGGTTCTCTGGTGCCATCTGTTGACTGATTGATGAACTTAGTGATGAGATCTCTTCCCGGTGGTATTTCAAAGTTCATCAGTTGCTCTTGGAACTTTTTGATGTATATTTTCTCCCACAAGCTTAATTCTAGCGGTTTCTTGACGTACTTTAGTAATTTTGCTTCCTTTTCTACTGTGTGGTTCTCTTCCCAAAAATGGTTCACTACAGCAGACCTTTCCAACTGTTTATATCTGATGTTGCAGTAGTGTTCCAATGTTCCTCTTGGTCTTCCTTATGTATATTTTGTCACAATCTTTACAGTTTATCTGATATATATCTTGTTTATTTTCATGGGGAAGACTATTAGTGGTGCTAGATTTTAACATCTTTCCTAAGCTGAATTTATTGTATGGTGCCAGGGTTATCTTGTATTTCTTGAAAGTCTTCTGGAATTTGTGGAAGGCCCAAGGGTGGAAAGCAATTCTCTTGTATCTCCAATTTTCTTTAATTGGTGCAAGAGTCATAATCTGTCTGATTTGCTTTTCTCTGGTGAACTTGTTGATTTTTCTGTCTATCATGTGTTTGTTGAATCCGTTGGCTTTTGCTGTTGTTACGATGTGTTCGTATTCATTCTTGTATTCTATTTCTTTAAGAGGGGTGTTTATTAATCGGTGAATTAAACTTTTGAATATTGCATGTTGATGTGATCTGGGGTTAAAACCTTGAGCTTTTATGTAGTTGTTTGTATGCGTGTTTTTCCTATGTATTCCATATTCTATCTTTTCCCCATTGCAGATTATTTTCAGATCTAAAAATGGTAAATCTTTTGGTCCTCTATTTCAAGTGTGAATTTTACTGTTGTGTCCTGTAGGTTAAGCAAGTTTAGTGCGCCTTCTATGTGCTTCTTGTTCACAATGGCAAAAATGTCGTCTATCTGCAACATCGGATATAAACAGTTGGAAAGGTCTGCTGTAGTGAACCATTTTTGGAAAGAGAACCACACAGTAGAAAAGGAAGCAAAATTACTAAAGTACATCAAGAAACCGCTAGAATTAAGCTTGTGGGAGAAAATATACATAAAAAATTTCCAAGAGCAACTGATGAACTTTGAAATACCACCAGGAAGAGATCTCATCACTAAGTTCATTAATCGGTCAACAGGTGGCACCAGAGAACCGGAATCCTACTCTGAAGTCAGTCGACGCATAGCAGCGGAAGATGTGGGGAAGGTCTCACGAAACATGTCCTGCATGTAATATGTAGTAAGTGGAGCAAAGAGTATCTTAAGTCGACTCACTTTTTCTTCAATATATTTGAATGCTTCACTATGTGTAAGTTCCAATTTTTTCAAGAAACTCTGACAATTAGGTGTACTGTATCAATTTAGAAATGGTTTGCTATTTAAAGCCCCTTGTACACGATCAAACTTTTTTTTCAATATGTGACAAGATTGGAAAAGACCTGGCAAGACTTGACAATGTCAAAGATGTGTATTTACAAGTTGTCTTGAAACCCTTCAGAACACAGTGATAGTTTATCATGCTCAAAGCAATTTAGCATTTACGTCACAGTATAACAATTCACAATGAAATATTGTTCTTTACTAATGTTATGTAGCAATGAAAATAACACCAACCGATAGGTTAACATTGCATTAATGTGGAAAACTACCTGACAATTATTTCTTCATGTTGTCCAGCGTTCGCATACGATATACCTTGTTTCACTTTCAGCCATGATGCACTGTGAATACTCGTATTTCATTGACCGTTTACAGCATGTCCTTATTTACTTTCAAAGACATTAAAAGTATTGGAAGCAATTTGACAAGAAAAGTTGTGACAAGTTTTGTAATGTATCGTGTACAAGCGGCTTAAGAGTCAATTTTCTTTCCTTGTTTGCTGTTGTCTGAAACTTTTAGTACTGTGCGAAAATAAAGCAGTTAAAAAAATGTTTAAACGAAAATTGGATCTTACGTAATTTTGTTTCTTCACAGGCCAGCTGATGCTGGTGAGGAAATGGTGGAGTAATACATTTACTTTTTTCTTGACTTGTATACTCATTGTCAACAATCTGTGCACGGTGTGTATGGAAGCAAACCACAAACACAAGTCACACTTATATACCATTAATTTGCAAAAACACATTGGGTTATGAAGTTGCCGACATGAGACAGAATTACCTGATGCATAAAACCTCAGTGCTATCAATGGTAAACTTGTGTTTGTTAAGGTTAATCAGATCCATTGGATTATTTGCAGGAAACACTATTGCTTCTTAAATTCAGCATCGCTGCACGTGGATGCTGCTTATTACCACATGGTTGTTATGAAACCTCAACTGCAAGCATCAGTTCTCCTTAAACAAAGGTCAGAGCTTCGTTATTACCACATGGTTGTTACAGTAGGGACAATAGTTCTGTGCCGGTGACCTTCTTTCCTAGCGCACTGAAGAGAGTCTATGCCTAACGCCAGGCAGGTGTCTGTCTGCTGGAACACGTGGGGCACCACTGCTTGACTGGTTTATTGTCACTATGTTCAGATTGCTCTATCATTCTTTTATATTTACACATTATACACAAACCTTGACACGCAAATGCATTGTCTTAAACTAGCTCTGGCTTTATTAGTGTGATAAAGACTACACCAGAAATATCACCACCGTCGTTTTCTTCTGCAAAACTTTCCCTTTCATCTTCTTCAGATATTTTCCTTTAATCGTCTTCAATCTTCTTCTCCTTTGCTGTAGCTATATTCCCTACCTTGGATTACAAAACCTTCTATGACATTTTCAAACAGGCCTTGTTGTTATTATTCTTCTTCAGTATACTTGTCTTCCTACTTAATGACGTGTTGGCAGGCATTTTCCCACTTTTCCACGCTAATGTCAACATGCTGTTAGCTAAGCTTTATAAATAACATAATCTAGTTTAAAAGGATGTTCTACCAAGATACCCATTGCTTTATACCAGCCCAGACGAGTTCTACTTGTTTAAGACCTGATGAATAGGGCGGTAATTGGAGAAGATTGTGTGCATGGCCTACAAACTGTCAACATAAATTTTCGCAAGAGGATTAGACCCTTACTTAGGTTGTAAAGCTCCAAGCTTAGCATCGTTTCATGGAATGGGGCAAGTCCTGCATCTTATTTTGGTATGAGACGTTGGGGTCTTTTCCAACTGCATACTATGGTATGGTACATTATCAATCACTGAAACAGATCTGGGAGGCAAGTTAGGAATTTATTTTTCAATTAGCCATTTTTTGTATTTTTCCCCATCATTTTGTGGTATATTAACTTTTTTTATTTTTACATAAAAAATTGCAGAAGGCAAGAACCTCCAATAAACACACCAGAATAAATAATTTATGCAATCCAAGTTTAATTACAGAAACGCAGGGGCGTCATTTAGGGGTGGCAGGGCTCAATTGACCCCTCCGCCTAAGCTACAAGAAATAATTAGATTACATTATTGCTGTACCAAAAAAAAGGCTACGACATCTGTAATTTTAATACAAATATATCACATTTAAGAAATAAAATATTATTTTCTTTTAGACCAAATATATCATTAAAATCCACATGAAAATGCCTGAAGCAATCTTGCCCCACCTCATGCAGAAACTAAAATGATACTCCTACAGAAACATATAGTAACTAATTTATAAACACAAAGTTCAAGGTAGCATAAAGTCATAAACAGACTGGCAAGAGACATATTACTCGGACTACTGCTGCCGCAACACTGAACTGATTGCACACCCTGCGCATGCCCAAGAATTGCGGCTCGCTCACTGTCCAGATAACCAGTGCATATACAGGCTTCACCGGCACAGAACCATCGTCTCTACTGTATGAAACCTCCATTGTAAGCATCAGTTCTGTTTAAACAATGGTCAGAGCTTCATTATTACCACATGGTTGTTATGAAACCTCCATTGTAAGCATCAGTTCTGTTTAAACAATGGTCAGAGCTTCATTATTACCACATGGTTGTTATGAAACCTCCATTGTAAGCATCAGTTCTGTTTAAACAATGGTCAGAGCTTCCTTATTACCACATGGTTGTTATGAAACCTCCATTGTAACCATCAGTTCTGTTTAAACAATGATCAGAGCTTCCTTATTACCACATGGTTGTTATGAAACCTCCAATGTAAGCATTAGTTCTGTTTAAACAATGGTCAGAGCTTCGTTATTACCACATGGTTGTTATGAAACCTCCATTGTAAGTATCAGTTCTGTTTAAACAAAGGTCAGAGCTTCCTTATTAACACATGGTAGTTATGAAACCTCCATTGTAAGCATCAGTTCTCCTTAAACAAAGGTCAGAGCTTCGTTATTACCACATGGTTGTTATGAAACCTTCATTGTAAGCATCAGTTCTCCTTAAACAAAGGTCAGAGCTTCCTTATTACCACATGGTTGTTATGAAACCTCCATTGTAAGCATCAGTTCTGTTTAAACAAAGTTCAGAGCTTCCTTATTAACACATGGTTGTTATGAAACCTCCATTGTAAGCATCAGTTCTGTTTAAACAATGGTCAGAGCTTCCTTATTACCACATGGTTGTTATGAAACCTCCATTGTAAGCATCAGTTCTGTTTAAACAAAGGTCAGAGCATCCTTATTACCACATGGTTGTTATGAAACCTCCATTGTAAGCATCAGTTCCGTTTAAATAAAGGTCAGAGCTTCCTTATTACCACATGGTTGTTATGAAACCTCCATTGTAAGCATCAGTTCTGTTTAAACAAAGGTCAGAGCTTCCTTATTACCACATGGTTGTTATGAAACCTTCATTGTAAGCATCAGTTCTGTTTAAATAAAGGTCAGAGCTTCCTTATTACCACATGGTTGTTATGAAACCTTCATTGTAAGCATCAGTTCTGTTTAAACAAAGGTCAGAGCTTCCTTATTACCACATGGTTGTTATGAAACCTTCATTGTAAGCATCAGTTCTGTTTAAACAAAGGTCAGAGCTTCGTTATTACCACATGGTTGTTATGAAACCTCCATTGTAAGCATCAGTTCTCCTTAAACAAAGGTCAGAGCTTCCTTATTACCACATGGTTGTTATGAAACCTTCATTGTAAGCATCAGTTCTGTTTAAACAAAGGTCAGAGCTTCCTTATTACCACATGGTTGTTATGAAACCTTCATTGTAAGCATCAGTTCTGTTTAAACAAAGGTCAGAGCTTCCTTATTACCACATGGTTGTTATGAAACCTCCATTGTAAGCATCAGTTCTGTTTAAACAAAGGTCAGAGCTTCCTTATTAACACATGTTTGTTATGAAACCTCCATTGTAAGCATCAGTTCTGTTTAAACAAAGGTCAGAGCTTCCTTATTACCACATGGTTGTTATGAAACCTCCATTGTAAGCATCAGTTCTGTTTAAACAAAGGTCAGAGCTTCCTTATTACCACATGGTTGTTATGAAACCTTCATTGTAAGCATCAGTTCTGTTTAAACAAAGGTCAGAGCTTCCTTATTACCACATGGTTGTTATGAAACCTTCATTGTAAGCATCAGTTCTGTTTAAACAACGGTCAGAGCTTCGTTATTACCACATGGTTGTTATGAAACCTCCATTGTAAGCATCAGTTCTGTTTAAACAACGGTCAGAGCTTCGTTATTACCACATGTTTGTTATGAAACCTCCATTGTAAGCATCAGTTCTCCTTAAACAAAGGTCAGAGCTTCCTTATTACCACATGGTTGTTATGAAACCTTCATTGTAAGCATCAGTTCTGTTTAAACAAAGGTCAGAGCTTCCTTATTACCACATGGTTGTTATGAAACCTCCATTGTAAGCATCAGTTCTGTATAAACAAAGTTCAGAGCTTCCTTATTACCACATGGTTGTTATGAAACCTCCATTGTAAGCATCAGTTCTGTTTAAACAAAGTTCAGAGCTTCCTTATTACCACATGGATGTTATGAAACCTCCATTGTAACCATCAGTTCTGTTTAAACAAAGGTCAGAGCTTCCTTATTACCACATGGTTGTTATGAAACCTCCATTGTAACCATCAGTTCTGTTTAAACAAAGGTCAGAGCTTCGTTATTACCACATGGTTGTTATGAAACCTCCATTGTAACCATCAGTTCTGTTTAAACAAAGGTCAGACCTTCCTTATTACCACATGGTTGTTATGAAACCTCCATTGCAAGCATCAGTTCTGTTTAAACAAAGGTCAGAGCTCCGTTATTACCACATGGTTGTTATGAAACCTCCATTGCAAGCATCAGTTCTCCTTAAACAAAGGCCAGAGCTTCGTTATTACCACATGGTTGTTATGAAACCTCCATTGTAAGCATTAGTTCTCCTTAAACAAAGGTCAGAGCTTTGATATTACCACATGGTTGTTATGAAACCTCCATTGTAAGCATTAGTTCTCCTTAAACAAAGGTCAGAGCCTCCTTTCTGTTTAAACAATGGTCAGAGCTTCGTTATTACCACATGGTTGTTATGAAACCTCCATTGTAACCATCAGTTCTGTTTAAACAATGGTCAGAGCTTCCTTATTACCTCATGGTTGTTATGAAACCTCCATTGTAACCATCAGTTCTGTTTAAACAATGGTCAGAGCTTCCTTATTACCACATGGTTGTTATGAAACCTTCATTGTATGCATCAGTTCTGTTTAAACAAAGGTCAGAGCTTCCTTATTACCACATGGTTGTTATGAAACCTTCATTGTAAGCATCAGTTCTGTTTAAACAAAGGTCAGAGCTTCCTCATTACCACATGGTTGTTATGAAACCTCCATTGTAAGCATCAGTTCTGTTTAAACAAAGGTCAGAGCTTCCTTATTACCACATGGTTGTTATGAAACCTCCATTGTAAGCATCAGTTCTCCTTAAACAATGGTCAGAGCTGCCTTATTACCACATGGTTGTTATGAAACCTCCATTGTAAGCATCAGTTCTCCTTAAACAATCGTCAGAGCTGCCTTATTACCACATGGTTGTTATGAAACCTCCATTGTAAGCATCAGTTCTCCTTAAACAATGGTCAGAGCTGCCTTATTACCACATGGTTGTTATGAAACCTCCATTGTAAGCATCAGTTCTGTTTAAACCATGGTAAGAGCTTCCTTATTACCACATGGTTGTTATGAAACCTCCATTTTAAGCATCAGTTCACCTTAAACAATGGTCAGAGCTGCCTTATTACCACATGGTTGTTATGAAACCTCCATTGTAAGCATTAGTTCTGTTTAAACAAAGGTCAGAGTTTCCTCATTACCACATGGTTGTTATGAAACCTCCATTGTAAGCATCAGTTCTGTTTAAACAAAGGTCAGAACTTCCTTATTACCACATGGTTGTTATGAAACCTCCATTGTAAGCATCAGTTCTGTTTAAACAAAGGTCAGAGCTTCCTTATTACCACATGGTTGTTATGAAACCTCCAATGTAAGCATCAGTTCTGTTTAAACAAAGGTCCGAGCTTCCTTATTACCACATGGTTGTTATGAAACCTCCATTTTAAGCATCAGTTCTCCTTAAACAATGGTCGGAGCTTCCTTATTACCACATGGTTGTTATGAAACCTCCATTGTAAGCATTCGTTCTGTTTAAATAAAGGTCAGAGCTTCCTTATTACCACATGGTTGTTATGAAACCTTCATTGCCAGCATCAGTTCTGTTTAAACAAAGGTCAGAGCTTCCTTATTACCACATGGTTGTTATGAAACCTCCATTGTAACCATCAGTTCTGTTTAAACAAAGATCAGAGCTTCCTTATTACCACATGGTTGTTATGAAACCTGCATTGTAAGCATCAGTTCTGTTTAAACAAAGGTCAGAGCTTCCTTATTACCACATGGTTGTTATGAAACCTCCATTGTAAGTATCAGTTCTCCTTAAATAAAGGTCAGAGATTCGTTTATACCACACGGTTGTTATGAAACCTCCATTGTAAGCATCAGTTCTGTTTAAACAAAGTTCAGAGCTTCCTTATTACCACATGGTTGTTATCAAACCTCCATTGTAAGCATCAGTTCTCCTTAAACAAAGGTCAGAGCTTCCTTATTACCACATGGTTGTTATGAAACTTCCATTGTAAGTATCAGTTCTCCTTAAATAAAGGTCAGAGATTCGTTTATACCACACGGTTGTTATGAAACCTCCATTGTAAGCATTAGTTCTGTTTAAATAAAGGTCAGAGCTTCCTTATTACCACATGTTTGTTATGAAACCTCCATTGTAAGTATCAGTTCTCCTTAAACAAAGGTCAGAGCTTCCTTATTACCACATGGTTGTTATGAAACCTCCATTGTAACCATGAGTTCTGTTTAAACAAAGGTCAGAGCTTCCTTATTACCACATGGTTGTTATGAAACCTCCATTGTAAGCATCAGTTGTGTTTAAACAAAGGTCAGAGCTTCCTTATTACCACATGGTTGTTATGAAACCTCCATTGTAAGCATCAGTTCTGTTTAAACAAAGGTCAGAGCTTCCTTATTACCACATGGTTGTTATGAAAGCTCCATTGCAAGCATCAGTTCAGTTTAAACAAAGGTCAGAGCTGCCTTATTACCACATGGTTGTTATGAAACCTTCATTGCAAGCATCAGTTCTGTTTAAACAAAGGTCAGAGCGTCCTTATTACCACATGGTTGTTATGAAACCTCCATTGCAAGCATCAGTTCTGTTTAAACAAAGGTCAGAGCTTCCTTATTACCACATGGTTGTTATGAAACCTCCATTGCAAGCATCAGTTGTGTTTAAACAAAGGTCAGAGCTTCCTTATTACCACATGGTTGTTATGAAACCTCCATTGTAAGCATCAGTTGTGTTTAAACAAAGGTCAGAGCTTCCTTATTACCACATGGTTGTTATGAAACCTCCATTGCAAGCATCAGTTGTGTTTAAACAAAGGTCAGAGCTTCCTTATTACCACATGGTTGTTATGAAACCTCCATTGCAAGCATCAGTTGTGTTTAAACAAAGGTCAGAGCTTCCTTATTACCACATGGTTGTTATGAAAGCTCCATTGTAAGCATCAGTTCTGTTTAAACAATGGTCAGAGCTTCCTTATTACCACATGGTTGTTATGAAACCTTCATTGCAAGCATCAGTTCTGTTTAAACAAAGGTCTGAGCTTCCTTATTACCACATGGTTGTTATGAAACCTCCATTGCAAGCATCAGTTCTGTTTAAACAAAGGTTAGAGCTTCCTTATTACCACATGGTTGTTATGAAAGCTCCATTGTAAGCATCAGTTCTGTTTAAACAAAGGTCAGAGCTTCCTTATTACCACATGGTTGTTATGAAACCTCCATTGCAAGCATCAGTTCTGTTTAAACAAAGGTCAGAGCTTCCTTATTACCACATGGTTGTTATGAAAGCTCCATTGTAAGCATCAGTTCTGTTTAAACAATGGTCAGAGCTTCCTTATTACCACATGGTTGTTATGAAACCTTCATTGCAAGCATCAGTTCTGTTTAAACAAAGGTCACAGCTTCCTTATTACCACATGGTTGTTATGAAACCTCCATTGCAAGCATCAGTTCTGTTTAAACAAAGGTCAGAGCTTCCTTATTACCACATGGTTGTTATGAAACCTCCATTGCAAGCATCAGTTGTGTTTAAACAAAGGTCAGAGCTTCCTTATTACCACATGGTTGTTATGAAACCTCCATTGTAAGCATCAGTTGTGTTTAAACAAAGGTCAGAGCTTCCTTATTACCACATGGTTGTTATGAAACCTCCATTGCAAGCATCAGTTGTGTTTAAACAAAGGTCAGAGCTTCCTTATTACCACATGGTTGTTATGAAACCTCCATTGTAAGCATCAGTTGTGTTTAAACAAAGGTCAGAGCTTCCTTATTACCACATGGTTGTTATGAAACCTCCATTGTAAGCATCAGTTCTGTTTAAACAATGGTCAGAGCTTCCTTATTACCACATAGTTGTTATGAAACCTCCATTGTAAGCATCAGTTCTGTTTAAACAAAGGGCAGAGCTTCCTTATTACCACATGGTTGTTATGAAACCTCCATTGTAAGCATCAGTTCTCCTTAAACAAAGGTCAGAGCTTCCTTATTACCACATGGTTGTTATGAAACCTCCATTGTAACCATGAGTTCTGTTTAAACAAAGGTCAGAGCTTCCTTATTACCACATGGTTGTTATGAAACCTCCATTGTAACCATCAGTTCTGTTTAAACAAAGGTCAGAGCTTCCTTATTACCACATGGTTGTTATGAAACCTCCATTGTAACCATCAGTTCTGTTTAAACAAAGGTCAGAGCTTCCTTATTACCACATGGTTGTTATGAAACCTCCATTGTAACCATCAGTTCTGTTTAAACAAAGTCAGAGCTTCCTTATTACCACAAGGTTGTTATGAAACCTCCATTGTAAGCATCATTTCTGTTTAAACAAAGGTCAGAGCTTCCTTCTTACCACATGGTTGTTATGAAACCTCTATTGTAAGCATCAGTTCTGTTTAAACAAAGGTCAGAGCTTCCTTATTACCACATGGTTGTTATGAAACCTCCATTGTAAGCATCAGTTCTGTTTAAACAAAGGTCAGAGCTTCCTTATTCCACATGGTTGTTATGAAACCTCCATTGTAAGCATCAGTTCTGTTTAAACAAAGGTCAGAGCTTTCTTATTACCAGATGGTTGTTATGAAACCTCCATTGTAAGCATCAGTTCTGTTTAAACAAAGGTCAGAGCTTCCTTATTACCACATGGTTGTTATGAAACCTCCATTGTAAGCATCAGTTCTGTTTAAACAATGGTCAGAGCTTCCTTATTACCACATGGTTGTTATGAAACCTCCATTGTAACCATCAGTTCTGTTTAAACAATGGTCAGAGCTTCCTTATTACCACATGGTAGTTATGAAACCTCCATTGTAAGCATCAGTTCTCCTTAAACAAAGTCAGAGCTTCCTTATTACCACATGGTTGTTATGAAGCCTCCATTGTAAGCATCACTTCTGTTTTAACAATGGTCAGAGCTTCCTTATTACCACATGGTTGTTATGAAACCCCCATTGTAAGCATCAGTTCTGTTTAAACAGTGGTCAGAGCTTCCTTATTACCACATGGTTGTTATGAAACCTCCATTGTAACCATCAGTTCTCCTTAAACAAAGGTCAGAGCTTCCTTATTACCACATGGTTGTTATGAAACCTCCATTGCAAGCATCAGTTGTGTTTAAACAAAGGTCAGAGCTTCCTTATTACCACATGGTTGCTATGAAACCTCCATTGTAAGCATCAGTTCTGTTTAAACAATGGTCAGAGCTTCCTTATTACCACATGGTTGTTATGAAACCTTCATTGCAAGCATCAGTTCTGTTTAAACAAAGGACAGAGCTTCCTTATTACCACATGGTTGTTATGAAACCTCCATTGTAAGCATCAGTTCTGTTTAAACAATGGTCAGAGCTTCCTTATTACCACATGGTTGTTATGAAACCTCCATTGTAAGCATCAGTTCTGTTTAAACAAAGGGCAGAGCTTCCTTATTACCACATGGTTGTTATGAAAGCTCCATTGTAACCATCAGTTCTGTTTAAACAAAGTCAGAGCTTCCTTATTACCACAAGGTTGTTATGAAACCTCCATTGTAAGCATCATTTCTGTTTAAACAACGGTCAGAGCTTCCTTCTTACCACATGGTTGTTATGAAACCTCCATTGTAAGCATCAGTTCTGTTTAAACAAAGGTCAGAGCTTCCTTATTACCACATGGTTGTTATGAAACCTCCATTGTAAGCATCAGTTCTGTTTAAACATAGGTCAGAGCTTCGTTATTACCACATGGTTGTTATGAAACCTCCATTGTAACCATCAGTTCTGTTTAAACAATGGTCAGAGCTTCCTTATTACCTCATGGTTGTTATGAAACCTCCATTGTAACCATCAGTTCTGTTTAAACAATGGTCAGAGCTTCCTTATTACCACATGGTTGTTATGAAACCTTCATTGTAAGCATCAGTTCTGTTTAAACAAAGGGCAGAGCTTCCTTATTACCACATGGTTGTTATGAAACCCCTATTGTAAGCATCAGTTCTGTTTAAACAAAGGTCAGAGCTTCCTGATTACCACATGGTTGTTATGAAACCTTCATTGTAAGCATTAGTTCTGTTTAAACAAAGGTCAGAGCTTCCTCATTACCACATGGTTGTTATGAAACCTCCATTGTAAGCATCAGTTCTGTTTAAACAAAGGTCAGAGCTTCCTTATTACCACATGGTTGTTATGAAACCTCCATTGTAAGCATCAGTTCTCCTTAAACAATGGTCAGAGCTGCCTTATTACCACATGGTTGTTATGAAACCTCCATTGTAAGCATCAGTTCTCCTTAAACAATCGTCAGAGCTGCCTTATTACCACATGGTTGTTATGAAACCTCCATTGTAAGCATCAGTTCTCCTTAAACAATGGTCAGAGCTGCCTTATTACCACATGGTTGTTATGAAACCTCCATTGTAAGCATCAGTTCTGTTTAAACCATGGTCAGAGCTTCCTTATTACCACATGGTTGTTATGAAACCTCCATTTTAAGCATCAGTTCTCCTTAAACAATGGTCAGAGCTGCCTTATTACCACATGGTTGTTATGAAACCTCCATTGTAAGCATTAGTTCTGTTTAAACAAAGGTCAGAGTTTCCTCATTACCACATGGTTGTTATGAAACCTCCATTGTAAGCATCAGTTCTGTTTAAACAAAGGTCAGAACTTCCTTATTACCACATGGTTGTTATGAAACCTCCATTGTAAGCATCAGTTCTGTTTAAACAAAGGTCAGAGCTTCCTTATTACCATATGCTTGTTATGAAACCTTCATTGTAAGCATCAGTTCTGTTTAAACAAAGGTCAGAGCTTCCTTATTACCACATGGTTGTTATGAAACCTCCAATGTAAGTATCACTTCTCCTTAAATAAAGGTCAGAGCTTCCTTATTAACACATGGTTGTTATGAAACCTCCATTGTAAGCATCAGTTCTGTTTAAACAATGGTCAGAGCTTCCTTATTACCACATGGTTGTTATGAAACCTCCATTGTAAGCATCAGTTCTGTTTAAACAAAGCTCAGAGCTTCCTTATTACCACATGGTTGTTATGAAACCTCCATTGTAAGCATCAATTCTCCTTAAACAAAGTCAGAGCTTCCTTATTACCACAAGGTTGTTATGAAACCTCCATTGTAAGCATCAGTTCTGTTTAAACAATGGTCAGAGCTTTCTTATTACCACATGGTTGTTATGAAACCTCCATTGTAACCATCAGTTCTGTTTAAACAATGGTCAGAGCTTCCTTATTACCACATGGTTGTTATGAAACCTCCATTGTAAGCATCAGTTCTCCTTAAACAAAGGTCAGAGCTTCCTTATTACCACATGGTTGTTATGAAACCTCCATTGTAACCATCAGTTCTATTTAAACAATGGTCAGAGCTTCGTTATTACCACATGGTTGTTATGAAACTTCCATTGTAACCATCAGTTCTGTTGAAACAATGGTCAGAGCTTGCTTATTACCACATGGTGGTTATGAAACCTCCATTGTAACCATCAGTTCTGTTTAAACAATGGTCAGAGCTTCCTTATTACCACATGGTTGTTATGAAACCTCCATTGTAAGCATTAGTTCTGTTTAAACAATGGTCAGAGCTTGCTTATTACCACATGGTTGTTATGAAACCTCCATTGTAAGCATCAGTTCTGTTTAAACAAAGGTCAGAGCTTCCTTATTAACACATGTTTGTTATGAAACCTCCATTGTAAGCATCAGTTCTGTTTAAACAATGGTCAGAGCTTCCTTATTACCACATGGTTGTTATGAAACCTCCATTGTAAGCATCAGTTCTGTTTAAACAAAGGTCAGAGCTTCCTTATTAACACATGATTGTTATGAAATCTCCATTGTAAGCATCAGTTCTGTTTAAACAATGGTCAGAGCTTCCTTATTACCACATGGTTGTTATGAAACCTCCATTGTAAGCATCAGTTCTGTTTAAACAAAGGTCAGAGCTTCCTTATTACCACATGGTTGTTATGAAACCTCCATTGTAAGCATCAGTTCTGTTTAAATAAAGGTCAGAGCTTCCTTATTGCCACATGGTTGTTATGAAACCTCCATTGTAAGCATCAGTTCTGTTTAAATAAAGGTCAGAGCTTCGTTATTACCACATGGTTGTTATGAAACCTCCATTGTAAGCATCAGTTCTGTTTAAACAACGGTCAGAGCTTCGTTATTACCACATGGTTGTTATGAAACCTTCATTGTAAGCATCAGTTCTGTTTAACCAACGGTCAGAGCTTCGTTATTACCACATGGTTGTTATGAAACCTCCATTGTAAGCATCAGTTCTCCTTAAACAAAGGTCAGAGCTTCCTTATTACCACATGGTTGTTATGAAACCTTCATTGTAAGCATCAGTTCTGTTTAAACAAAGGTCAGAGCTTCCTTATTACCACATGGTTGTTATGAAACCTTCATTGCAAGCATCAGTTCTGTTTAAACAAAGTTCAGAGCTTCCTTATTACCACATGGTTGTTATGAAACCTCCATTGTAAGCATCAGTTCTCCTTAAACAAAGGTCAGAGCTTCCTTATTACCACATGGTTGTTATGAAACCTCCATTGTAAGTATCAGTTCTGCTTAAATAAAGGTCAGAGGTTCATTTATACCACACGGTTGTTATGAAACCTCCATTGTAAGCATTAGTTCTGTTTAAACAAAGTTCAGAGCTTCCTTATTACCACATGGTTGTTATGAAACCTCCATTGTAAGCATCAGTGCTGTTTAAACAAAGTTCAGAGCTTCCTTATTACCACATGGTTGTTATGAAACCTCCATTGTAAGCAACAGTTCTGTTTAAACAAAGTTCAGAGCTTCCTTATTACCACATGGTTGTTATGAAACCTCCATTGTAAGCATCAGTTCTGTTTAAACAAAGGTCAGAGCTTCCTTATTACCACATGGTTGTTATGAGACCTTCATTGTAACCATCAGTTCTCCTTAAACAAAGGTCAGAGCTGCCTTATTACCACATGGTTGTTATGAAACCTTCATTGTAAGCATCAGTTCTGTTTAAACAAAGGTCAGAGCTTCCTTATTACCACATGGTTGTTATGAAACCTCCATTGTAAGCATCAGTTCTGTTTAAACAAAGGTCAGAGCTTCCTTATTACCATATGGTTGTTATGAAACCTTCATTGTAAGCATCAGTTCTGTTTAAACAAAGGTCAGAGCTTCCTTATTACCACATGGTTGTTATGAAACCTCCAATGTAAGTATCAGTTCTCCTTAAATAAAGGTCAGAGCTTCCTTATTAACACATGGTTGTTATGAAACCTCCATTGTAAGCATCAGTTCTGTTTAAACAATGGTCAGAGCTTCCTTATTACCACATGGTTGTTATGAAACCTCCATTGTAAGCATCAGTTCTGTTTAAACAAAGCTCAGAGCTTCCTTATTACCACATGGTTGTTATGAAACCTCCATTGTAAGCATCAATTCTCCTTAAAGTCAGAGCTTCCTTATTACCACAAGGTTGTTATGAAACCTCCATTGTAAGCATCAGTTCTGTTTAAACAAAAGTCAGAGCTTCCTTCTTACCACATGGTTGTTATGAAACCTCCATTGTAAGCATCAGTTCTCCTTAAACAAAGGTCAGAGCTTCCGTATTACCACATGGTTGTTATGAAACCTCCATTGTAAGCATCAGTTCTGTTTAAATAAAGGTCAGAGCTTCCTTATTACCACATGGTTGTTATGAAACCTCCATTGTAACCATCAGTTCTGTTTAAATAAAGGTCAGAGCTTCCTTATTACCACATGGTTGTTATGAAACCGCCATTGTAAGCATCAGTTCTGTTTAAATAAAGTTCAGAGCTTCCTTATTACCACATGGTTGTTATGAAACCTCCATTGTAAGCATCAGTTCTCCTTAAACAAAGTTCAGAGCTTCCTTATTACCACATGGTTGTTATGAAACCTCCATTGTAAGCATTAGTTCTGTTTAAACAAAGGTAAGAGCTTCCTTATTACCACATGGTTGTTATGAAACCTCCATTGTAAGCATCAGTTCTGTTTAAATAAAGTTCAGAGCTTCCTTATTACCACATGGTTGTTATGAAACCTCCATTGTAAGCATTAGTTCTGTTTAAATAAAGTTCAGAGCTTCCTTATTACCACATGGTTGTTATGAAACCTCCATTGTAACCATCAGTTCTGTTTAAATAAAGTTCAGAGCTTCCTTATTACCACATGGTTGTTATGAAACCTCCATTGTAAGCATTAGTTCTGTTTAAATAAAGTTCAGAGCTTCCTTATTACCACATAGTTGTTATGAAACCTCCATTGTAAGCATCAGTTCTGTTTAAATAAAGTTCAGAGCTTCCTTATTACCACATGGTTGTTATGAAACCTCCATTGTAACCATCAGTTCTGTTTAAATAAAGTTCAGAGCTTCCTTATTACCACATGGTTGTTATGAAACCTCCATTGTAAGCATCAGTTCTGTTTAAATAAAGTTCAGAGCTTCCTTATTACCACATGGTTGTTATGAAACCTCCATTGTAAGAATCAGTTCTCTTTAAATAAAGTTCAGAGCTTCCTTATTACCACATGGTTGTTATGAAACCTCCATTGTAAGCATCATTTCTGTTTAAACAAAGGTAAGCTTCCTTATTACCATATGGTTGTTATGAAACCTCCATTGTATGCATCAGTTCTGTTTAAACAAAGGTCAGAGCTTCCTTATTATCACATGGTTGTTATGAAAGCTCCATTGTAAGCATCAGTTCTGTTTAAACAAAGGTCAGAGCTTCGTTATTACCACATGGTTGTTATGAAACCTCCATTGTAAGCATCAGTTCTGTTTAAACAAAGGTTAGAGCTTCCTTATTACCATATGGTTGTTATGAAAGCTCCATTGCAAGCATCAGTTCTGTTTAAACAATGGTCAGAGCTTCCTTATTACCACATGGTTGTTATGAAACCTCCATTGCAAGCATCAGTTCTGTTTAAACAAAGGTCAGAGCTTCGTTATTACCACATGGTTGTTATGAAACCTCCATTGCAAGCATCAGTTCTGTTTAAACAAAGGTCAGAGCTTCGTTATTACCACATGGTTGTTATGAAACCTCCATTGCAAGCATCAGTTCTGTTTAAACAAAGGTTAGAGCTTCCTTATTACCACATGGTTGTTATGAAAGCTCCATTGCAAGCATCAGTTCTGTTTAAACAATGGTCAGAGCTTCCTTATTACCACATGGTTGTTATGAAACCTCCATTGCAAGCATCAGTTCTGTTTAAACAAAGGTCAGAGCTTCGTTATTACCACATGGTTGTTATGAAACCTCCATTGCAAGCATCAGTTCTGTTTAAACAAAGGTTAGAGCTTCCTTAACACCACATGGTTGTTATGAAACCTCCATTGCAAGCAACAGTTCTGTTTAAACAAAGGTCAGAGCTTGCTTATTACCACATGGTTGTTATGAAACCTCCATTGTAACCATCAGTTCTGTTTAAACAAAGGTCAGAGCTTCGTTATTACCACATGGTTGTTATGAAACCTTCATTGTAAGCATCAGTTCTGTTTAAACAAAGGTTAGAGCTTCCTTATTACCACATGGTTGTTATGAAAGCTCCATTGTAAGCATCAGTTCTGTTTAAACAAACGTCAGAGCTTCCTTATTACCACATGGTTGCTATGAAACCTTCATTGCAAGCATCAGTTCTGTTTAAACAATGGTCAGAGCTTCCTAATTACCACATGGTTGTTATGAAACCTCCATTGTAAGCATCAGTTCTCCTTAAAGAAAAGTCAGAGCTTCCTTATTACCACATGGTTGTTATGAAAGCTCCATTGTAACCATCAGTTCTGTTTAAGCAAAGGTCAGAGCTTCGTTATTACCACATGGTTGTTATGAAACCTTCATTGTAAGCATCAGTTCTGTTTAAACAATGGTCAGAGCTTCCTTATTACCACATGGTTGTTATGAAACGTCCATTGTAAGCATCAGTTCTGTTTAAACAAACGTCAGAGCTTCCTTATTACCACATGGTTGCTATGAAACCTTCATTGCAAGCATCAGTTCTGTTTAAACAATGGTCAGAGCTTCCTAATTACCACATGGTTGTTATGAAACCTCCATTGTAAGCATCAGTTCTCCTTAAAGAAAAGTCAGAGCTTCCTTATTACCACATGGTTGTTATGAAAGCTCCATTGTAAGCATCAGTTCTGTTTAAACAAAGGTCAGAGCTTCCTTATTACCACATGGTTGTTATGAAACCTCCATTGTAAGCATCAGTTCTGTTTAAACAACGGTCAGAGCTTCCTAATTACCACATGGTTGTTATGAAACCTCCATTGTAAGCATCAGTTCTCCTTAAAGAAAGGTCAGAGCTTCCTTTTACCACATGGTTGTTATGAAACCTGCATTGTAAGCATCAGTTCTGTTTAAACAAAGATCAGAGCTTCCTTATTACCACATGGTTGTTATGAAACCTCCATTGTAAGCATCAGTTCTTTTTAAACAATGGCCAGAGCTTCCTAATTACCACATGGTTGTTATGAAACCTCCATTGTAAGCATCAGTTCTTTTTAAATAAAGGTCAGAGCTTCCTTTTACCACATGGTTGTTATGAAACCTGCATTGTAAGCATCAGTTCTGTTTAAACAAAGATCAGAGCTTCCTTATTACCACATGGTTGTTATGAAACCTTCATTGTAAGCATCAGTTCTGTTTAAACAAAGGTCAGAGCTTCCTTATTACCACATGGTTGTTATGAAACCTCCATTGCAAGCATCAGTTCTGTTTAAACAAAGTTCAGAGCTTCCTTATTACCACATGGTTGTTATGAAACCTCCATTATAAGCATCAGTTCTCCTTAAACAAAGGTCAGAGCTTCCTTATTACCACATGGTTGTTATGAAACCTCCATTGTAAGTATCAGTTCTCCTTAAATAAAGGTCAGAGCTTCGTTTATACCACACGGTTGTTATGAAACCTCCATTGTAAGCATTAGTTCTGTTTAAACAATGTTCAGAGCTTCCTTATTACCTCATGGTTGTTATGAAACCTCCATTGTAAGCATCAGTTCTGTTTAAACAAAGTTCAGAGCTTCCTTATTACCACACGGTTGTTATGAAACCTCCATTGTAAGCAACAGTTCTGTTTAAACAAAGTTCAGAGCTTCCTTATTACCACATGGTTGTTATGAAACCTCCATTGTAAGCATCAGTTCTGTTTAAACAAAGGTCAGAGCTTCATTATTACCACATGGTTGTTATGAAACCTTCATTGTAACCATCAGTTCTCCTTAAACAAAGGTCAGAACTTCCTTATTACCACATGGTTGTTATGAAACCTTCATTGTAAGCATCAGTTCTGTTTAAACAAAGGTCAGAGCTTCCTTATTACCACATGGTTGTTATGAAACCTCCATTGTAAGCATCAGTTCTGTTTAAACAAAGGTCAGAGCTTCCTTATTACCATATGGTTGTTATGAAAGCTTCATTGTAAGCATCAGTTCTGTTTAAACAAAGGTCAGAGCTTCCTTATTACCACATGGTTGTTATGAAACCTCCAATGTAAGTATCAGTTCTCCTTAAATAAAGGTCAGAGCTTCCTTATTAACACATGGTTGTTATGAAACCTCCATTGTAAGCATCAGTTCTGTTTAAACAATGGTCAGAGCTTCCTTATTACCACATGGTTGTTATGAAACCTCCATTGTAAGCATCAGTTCTGTTTAAACAAAGCTCAGAGCTTCCTTATTACCACATGGTTGTTATGAAACCTCCATTGTAAGCATCAGTTCTCCTTAAACAAAGTCAGAGCTTCCTTATTACCACATGGTTGTTATGAAACCTCCATTGTAAGCATCAGTTCTGTTTAAACAAAGGTCAGAGCTTCCTTCTTACCACATGGTTGTTATGAAACCTCCATTGTAAGCATCAGTTCTCCTTAAACAAAGATCAGAGCTTCCTTATTACCACATGGTTGTTATGAAACCTCCATTGTAAGCATCAGTTCTGTTTAAACAAAGTTCAGAGCTTCCTTATTACCACATGGTTGTTATGAAACCTCCATTGTAAGCATCAGTTCTCCTTAAACAAAGGTCAGAGCTTCCTTATTACCACATGGTTGTTATGAAACCTCCATTGTAAGTATCAGTTCTCCTTAAATAAAGGTCAGAGCTTCGTTTATACCACACGGTTGTTATGAAACCTCCATTGTAAGCATTAGTTCTGTTTAAACAAAGTTCAGAGCTTCCTTATTACCACATGGTTGTTATGAATCCTCCATTGTAAGCATCAGTTCTGTTTAAACAAAGTTCAGAGCTTCCTTATTACCGCATGGTTGTTATGAAACCTCCATTGTAAGCAACAGTTCTGTTTAAACAAAGTTCAGAGCTTCCTTATTACCACATGGTTGTTATGAAACGCTCCATTGTATGCATCAGTTCTGTTTAAAAAAAGGTCAGAGCTTCCTTATTACCACATGGTTGTTATGAAACCTTCATTGTAAGCATCAGTTCTGTTTAAACAAAGTTCAGAGCTTCCTTATTACCACATGGTTGTTATGAAACCTCCATTGTAAGTATCAGTTCTCCTTAAATAAAGGTCAGAGCTTCCTTATTCCCAAATGTTTGTTATGAAACCTCCATTGTAAGTATCAGTTCTCCTTAAATAAAGTTCAGAGCTTCCTTATTACCACATGGTTGTTATGAAACCTCCATTGTAAGCAACAGTTCTGTTTAAACAAAGGTAAGCTTCCTTATTACCACATGGTTGTTATGAAACCTCCCTTGTAAGCAACAGTTCTGTTTAAACAAAGGTCAGAGCTTCCTTATTACCACATGGTTGTTATGAAACCTCCATTGTAAGCATCAGTTCTGTTTAAACAATGGTCAGAGCTTCCTTATTACCACATGGTTGTTATGAAACCTCCATTGTAAGCATCAGTTCTGTTTAAACAATGGTCAGAGCTTCCTTATTACCACATGGTTGTTATGAAACCCCCATTGTAAGCATCAGTTCTGTTTAAACAATGGTCAGAGCTTCCTTATTACCACATGGTTGTTATGAAACCTCCATTGTAAGCATTAGTTCTGTTTAAACAATGGTCAGAGCTTCGTTATTACCACATGGTTGTTATGAAACCCCCATTGTAAGCATCAGTTCTGTTTAAACAATGGTCAGAGCTTCCTTATTACCACATGGTTGTTATGAAACCCCCATTGTAAGCATCAGTTCTGTTTAAACAATGGTCAGAGCTTCCTTATTACCACATGGTTGTTATGAAACCTCCATTGTAACCATCAGTTCTGTTTAAACAATGGTCAGAGCTTCCTTATTACCACATGGTTGTTATGAAACCCCCATTGTAAGCATTAGTTCTGTTTAAACAATGGTCAGAGCTTCCTTATTACCACATGGTTGTTATGAAACCCCCATTGTAAGCATCAGTTCTGTTTAAACAATGGTCAGAGCTTCGTTATTACCACATGGTTGTTATGAAACCCCCATTGTAAGCATTAGTTCTGTTTAAACAATGGTCAGAGTTTCCTTATTACCACATGGTTGTTATGAAACCCCCATTGTAAGCATCAGTTCTGTTTAAACAATGGTCAGAGCTTCGTTATTACCACATGGTTGTTATGAAACTCCCATTGTAAGCATTAGTTCTGTTTAAACAATGGTCAGAGCTTCCTTATTACCACATGGTTGTTATGAAACCCCCATTGTAAGCATCAGTTCTGTCTAAACAATGGTCAGAGCTTCCTTATTACCACATGGTTGTTATGAAACCTCCATTGTAAGCACCAGTTCTCCTTAAACAAAGGTCAGAGCTTCCTTATTACCACATGTTTGTTATGAAACCTCCATTGTAAGCATCAGTTCTGTTTAAACAATGGTCAGAGCTTCATTATTACCACATGGTTGTTATGAAACCTCCATTGCAAGCATCAGTTCTGTTTAAACAAAGGTCAGAGCTTCCTTATTACCACATGGTTGTTATGAAACCTCCATTGTAAGCATCAGTTCTGTTTAAACAATGGTCAGAGCTTCCTTATTACCTCATGGTTGTTATGAAACCTCCATTGTAACCATCAGTTCTGTTTAAACAATGGTCAGAGCTTCCTTATTACCACATGGTTGTTATGAAACCTTCATTGTAAGCATCAGTTCTGTTTAAACAAAGGGCAGAGCTTCCTTATTACCACATGGTTGTTATGAAACCCCCATTGTAAGCATCAGTTCTGTTTAAACAAAGGTCAGAGCTTCCTGATTACCACATGGTTGTTATGAAACCTTCATTGTAAGCATTAGTTCTGTTTAAACAAAGGTCAGAGCTTCCTCATTACCACATGGTTGTTATGAAACCTCCATTGTAAGCATCAGTTCTGTTTAAACAAAGGTCAGAGCTTCCTTATTACCACATGGTTGTTATGAAACCTCCATTGCAAGCATCAGTTCTGTTTAAACAAAGTTCAGAGCTTCCTTATTACCACATGGTTGTTATGAAACCTCCATTATAAGCATCAGTTCTCCTTAAACAAAGGTCAGAGCTTCCTTATTACCACATGGTTGTTATGAAACCTCCATTGTAAGTATCAGTTCTCCTTAAATAAAGGTCAGAGCTTCGTTTATACCACACGGTTGTTATGAAACCTCCATTGTAAGCATTAGTTCTGTTTAAACAATGTTCAGAGCTTCCTTATTACCTCATGGTTGTTATGAAACCTCCATTGTAAGCATCAGTTCTGTTTAAACAAAGTTCAGAGCTTCCTTATTACCACACGGTTGTTATGAAACCTCCATTGTAAGCAACAGTTCTGTTTAAACAAAGTTCAGAGCTTCCTTATTACCACATGGTTGTTATGAAACCTCCATTGTAAGCATCAGTTCTGTTTAAACAAAGGTCAGAGCTTCATTATTACCACATGGTTGTTATGAAACCTTCATTGTAACCATCAGTTCTCCTTAAACAAAGGTCAGAACTTCCTTATTACCACATGGTTGTTATGAAACCTTCATTGTAAGCATCAGTTCTGTTTAAACAAAGGTCAGAGCTTCCTTATTACCACATGGTTGTTATGAAACCTCCATTGTAAGCATCAGTTCTGTTTAAACAAAGGTCAGAGCTTCCTTATTACCATATGGTTGTTATGAAAGCTTCATTGTAAGCATCAGTTCTGTTTAAACAAAGGTCAGAGCTTCCTTATTACCACATGGTTGTTATGAAACCTCCAATGTAAGTATCAGTTCTCCTTAAATAAAGGTCAGAGCTTCCTTATTAACACATGGTTGTTATGAAACCTCCATTGTAAGCATCAGTTCTGTTTAAACAATGGTCAGAGCTTCCTTATTACCACATGGTTGTTATGAAACCTCCATTGTAAGCATCAGTTCTGTTTAAACAAAGCTCAGAGCTTCCTTATTACCACATGGTTGTTATGAAACCTCCATTGTAAGCATCAGTTCTCCTTAAACAAAGTCAGAGCTTCCTTATTACCACATGGTTGTTATGAAACCTCCATTGTAAGCATCAGTTCTGTTTAAACAAAGGTCAGAGCTTCCTTCTTACCACATGGTTGTTATGAAACCTCCATTGTAAGCATCAGTTCTCCTTAAACAAAGATCAGAGCTTCCTTATTACCACATGGTTGTTATGAAACCTCCATTGTAAGCATCAGTTCTGTTTAAACAAAGTTCAGAGCTTCCTTATTACCACATGGTTGTTATGAAACCTCCATTGTAAGCATCAGTTCTCCTTAAACAAAGGTCAGAGCTTCCTTATTACCACATGGTTGTTATGAAACCTCCATTGTAAGTATCAGTTCTCCTTAAATAAAGGTCAGAGCTTCGTTTATACCACACGGTTGTTATGAAACCTCCATTGTAAGCATTAGTTCTGTTTAAACAAAGTTCAGAGCTTCCTTATTACCACATGGTTGTTATGAATCCTCCATTGTAAGCATCAGTTCTGTTTAAACAAAGTTCAGAGCTTCCTTATTACCGCATGGTTGTTATGAAACCTCCATTGTAAGCAACAGTTCTGTTTAAAAAAAGGTCAGAGCTTCCTTATTACCACATGGTTGTTATGAAACCTTCATTGTAAGCATCAGTTCTGTTTAAACAAAGTTCAGAGCTTCCTTATTACCACATGGTTGTTATGAAACCTCCATTGTAAGTATCAGTTCTCCTTAAATAAAGGTCAGAGCTTCCTTATTACCAAATGTTTGTTATGAAACCTCCATTGTAAGTATCAGTTCTCCTTAAATAAAGTTCAGAGCTTCCTTATTACCACATGGTTGTTATGAAACCTCCATTGTAAGCAACAGTTCTGTTTAAACAAAGGTAAGCTTCCTTATTACCACATGGTTGTTATGAAACCTCCCTTGTAAGCAACAGTTCTGTTTAAACAAAGGTCAGAGCTTCCTTATTACCACATGGTTGTTATGAAACCTCCATTGTAAGCATCAGTTCTGTTTAAACAATGGTCAGAGCTTCCTTATTACCACATGGTTGTTATGAAACCTCCATTGTAAGCATCAGTTCTGTTTAAACAATGGTCAGAGCTTCCTTATTACCACATGGTTGTTATGAAACCCCCATTGTAAGCATCAGTTCTGTTTAAACAATGGTCAGAGCTTCCTTATTACCACATGGTTGTTATGAAACCTCCATTGTAAGCATTAGTTCTGTTTAAACAATGGTCAGAGCTTCGTTATTACCACATGGTTGTTATGAAACCCCCATTGTAAGCATCAGTTCTGTTTAAACAATGGTCAGAGCTTCCTTATTACCACATGGTTGTTATGAAACCCCCATTGTAAGCATCAGTTCTGTTTAAACAATGGTCAGAGCTTCCTTATTACCACATGGTTGTTATGAAACCTCCATTGTAACCATCAGTTCTGTTTAAACAATGGTCAGAGCTTCCTTATTACCACATGGTTGTTATGAAACCCCCATTGTAAGCATTAGTTCTGTTTAAACAATGGTCAGAGCTTCCTTATTACCACATGGTTGTTATGAAACCCCCATTGTAAGCATCAGTTCTGTTTAAACAATGGTCAGAGCTTCGTTATTACCACATGGTTGTTATGAAACCCCCATTGTAAGCATTAGTTCTGTTTAAACAATGGTCAGAGTTTCCTTATTACCACATGGTTGTTATGAAACCCCCATTGTAAGCATCAGTTCTGTTTAAACAATGGTCAGAGCTTCGTTATTACCACATGGTTGTTATGAAACTCCCATTGTAAGCATTAGTTCTGTTTAAACAATGGTCAGAGCTTCCTTATTACCACATGGTTGTTATGAAACCCCCATTGTAAGCATCAGTTCTGTCTAAACAATGGTCAGAGCTTCCTTATTACCACATGGTTGTTATGAAACCTCCATTGTAAGCACCAGTTCTCCTTAAACAAAGGTCAGAGCTTCCTTATTACCACATGTTTGTTATGAAACCTCCATTGTAAGCATCAGTTCTGTTTAAACAATGGTCAGAGCTTCATTATTACCACATGGTTGTTATGAAACCTCCATTGCAAGCATCAGTTCTGTTTAAACAAAGGTCAGAGCTTCCTTATTACCACATGGTTGTTATGAAACCTCCATTGTAAGCATCAGTTCTGTTTAAACAATGGTCAGAGCTTCCTTATTACCTCATGGTTGTTATGAAACCTCCATTGTAACCATCAGTTCTGTTTAAACAATGGTCAGAGCTTCCTTATTACCACATGGTTGTTATGAAACCTTCATTGTAAGCATCAGTTCTGTTTAAACAAAGGGCAGAGCTTCCTTATTACCACATGGTTGTTATGAAACCCCCATTGTAAGCATCAGTTCTGTTTAAACAAAGGTCAGAGCTTCCTGATTACCACATGGTTGTTATGAAACCTTCATTGTAAGCATTAGTTCTGTTTAAACAAAGGTCAGAGCTTCCTCATTACCACATGGTTGTTATGAAACCTCCATTGTAAGCATCAGTTCTGTTTAAACAAAGGTCAGAGCTTCCTTATTACCACATGGTTGTTATGAAACCTCCATTGTAAGCATCAGTTCTCCTTAAACAATGGTCAGAGCTGCCTTATTACCACATGGTTGTTATGAAACCTCCATTGTAAGCATCAGTTCTCCTTAAACAATCGTCAGAGCTGCCTTATTACCACATGGTTGTTATGAAACCTCCATTGTAAGCATCAGTTCTCCTTAAACAATGGTCAGAGCTGCCTTATTACCACATGGTTGTTATGAAACCTCCATTGTAAGCATCAGTTCTGTTTAAACCATGGTCAGAGCTTCCTTATTACCACATGGTTGTTATGAAACCTCCATTTTAAGCATCAGTTCTCCTTAAACAATGGTCAGAGCTGCCTTATTACCACATGGTTGTTATGAAACCTCCATTGTAAGCATTAGTTCTGTTTAAACAAAGGTCAGAGTTTCCTCATTACCACATGGTTGTTATGAAACCTCCATTGTAAGCATCAGTTCTGTTTAAACAAAGGTCAGAACTTCCTTATTACCACATGGTTGTTATGAAACCTCCATTGTAAGCATCAGTTCTGTTTAAACAAAGGTCAGAGCTTCCTTATTACCATATGCTTGTTATGAAACCTTCATTGTAAGCATCAGTTCTGTTTAAACAAAGGTCAGAGCTTCCTTATTACCACATGGTTGTTATGAAACCTCCAATGTAAGTATCACTTCTCCTTAAATAAAGGTCAGAGCTTCCTTATTAACACATGGTTGTTATGAAACCTCCATTGTAAGCATCAGTTCTGTTTAAACAATGGTCAGAGCTTCCTTATTACCACATGGTTGTTATGAAACCTCCATTGTAAGCATCAGTTCTGTTTAAACAAAGCTCAGAGCTTCCTTATTACCACATGGTTGTTATGAAACCTCCATTGTAAGCATCAATTCTCCTTAAACAAAGTCAGAGCTTCCTTATTACCACAAGGTTGTTATGAAACCTCCATTGTAAGCATCAGTTCTGTTTAAACAATGGTCAGAGCTTTCTTATTACCACATGGTTGTTATGAAACCTCCATTGTAACCATCAGTTCTGTTTAAACAATGGTCAGAGCTTCCTTATTACCACATGGTTGTTATGAAACCTCCATTGTAAGCATCAGTTCTCCTTAAACAAAGGTCAGAGCTTCCTTATTACCACATGGTTGTTATGAAACCTCCATTGTAACCATCAGTTCTATTTAAACAATGGTCAGAGCTTCGTTATTACCACATGGTTGTTATGAAACCTCCATTGTAACCATCAGTTCTGTTGAAACAATGGTCAGAGCTTGCTTATTACCACATGGTTGTTATGAAACCTCCATTGTAACCATCAGTTCTGTTTAAACAATGGTCAGAGCTTCCTTATTACCACATGGTTGTTATGAAACCTCCATTGTAAGCATTAGTTCTGTTTAAACAATGGTCAGAGCTTCCTTATTACCACATGGTTGTTATGAAACCTCCATTGTAAGCATCAGTTCTGTTTAAACAAAGGTCAGAGCTTCCTTATTAACACATGTTTGTTATGAAACCTCCATTGTAAGCATCAGTTCTGTTTAAACAATGGTCAGAGCTTCCTTATTACCACATGGTTGTTATGAAACCTCCATTGTAAGCATCAGTTCTGTTTAAACAAAGGTCAGAGCTTCCTTATTAACACATGATTGTTATGAAATCTCCATTGTAAGCATCAGTTCTGTTTAAACAATGGTCAGAGCTTCCTTATTACCACATGGTTGTTATGAAACCTCCATTGTAAGCATCAGTTCTGTTTAAACAAAGGTCAGAGCTTCCTTATTACCACATGGTTGTTATGAAACCTCCATTGTAAGCATCAGTTCTGTTTAAATAAAGGTCAGAGCTTCCTTATTGCCACATGGTTGTTATGAAACCTCCATTGTAAGCATCAGTTCTGTTTAAATAAAGGTCAGAGCTTCGTTATTACCACATGGTTGTTATGAAACCTCCATTGTAAGCATCAGTTCTGTTTAAACAACGGTCAGAGCTTCGTTATTACCACATGGTTGTTATGAAACCTTCATTGTAAGCATCAGTTCTGTTTAACCAACGGTCAGAGCTTCGTTATTACCACATGGTTGTTATGAAACCTCCATTGTAAGCATCAGTTCTCCTTAAACAAAGGTCAGAGCTTCCTTATTACCACATGGTTGTTATGAAACCTTCATTGTAAGCATCAGTTCTGTTTAAACAAAGGTCAGAGCTTCCTTATTACCACATGGTTGTTATGAAACCTTCATTGCAAGCATCAGTTCTGTTTAAACAAAGTTCAGAGCTTCCTTATTACCACATGGTTGTTATGAAACCTCCATTGTAAGCATCAGTTCTCCTTAAACAAAGGTCAGAGCTTCCTTATTACCACATGGTTGTTATGAAACCTCCATTGTAAGTATCAGTTCTGCTTAAATAAAGGTCAGAGGTTCATTTATACCACACGGTTGTTATGAAACCTCCATTGTAAGCATTAGTTCTGTTTAAACAAAGTTCAGAGCTTCCTTATTACCACATGGTTGTTATGAAACCTCCATTGTAAGCATCAGTGCTGTTTAAACAAAGTTCAGAGCTTCCTTATTACCACATGGTTGTTATGAAACCTCCATTGTAAGCAACAGTTCTGTTTAAACAAAGTTCAGAGCTTCCTTATTACCACATGGTTGTTATGAAACCTCCATTGTAAGCATCAGTTCTGTTTAAACAAAGGTCAGAGCTTCCTTATTACCACATGGTTGTTATGAGACCTTCATTGTAACCATCAGTTCTCCTTAAACAAAGGTCAGAGCTGCCTTATTACCACATGGTTGTTATGAAACCTTCATTGTAAGCATCAGTTCTGTTTAAACATAGGTCAGAGCTTCCTTATTACCACATGGTTGTTATGAAACCTCCATTGTAAGCATCAGTTCTGTTTAAACAAAGGTCACAGCTTCCTTATTACCATATGGTTGTTATGAAACCTTCATTGTAAGCATCAGTTCTGTTTAAACAAAGGTCAGAGCTTCCTTATTACCACATGGTTGTTATGAAACCTCCAATGTAAGTATCAGTTCTCCTTAAATAAAGGTCAGAGCTTCCTTATTAACACATGGTTGTTATGAAACCTCCATTGTAAGCATCAGTTCTGTTTAAACAATGGTCAGAGCTTCCTTATTACCACATGGTTGTTATGAAACCTCCATTGTAAGCATCAGTTCTGTTTAAACAAAGCTCAGAGCTTCCTTATTACCACATGGTTGTTATGAAACCTCCATTGTAAGCATCAGTTCTCCTTAAACAAAGTCAGAGCTTCCTTATTACCACATGGTTGTTATGAAACCTCCATTGTAAGCATCAGTTCTGTTTAAACAAAGGTCAGAGCTTCCTTCTTACCACATGGTTGTTATGAAACCTCCATTGTAAGCATCAGTTCTCCTTAAACAAAGATCAGAGCTTCCTTATTACCACATGGTTGTTATGAAACCTCCATTGTAAGCATCAGTTCTGTTTAAACAAAGTTCAGAGCTTCCTTATTACCACATGGTTGTTATGAAACCTCCATTGTAAGCATCAGTTCTCCTTAAACAAAGGTCAGAGCTTCCTTTACCACATGGTTGTTATGAAACCTCCATTGTAAGTATCAGTTCTCCTTAAATAAAGGTCAGAGCTTCGTTTATACCACACGGTTGTTATGAAACCTCCATTGTAAGCATTAGTTCTGTTTAAACAAAGTTCAGAGCTTCCTTATTACCACATGGTTGTTATGAATCCTCCATTGTAAGCATCAGTTCTGTTTAAACAAAGTTCAGAGCTTCCTTATTACCGCATGGTTGTTATGAAACCTCCATTGTAAGCAACAGTTCTGTTTAAACAAAGTTCAGAGCTTCCTTATTACCACATGGTTGTTATAAAACGCTCCATTGTATGCATCAGTTCTGTTTAAAAAAAGGTCAGAGCTTCCTTATTACCACATGGTTGTTATGAAACCTTCATTGTAAGCATCAGTTCTGTTTAAACAAAGTTCAGAGCTTCCTTATTACCACATGGTTGTTATGAAACCTCCATTGTAAGTATCAGTTCTCCTTAAATAAAGGTCAGAGCTTCCTTATTACCAAATGTTTGTTATGAAACCTCCATTGTAAGTATCAGTTCTCCTTAAATAAAGTTCAGAGCTTCCTTATTACCACATGGTTGTTATGAAACCTCCATTGTAAGCAACAGTTCTGTTTAAACAAAGGTAAGCTTCCTTATTACCACATGGTTGTTATGAAACCTCCCTTGTAAGCAACAGTTCTGTTTAAACAAAGGTCAGAGCTTCCTTATTACCACATGGTTGTTATGAAACCTCCATTGTAAGCATCAGTTCTGTTTAAACAATGGTCAGAGCTTCCTTATTACCACATGGTTGTTATGAAACCTCCATTGTAAGCATCAGTTCTGTTTAAACAATGGTCAGAGCTTCCTTATTACCACATGGTTGTTATGAAACCCCCATTGTAAGCATCAGTTCTGTTTAAACAATGGTCAGAGCTTCCTTATTACCACATGGTTGTTATGAAACCTCCATTGTAAGCATTAGTTCTGTTTAAACAATGGTCAGAGCTTCGTTATTACCACATGGTTGTTATGAAACCCCCATTGTAAGCATCAGTTCTGTTTAAACAATGGTCAGAGCTTCCTTATTACCACATGGTTGTTATGAAACCCCCATTGTAAGCATCAGTTCTGTTTAAACAATGGTCAGAGCTTCCTTATTACCACATGGTTGTTATGAAACCTCCATTGTAACCATCAGTTCTGTTTAAACAATGGTCAGAGCTTCCTTATTACCACATGGTTGTTATGAAACCCCCATTGTAAGCATTAGTTCTGTTTAAACAATGGTCAGAGCTTCCTTATTACCACATGGTTGTTATGAAACCCCCATTGTAAGCATCAGTTCTGTTTAAACAATGGTCAGAGCTTCGTTATTACCACATGGTTGTTATGAAACCCCCATTGTAAGCATTAGTTCTGTTTAAACAATGGTCAGAGTTTCCTTATTACCACATGGTTGTTATGAAACCCCCATTGTAAGCATCAGTTCTGTTTAAACAATGGTCAGAGCTTCGTTATTACCACATGGTTGTTATGAAACTCCCATTGTAAGCATTAGTTCTGTTTAAACAATGGTCAGAGCTTCCTTATTACCACATGGTTGTTATGAAACCCCCATTGTAAGCATCAGTTCTGTCTAAACAATGGTCAGAGCTTCCTTATTACCACATGGTTGTTATGAAACCTCCATTGTAAGCACCAGTTCTCCTTAAACAAAGGTCAGAGCTTCCTTATTACCACATGTTTGTTATGAAACCTCCATTGTAAGCATCAGTTCTGTTTAAACAATGGTCAGAGCTTCATTATTACCACATGGTTGTTATGAAACCTCCATTGCAAGCATCAGTTCTGTTTAAACAAAGGTCAGAGCTTCCTTATTACCACATGGTTGTTATGAAACCTCCATTGTAAGCATCAGTTCTGTTTAAACAATGGTCAGAGCTTCCTTATTACCTCATGGTTGTTATGAAACCTCCATTGTAACCATCAGTTCTGTTTAAACAATGGTCAGAGCTTCCTTATTACCACATGGTTGTTATGAAACCTTCATTGTAAGCATCAGTTCTGTTTAAACAAAGGGCAGAGCTTCCTTATTACCACATGGTTGTTATGAAACCCCCATTGTAAGCATCAGTTCTGTTTAAACAAAGGTCAGAGCTTCCTGACTACCACATGGTTGTTATGAAACCTTCATTGTAAGCATTAGTTCTGTTTAAACAAAGGTCAGAGCTTCCTCATTACCACATGGTTGTTATGAACCCTCCATTGTAAGCATCAGTTCTGTTTAAACAAAGGTCAGAGCTTCCTTATTACCACATGGTTGTTATGAAACCTCCATTGTAAGCATCAGTTCTCCTTAAACAATGGTCAGAGCTGCCTTATTACCACATGGTTGTTATGAAACCTCCATTGTAAGCATCAGTTCTCCTTAAACAATCGTCAGAGCTGCCTTATTACCACATGGTTGTTATGAAACCTCCATTGTAAGCATCAGTTCTCCTTAAACAATGGTCAGAGCTGCCTTATTACCACATGGTTGTTATGAAACCTCCATTGTAAGCATCAGTTCTGTTTAAACCATGGTCAGAGCTTCCTTATTACCACATGGTTGTTATGAAACCTCCATTTTAAGCATCAGTTCTCCTTAAACAATGGTCAGAGCTGCCTTATTACCACATGGTTGTTATGAAACCTCCATTGTAAGCATTAGTTCTGTTTAAACAAAGGTCAGAGTTTCCTCATTACCACATGGTTGTTATGAAACCTCCATTGTAAGCATCAGTTCTGTTTAAACAAAGGTCAGAACTTCCTTATTACCACATGGTTGTTATGAAACCTCCATTGTAAGCATCAGTTCTGTTTAAACAAAGGTCAGAGCTTCCTTATTACCATATGCTTGTTATGAAACCTTCATTGTAAGCATCAGTTCTGTTTAAACAAAGGTCAGAGCTTCCTTATTACCACATGGTTGTTATGAAACCTCCAATGTAAGTATCACTTCTCCTTAAATAAAGGTCAGAGCTTCCTTATTAACACATGGTTGTTATGAAACCTCCATTGTAAGCATCAGTTCTGTTTAAACAATGGTCAGAGCTTCCTTATTACCACATGGTTGTTATGAAACCTCCATTGTAAGCATCAGTTCTGTTTAAACAAAGCTCAGAGCTTCCTTATTACCACATGGTTGTTATGAAACCTCCATTGTAAGCATCAATTCTCCTTAAACAAAGTCAGAGCTTCCTTATTACCACAAGGTTGTTATGAAACCTCCATTGTAAGCATCAGTTCTGTTTAAACAATGGTCAGAGCTTTCTTATTACCACATGGTTGTTATGAAACCTCCATTGTAACCATCAGTTCTGTTTAAACAATGGTCAGAGCTTCCTTATTACCACATGGTTGTTATGAAACCTCCATTGTAAGCATCAGTTCTCCTTAAACAAAGGTCAGAGCTTCCTTATTACCACATGGTTGTTATGAAACCTCCATTGTAACCATCAGTTCTATTTAAACAATGGTCAGAGCTTCGTTATTACCACATGGTTGTTATGAAACCTCCATTGTAACCATCAGTTCTGTTGAAACAATGGTCAGAGCTTGCTTATTACCACATGGTTGTTATGAAACCTCCATTGTAACCATCAGTTCTGTTTAAACAATGGTCAGAGCTTCCTTATTACCACATGGTTGTTATGAAACCTCCATTGTAAGCATTAGTTCTGTTTAAACAATGGTCAGAGCTTCCTTATTACCACATGGTTGTTATGAAACCTCCATTGTAAGCATCAGTTCTGTTTAAACAAAGGTCAGAGCTTCCTTATTAACACATGTTTGTTATGAAACCTCCATTGTAAGCATCAGTTCTGTTTAAACAATGGTCAGAGCTTCCTTATTACCACATGGTTGTTATGAAACCTCCATTGTAAGCATCAGTTCTGTTTAAACAAAGGTCAGAGCTTCCTTATTAACACATGATTGTTATGAAATCTCCATTGTAAGCATCAGTTCTGTTTAAACAATGGTCAGAGCTTCCTTATTACCACATGGTTGTTATGAAACCTCCATTGTAAGCATCAGTTCTGTTTAAACAAAGGTCAGAGCTTCCTTATTACCACATGGTTGTTATGAAACCTCCATTGTAAGCATCAGTTCTGTTTAAATAAAGGTCAGAGCTTCCTTATTGCCACATGGTTGTTATGAAACCTCCATTGTAAGCATCAGTTCTGTTTAAATAAAGGTCAGAGCTTCGTTATTACCACATGGTTGTTATGAAACCTCCATTGTAAGCATCAGTTCTGTTTAAACAACGGTCAGAGCTTCGTTATTACCACATGGTTGTTATGAAACCTTCATTGTAAGCATCAGTTCTGTTTAACCAACGGTCAGAGCTTCGTTATTACCACATGGTTATGAAACCTCCATTGTAAGCATCAGTTCTCCTTAAACAAAGGTCAGAGCTTCCTTATTACCACATGGTTGTTATGAAACCTTCATTGTAAGCATCAGTTCTGTTTAAACAAAGGTCAGAGCTTCCTTATTACCACATGGTTGTTATGAAACCTTCATTGCAAGCATCAGTTCTGTTTAAACAAAGTTCAGAGCTTCCTTATTACCACATGGTTGTTATGAAACCTCCATTGTAAGCATCAGTTCTCCTTAAACAAAGGTCAGAGCTTCCTTATTACCACATGGTTGTTATGAAACCTCCATTGTAAGTATCAGTTCTGCTTAAATAAAGGTCAGAGGTTCATTTATACCACACGGTTGTTATGAAACCTCCATTGTAAGCATTAGTTCTGTTTAAACAAAGTTCAGAGCTTCCTTATTACCACATGGTTGTTATGAAACCTCCATTGTAAGCATCAGTGCTGTTTAAACAAAGTTCAGAGCTTCCTTATTACCACATGGTTGTTATGAAACCTCCATTGTAAGCAACAGTTCTGTTTAAACAAAGTTCAGAGCTTCCTTATTACCACATGGTTGTTATGAAACCTCCATTGTAAGCATCAGTTCTGTTTAAACAAAGGTCAGAGCTTCCTTATTACCACATGGTTGTTATGAGACCTTCATTGTAACCATCAGTTCTCCTTAAACAAAGGTCAGAGCTGCCTTATTACCACATGGTTGTTATGAAACCTTCATTGTAAGCATCAGTTCTGTTTAAACATAGGTCAGAGCTTCCTTATTACCACATGGTTGTTATGAAACCTCCATTGTAAGCATCAGTTCTGTTTAAACAAAGGTCAGAGCTTCCTTATTACCATATGGTTGTTATGAAACCTTCATTGTAAGCATCAGTTCTGTTTAAACAAAGGTCAGAGCTTCCTTATTACCACATGGTTGTTATGAAACCTCCAATGTAAGTATCAGTTCTCCTTAAATAAAGGTCAGAGCTTCCTTATTAACACATGGTTGTTATGAAACCTCCATTGTAAGCATCAGTTCTGTTTAAACAATGGTCAGAGCTTCCTTATTACCACATGGTTGTTATGAAACCTCCATTGTAAGCATCAGTTCTGTTTAAACAAAGCTCAGAGCTTCCTTATTACCACATGGTTGTTATGAAACCTCCATTGTAAGCATCAATTCTCCTTAAACAAAGTCAGAGCTTCCTTATTACCACAAGGTTGTTATGAAACCTCCATTGTAAGCATCAGTTCTGTTTAAACAAAAGTCAGAGCTTCCTTCTTACCACATGGTTGTTATGAAACCTCCATTGTAAGCATCAGTTCTCCTTAAACAAAGGTCAGAGCTTCCGTATTACCACATGTTTGTTATGAAACCTCCATTGTAAGCATCAGTTCTGTTTAAATAAAGGTCAGAGCTTCCTTATTACCACATGGTTGTTATGAAACCTCCATTGTAACCATCAGTTCTGTTTAAATAAAGGTCAGAGCTTCCTTATTACCACATGGTTGTTATGAAACCGCCATTGTAAGCATCAGTTCTGTTTAAATAAAGTTCAGAGCTTCCTTATTACCACATGGTTGTTATGAAACCTCCATTGTAAGCATCAGTTCTCCTTAAACAAAGGTCAGAGCTTCCTTATTACCACATGGTTGTTATGAAACCTCCATTGTAAGCATTAGTTCTGTTTAAACAAAGGTAAGAGCTTCCTTATTACCACATGGTTGTTATGAAACCTCCATTGTAAGCATCAGTTCTGTTTAAATAAAGTTCAGAGCTTCCTTATTACCACATGGTTGTTATGAAACCTCCATTGTAAGCATTAGTTCTGTTTAAATAAAGTTCAGAGCTTCCTTATTACCACATGGTTGTTATGAAACCTCCATTGTAACCATCAGTTCTGTTTAAATAAAGTTCAGAGCTTCCTTATTACCACATGGTTGTTATGAAACCTCCATTGTAAGCATTAGTTCTGTTTAAATAAAGTTCAGAGCTTCCTTATTACCACATGGTTGTTATGAAACCTCCATTGTAAGCATTAGTTCTGTTTAAATAAAGTTCAGAGCTTCCTTATTACCACATGGTTGTTATGAAACCTCCATTGTAACCATCAGTTCTGTTTAAATAAAGTTCAGAGCTTCCTTATTACCACATAGTTGTTATGAAACCTCCATTGTAAGCATCAGTTCTGTTTAAATAAAGTTCAGAGCTTCCTTATTACCACATGGTTGTTATGAAACCTCCATTGTAACCATCAGTTCTGTTTAAATAAAGTTCAGAGCTTCCTTATTACCACATGGTTGTTATGAAACCTCCATTGTAAGCATCAGTTCTGTTTAAATAAAGTTCAGAGCTTCCTTATTACCACATGGTTGTTATGAAACCTCCATTGTAAGCATCAGTTCTCTTTAAATAAAGTTCAGAGCTTCCTTATTACCACATGGTTGTTATGAAACCTCCATTGTAAGCATCATTTCTGTTTAAACAAAGGTAAGCTTCCTTATTACCATATGGTTGTTATGAAACCTCCATTGTATGCATCAGTTCTGTTTAAACAAAGGTCAGAGCTTCCTTATTATCACATGGTTGTTATGAAAGCTCCATTGTAAGCATCAGTTCTGTTTAAACAAAGGTCAGAGCTTCGTTATTACCACATGGTTGTTATGAAACCTCCATTGTAAGCATCAGTTCTGTTTAAACAAAGGTTACAGCTTCCTTATTACCATATGGTTGTTATGAAAGCTCCATTGCAAGCATCAGTTCTGTTTAAACAATGGTCAGAGCTTCCTTATTACCACATGGTTGTTATGAAACCTCCATTGCAAGCATCAGTTCTGTTTAAACAAAGGTCAGAGCTTCGTTATTACCACATGGTTGTTATGAAACCTCCATTGCAAGCATCAGTTCTGTTTAAACAAAGGTTATAGCTTCCTTAACACCACATGGTTGTTATGAAACCTCCATTGCAAGCATCAGTTCTGTTTAAACAAAGGTCAGAGCTTCGTTATTACCACATGGTTGTTATGAAACCTCCATTGCAAGCATCAGTTCTGTTTAAACAAAGGTTAGAGCTTCCTTATTACCACATGGTTGTTATGAAAGCTCCATTGCAAGCATCAGTTCTGTTTAAACAATGGTCAGAGCTTCCTTATTACCACATGGTTGTTATGAAACCTCCATTGCAAGCATCAGTTCTGTTTAAACAAAGGTCAGAGCTTCGTTATTACCACATGGTTGTTATGAAACCTCCATTGCAAGCACCAGTTCTGTTTAAACAAAGGTTAGAGCTTCCTTAACACCACATGGTTGTTATGAAACCTCCATTGCAAGCAACAGTTCTGTTTAAACAAAGGTCAGAGCTTGCTTATTACCACATGGTTGTTATGAAACCTCCATTGTAACCATCAGTTCTGTTTAAACAAAGGTCAGAGCTTCGTTATTACCACATGGTTGTTATGAAACCTTCATTGTAAGCATCAGTTCTGTTTAAACAAAGGTTAGAGCTTCCTCATTACCACATGGTTGTTATGAAAGCTCCATTGTAAGCATCAGTTCTGTTTAAACAAACGTCAGAGCTTCCTTATTACCACATGGTTGCTATGAAACCTTCATTGCAAGCATCAGTTCTGTTTAAACAATGGTCAGAGCTTCCTAATTACCACATGGTTGTTATGAAACCTCCATTGTAAGCATCAGTTCTGTTTAAACAATGGTCAGAGCTTCCTAATTACCACATGGTTGTTATGAAACCTCCATTGTAAGCATCAGTTCTGTTTAAACAATGGTCAGAGCTTCCTAATTACCACATGGTTGTTATGAAACCTCCATTGTAAGCATCAGTTCTGTTTAAACAATGGTCAGAGCTTCCTAATTACCACATGGTTGTTATGAAACCTCCATTGTAAGCATCAGTTCTGTTTAAACAATGGTCAGAGCTTCCTAATTACCACATGGTTGTTATGAAACCTCCATTGTAAGCATCAGTTCTGTTTAAACAATGGTCAGAGCTTCCTAATTACCACATGGTTGTTATGAAACCTCCATTGTAAGCATCAGTTCTCCTTAAAGAAAAGTCAGAGCTTCCTTATTACCACATGGTTGTTATGAAAGCTCCATTGTAACCATCAGTTCTGTTTAAACAAAGGTCAGAGCTTCGTTATTACCACATGGTTGTTATGAAACCTTCATTGTAAGCATCAGTTCTGTTTAAACAATGGTCAGAGCTTCCTTATTACCACATGGTTGTTATGAAACGTCCATTGTAAGCATCAGTTCTGTTTAAACAAACGTCAGAGCTTCCTTATTACCACATGGTTGCTATGAAACCTTCATTGCAAGCATCAGTTCTGTTTAAACAATGGTCAGAGCTTCCTAATTACCACATGGTTGTTATGAAACCTCCATTGTAAGCATCAGTTCTCCTTAAAGAAAAATCAGAGCTTCCTTATTACCACATGGTTGTTATGAAAGCTCCATTGTAAGCATCAGTTCTGTTTAAACAAAGGTCAGAGCTTCCTTATTACCACATGGTTGTTATGAAACCTCCATTGTAAGCATCAGTTCTGTTTAAACAATGGTCAGAGCTTCCTAATTACCACATGGTTGTTATGAAACCTCCATTGTAAGCATCAGTTCTCCTTAAAGAAAGGTCAGAGCTTCCTTTTACCACATGGTTGTTATGAAACCTGCATTGTAAGCATCAGTTCTGTTTAAACAAAGATCAGAGCTTCCTTATTACCACATGGTTGTTATGAAACCTCCATTGTAAGCATCAGTTCTTTTTAAACAATGGCCAGAGCTTCCTAATTACCACATGGTTGTTATGAAACCTCCATTGTAAGCATCAGTTCTTTTTAAAGAAAGGTCAGAGCTTCCTTTTACCACATGGTTGTTATGAAACCTGCATTGTAAGCATCAGTTCTGTTTAAACAAAGATCAGAGCTTCCTTATTACCACATGGTTGTTATGAAACCTTCATTGTAAGCATCAGTTCTGTTTAAACAAAGGTCAGAGCTTCCTTATTACCACATGGTTGTTATGAAACCTCCATTGCAAGCATCAGTTCTGTTTAAACAAAGTTCAGAGCTTCCTTATTACCACATGGTTGTTATGAAACCTCCATTATAAGCATCAGTTCTCCTTAAACAAAGGTCAGAGCTTCCTTATTACCACATGGTTGTTATGAAACCTCCATTGTAAGTATCAGTTCTCCTTAAATAAAGGTCAGAGCTTCGTTTATACCACACGGTTGTTATGAAACCTCCATTGTAAGCATTAGTTCTGTTTAAACAATGTTCAGAGCTTCCTTATTACCTCATGGTTGTTATGAAACCTCCATTGTAAGCATCAGTTCTGTTTAAACAAAGTTCAGAGCTTCCTTATTACCACACGGTTGTTATGAAACCTCCATTGTAAGCAACAGTTCTGTTTAAACAAAGTTCAGAGCTTCCTTATTACCACATGGTTGTTATGAAACCTCCATTGTAAGCATCAGTTCTGTTTAAACAAAGGTCAGAGCTTCATTATTACCACATGGTTGTTATGAAACCTTCATTGTAACCATCAGTTCTCCTTAAACAAAGGTCAGAACTTCCTTATTACCACATGGTTGTTATGAAACCTTCATTGTAAGCATCAGTTCTGTTTAAACAAAGGTCAGAGCTTCCTTATTACCACATGGTTGTTATGAAACCTCCATTGTAAGCATCAGTTCTGTTTAAACAAAGGTCAGAGCTTCCTTATTACCATATGGTTGTTATGAAAGCTTCATTGTAAGCATCAGTTCTGTTTAAACAAAGGTCAGAGCTTCCTTATTACCACATGGTTGTTATGAAACCTCCAATGTAAGTATCAGTTCTCCTTAAATAAAGGTCAGAGCTTCCTTATTAACACATGGTTGTTATGAAACCTCCATTGTAAGCATCAGTTCTGTTTAAACAATGGTCAGAGCTTCCTTATTACCACATGGTTGTTATGAAACCTCCATTGTAAGCATCAGTTCTGTTTAAACAAAGCTCAGAGCTTCCTTATTACCACATGGTTGTTATGAAACCTCCATTGTAAGCATCAGTTCTCCTTAAACAAAGTCAGAGCTTCCTTATTACCACATGGTTGTTATGAAACCTCCATTGTAAGTATCAGTTCTGTTTAAACAAAGGTCAGAGCTTCCTTCTTACCACATGGTTGTTATGAAACCTCCATTGTAAGCATCAGTTCTCCTTAAACAAAGATCAGAGCTTCCTTATTACCACATGGTTGTTATGAAACCTCCATTGTAAGCATCAGTTCTGTTTAAACAAAGTTCAGAGCTTCCTTATTACCACATGGTTGTTATGAAACCTCCATTGTAAGCATCAGTTCTCCTTAAACAAAGGTCAGAGCTTCCTTATTACCACATGGTTGTTATGAAACCTCCATTGTAAGTATCAGTTCTCCTTAAATAAAGGTCAGAGCTTCGTTTATACCACACGGTTGTTATGAAACCTCCATTGTAAGCATTAGTTCTGTTTAAACAAAGTTCAGAGCTTCCTTATTACCACATGGTTGTTATGAATCCTCCATTGTAAGCATCAGTTCTGTTTAAACAAAGTTCAGAGCTTCCTTATTACCGCATGGTTGTTATGAAACCTCCATTGTAAGCAACAGTTCTGTTTAAACAAAGTTCAGAGCTTCCTTATTACCACATGGTTGTTATGAAACGCTCCATTGTATGCATCAGTTCTGTTTAAAAAAAGGTCAGAGCTTCCTTATTACCACATGGTTGTTATGAAACCTTCATTGTAAGCATCAGTTCTGTTTAAACAAAGTTCAGAGCTTCCTTATTACCACATGGTTGTTATGAAACCTCCATTGTAAGTATCAGTTCTCCTTAAATAAAGGTCAGAGCTTCCTTATTACCAAATGTTTGTTATGAAACCTCCATTGTAAGTATCAGTTCTCCTTAAATAAAGTTCAGAGCTTCCTTATTACCACATGGTTGTTATGAAACCTCCATTGTAAGCAACAGTTCTGTTTAAACAAAGGTAAGCTTCCTTATTACCACATGGTTGTTATGAAACCTCCCTTGTAAGCAACAGTTCTGTTTAAACAAAGGTCAGAGCTTCCTTATTACCACATGGTTGTTATGAAACCTCCATTGTAAGCATCAGTTCTGTTTAAACAATGGTCAGAGCTTCCTTATTACCACATGGTTGTTATGAAACCTCCGTTGTAACCATCAGTTCTGTTTAAACAATGGTCAGAGCTTCCTTATTACCACATGGTTGTTATGAAACCTCCATTGTAAGCATCAGTTCTCCTTAAACAAAGTCAGAGCTTCCTTATTACCACATGGTTGTTATGAAACCTCCATTGTAAGCATCAGTTCTGTTTAAACAATGGTCAGAGCTTCCTTATTACCACATGGTTGTTATGAAACCCCCATTGTAAGCATCAGTTCTGTTTAAACAATGGTCAGAGCTTCCTTATTACCACATGGTTGTTATGAAACCTCCATTGTAAGCATTAGTTCTGTTTAAACAATGGTCAGAGCTTCGTTATTACCACATGGTTGTTTTGAAACCCCCATTGTAAGCATCAGTTCTGTTTAAACAATGGTCAGAGCTTCCTTATTACCACATGGTTGTTATGAAACCCCCATTGTAAGCATCAGTTCTGTTTAAACAATGGTCAGAGCTTCCTTATTACCACATGGTTGTTATGAAACCTCCATTGTAACCATCAGTTCTGTTTAAACAATGGTCAGAGCTTCCTTATTACCACATGGTTGTTATGAAACCCCCATTGTAAGCATTAGTTCTGTTTAAACAATGGTCAGAGCTTCCTTATTACCACATGGTTGTTATGAAACCCCCATTGTAAGCATCAGTTCTGTTTAAACAATGGTCAGAGCTTCGTTATTACCACATGGTTGTTATGAAACCCCCATTGTAAGCATTAGTTCTGTTTAAACAATGGTCAGAGTTTCCTTATTACCACATGGTTGTTATGAAACCCCCATTGTAAGCATCAGTTCTGTTTAAACAATGGTCAGAGCTTCGTTATTACCACATGGTTGTTATGAAACTCCCATTGTAAGCATTAGTTCTGTTTAAACAATGGTCAGAGCTTCCTTATTACCACATGGTTGTTATGAAACCCCCATTGTAAGCATCAGTTCTGTCTAAACAATGGTCAGAGCTTCCTTATTACCACATGGTTGTTATGAAACCTCCATTGTAAGCACCAGTTCTCCTTAAACAAAGGTCAGAGCTTCCTTATTACCACATGTTTGTTATGAAACCTCCATTGTAAGCATCAGTTCTGTTTAAACAATGGTCAGAGCTTCATTATTACCACATGGTTGTTATGAAACCTCCATTGCAAGCATCAGTTCTGTTTAAACAAAGGTCAGAGCTTCCTTATTACCACATGGTTGTTATGAAACCTCCATTGTAAGCATCAGTTCTGTTTAAACAATGGTCAGAGCTTCCTTATTACCACATGGTTGTTATGAAACCTCCATTGTAACCATCAGTTCTGTTTAAACAATGGTCAGAGCTTCCTTATTACCACATGGTTGTTATGAAACCTCCATTGTAAGCATCAGTTCTCCTTAAACAAAGGTCAGAGCTTCCTTATTACCACATGGTTGTTATGAAACCTCCATTGTAACCATCAGTTCTATTTAAACAATGGTCAGAGCTTCGTTTATACCACATGGTTGTTATGAAACCTCCATTGTAACCATCAGTTCTGTTGAAACAATGGTCAGAGCTTGCTTATTACCACATGGTTGTTATGAAACCTCCATTGTAACCATCAGTTCTGTTTAAACAATGGTCAGAGCTTCCTTATTACCACATAGTTGTTATGAAACCTCCATTGTAAGCATTAGTTCTGTTTAAACAATGGTCAGAGCTTCCTTATTACCACATGGTTGTTATGAAACCTCCATTGTAAGCATCAGTTCTGTTTAAACAAAGGTCAGAGCTTCCTTATTAACACATGGTTGTTATGAAACCTCCATTGTAAGCATCAGTTCTGTTTAAACAATGGTCAGAGCTTCCTTATTACCACATGGTTGTTATGAAACCTCCATTGTAAGCATCAGTTCTGTTTAAACAAAGGTCAGAGCTTCCTTATTAACACATGATTGTTATGAAATCTCCATTGTAAGCATCAGTTCTGTTTAAACAATGGTCAGAGCTTCCTTATTACCACATGGTTGTTATGAAACCTCCATTGTAAGCATCAGTTCTGTTTAAACAAAGGTCAGAGCTTCCTTATTACCACATGGTTGTTATGAAACCTCCATTGTAAGCATCAGTTCTGTTTAAATAAAGGTCAGAGCTTCCTTATTGCCACATGGTTGTTATGAAACCTCCATTGTAAGCATCAGTTCTGTTTAAACAACGGTCAGAGCTTCGTTATTACCACATGGTTGTTATGAAACCTTCATTGTAAGCATCAGTTCTGTTTAACCAACGGTCAGAGCTTCGTTATTACCACATGGTTGTTATGAAACCTCCATTGTAAGCATCAGTTCTCCTTAAACAAAGGTCAGAGCTTCCTTATTACCACATGGTTGTTATGAAACCTTCATTGTAAGCATCAGTTCTGTTTAAACAAAGGTCAGAGCTTCCTTATTACCACATGGTTGTTATGAAACCTCCATTGCAAGCATCAGTTCTGTTTAAACAAAGTTCAGAGCTTCCTTATTACCACATGGTTGTTATGAAACCTCCATTGTAAGCATCAGTTCTCCTTAAACAAAGGTCAGAGCTTCCTTATTACCATATGGTTGTTATGAAACCTTCATTGTAAGCATCAGTTCTCCTTAAACAAAGGTCAGAGCTGCCTTATTACCACATGGTTGTTATGAAACCTCCATTGTAAGTATCAGTTCTGCTTAAATAAAGGTCAGAGGTTCATTTATACCACACGGTTGTTATGAAACCTCCATTGTAAGCATTAGTTCTGTTTAAACAAAGTTCAGAGCTTCCTTATTACCACATGGTTGTTATGAAACCTCCATTGTAAGCATCAGTTCTGTTTAAACAAAGTTCAGAGCTTCCTTATTACCACATGGTTGTTATGAAACCTCCATTGTAAGCAACAGTTCTGTTTAAACAAAGTTCAGAGCTTCCTTATTACCACATGGTTGTTATGAAACCTCCATTGTAAGCATCAGTTCTGTTTAAACAAAGGTCAGAGCTTCCTTATTACCACATGGTTGTTATGAAACCTCCATTGTAAGCATCAGTTCTGTTTAAACAAAGGTCAATGCTTCCTTATTACCATATGGTTGTTATGAAACCTTCATTGTAAGCATCAGTTCTGTTTAAACAAAGGTCAGAGCTTCCTTATTACCACATGGTTGTTATGAAACCTCCATTGTAACCATCAGTTCTGTTTAAACAAAGGTCAGAGCTTCCTTATTACCACATGGTTGTTATGAAACCTTCATTGTAAGCATCAGTTCTGTTTAAACAAAGGTCAGAGCTTCCTTATTACCACATGGTTGTTATGAAACCTCCAATGTAAGTATCAGTTCTCCTTAAATAAAGGTCAGAGCTTCCTTATTAACACATGGTTGTTATGAAACCTCCATTGTAAGCATCAGTTCTGTTTAAACAATGGTCAGAGCTTCCTTATTACCACATGGTTGTTATGAAACCTCCATTGTAAGCATCAGTTCTGTTTAAACAAAGCTCAGAGCTTCCTTATTACCACATGGTTGTTATGAAACCTCCATTGTAAGCATCAATTCTCCTTAAACAAAGTCAGAGCTTCCTTATTACCACAAGGTTGTTATGAAACCTCCATTGTAAGCATCAGTTCTGTTTAAACAAAAGTCAGAGCTTCCTTCTTACCACATGGTTGTTATGAAACCTCCATTGTAAGCATCAGTTCTCCTTAAACAAAGGTCAGAGCTTCCTTATTACCACATGGTTGTTATGAAACCTCCATTGTAAGCATCAGTTCTGTTTAAATAAAGGTCAGAGCTTCCTTATTACCACATGGTTGTTATGAAACCTCCATTGTAAGCATCAGTTCTCCTTAAACAAAGGTCAGAGCTTCCTTATTACCACATGGTTGTTATGAAACCTCCATTGTAACCATCAGTTCTATTTAAACAATGGTCAGAGCTTCGTTTATACCACATGGTTGTTATGAAACCTCCATTGTAACCATCAGTTCTGTTGAAACAATGGTCAGAGCTTGCTTATTACCACATGGTTGTTATGAAACCTCCATTGTAACCATCAGTTCTGTTTAAACAATGGTCAGAGCTTCCTTATTACCACATAGTTGTTATGAAACCTCCATTGTAAGCATTAGTTCTGTTTAAACAATGGTCAGAGCTTCCTTATTACCACATGGTTGTTATGAAACCTCCATTGTAAGCATCAGTTCTGTTTAAACAAAGATCAGAGCTTCCTTATTACCACATGGTTGTTATGAAACCTTCATTGTAAGCATCAGTTCTGTTTAAACAAAGGTCAGAGCTTCCTTATTACCACATGGTTGTTATGAAACCTCCATTGCAAGCATCAGTTCTGTTTAAACAAAGTTCAGAGCTTCCTTATTACCACATGGTTGTTATGAAACCTCCATTATAAGCATCAGTTCTCCTTAAACAAAGGTCAGAGCTTCCTTATTACCACATGGTTGTTATGAAACCTCCATTGTAAGTATCAGTTCTCCTTAAATAAAGGTCAGAGCTTCGTTTATACCACACGGTTGTTATGAAACCTCCATTGTAAGCATTAGTTCTGTTTAAACAATGTTCAGAGCTTCCTTATTACCTCATGGTTGTTATGAAACCTCCATTGTAAGCATCAGTTCTGTTTAAACAAAGTTCAGAGCTTCCTTATTACCACACGGTTGTTATGAAACCTCCATTGTAAGCAACAGTTCTGTTTAAACAAAGTTCAGAGCTTCCTTATTACCACATGGTTGTTATGAAACCTCCATTGTAAGCATCAGTTCTGTTTAAACAAAGGTCAGAGCTTCATTATTACCACATGGTTGTTATGAAACCTTCATTGTAACCATCAGTTCTCCTTAAACAAAGGTCAGAACTTCCTTATTACCACATGGTTGTTATGAAACCTTCATTGTAAGCATCAGTTCTGTTTAAACAAAGGTCAGAGCTTCCTTATTACCACATGGTTGTTATGAAACCTCCATTGTAAGCATCAGTTCTGTTTAAACAAAGGTCAGAGCTTCCTTATTACCATATGGTTGTTATGAAAGCTTCATTGTAAGCATCAGTTCTGTTTAAACAAAGGTCAGAGCTTCCTTATTACCACATGGTTGTTATGAAACCTCCAATGTAAGTATCAGTTCTCCTTAAATAAAGGTCAGAGCTTCCTTATTAACACATGGTTGTTATGAAACCTCCATTGTAAGCATCAGTTCTGTTTAAACAATGGTCAGAGCTTCCTTATTACCACATGGTTGTTATGAAACCTCCATTGTAAGCATCAGTTCTGTTTAAACAAAGCTCAGAGCTTCCTTATTACCACATGGTTGTTATGAAACCTCCATTGTAAGCATCAGTTCTCCTTAAACAAAGTCAGAGCTTCCTTATTACCACATGGTTGTTATGAAACCTCCATTGTAAGTATCAGTTCTGTTTAAACAAAGGTCAGAGCTTCCTTCTTACCACATGGTTGTTATGAAACCTCCATTGTAAGCATCAGTTCTCCTTAAACAAAGATCAGAGCTTCCTTATTACCACATGGTTGTTATGAAACCTCCATTGTAAGCATCAGTTCTGTTTAAACAAAGTTCAGAGCTTCCTTATTACCACATGGTTGTTATGAAACCTCCATTGTAAGCATCAGTTCTCCTTAAACAAAGGTCAGAGCTTCCTTATTACCACATGGTTGTTATGAAACCTCCATTGTAAGTATCAGTTCTCCTTAAATAAAGGTCAGAGCTTCGTTTATACCACACGGTTGTTATGAAACCTCCATTGTAAGCATTAGTTCTGTTTAAACAAAGTTCAGAGCTTCCTTATTACCACATGGTTGTTATGAATCCTCCATTGTAAGCATCAGTTCTGTTTAAACAAAGTTCAGAGCTTCCTTATTACCGCATGGTTGTTATGAAACCTCCATTGTAAGCAACAGTTCTGTTTAAACAAAGTTCAGAGCTTCCTTATTACCACATGGTTGTTATGAAACGCTCCATTGTATGCATCAGTTCTGTTTAAAAAAAGGTCAGAGCTTCCTTATTACCACATGGTTGTTATGAAACCTTCATTGTAAGCATCAGTTCTGTTTAAACAAAGTTCAGAGCTTCCTTATTACCACATGGTTGTTATGAAACCTCCATTGTAAGTATCAGTTCTCCTTAAATAAAGGTCAGAGCTTCCTTATTACCAAATGTTTGTTATGAAACCTCCATTGTAAGTATCAGTTCTCCTTAAATAAAGTTCAGAGCTTCCTTATTACCACATGGTTGTTATGAAACCTCCATTGTAAGCAACAGTTCTGTTTAAACAAAGGTAAGCTTCCTTATTACCACATGGTTGTTATGAAACCTCCCTTGTAAGCAACAGTTCTGTTTAAACAAAGGTCAGAGCTTCCTTATTACCACATGGTTGTTATGAAACCTCCATTGTAAGCATCAGTTCTGTTTAAACAATGGTCAGAGCTTCCTTATTACCACATGGTTGTTATGAAACCTCCGTTGTAACCATCAGTTCTGTTTAAACAATGGTCAGAGCTTCCTTATTACCACATGGTTGTTATGAAACCTCCATTGTAAGCATCAGTTCTCCTTAAACAAAGTCAGAGCTTCCTTATTACCACATGGTTGTTATGAAACCTCCATTGTAAGCATCAGTTCTGTTTAAACAATGGTCAGAGCTTCCTTATTACCACATGGTTGTTATGAAACCCCCATTGTAAGCATCAGTTCTGTTTAAACAATGGTCAGAGCTTCCTTATTACCACATGGTTGTTATGAAACCTCCATTGTAAGCATTAGTTCTGTTTAAACAATGGTCAGAGCTTCGTTATTACCACATGGTTGTTTTGAAACCCCCATTGTAAGCATCAGTTCTGTTTAAACAATGGTCAGAGCTTCCTTATTACCACATGGTTGTTATGAAACCCCCATTGTAAGCATCAGTTCTGTTTAAACAATGGTCAGAGCTTCCTTATTACCACATGGTTGTTATGAAACCTCCATTGTAACCATCAGTTCTGTTTAAACAATGGTCAGAGCTTCCTTATTACCACATGGTTGTTATGAAACCCCCATTGTAAGCATTAGTTCTGTTTAAACAATGGTCAGAGCTTCCTTATTACCACATGGTTGTTATGAAACCCCCATTGTAAGCATCAGTTCTGTTTAAACAATGGTCAGAGCTTCGTTATTACCACATGGTTGTTATGAAACCCCCATTGTAAGCATTAGTTCTGTTTAAACAATGGTCAGAGTTTCCTTATTACCACATGGTTGTTATGAAACCCCCATTGTAAGCATCAGTTCTGTTTAAACAATGGTCAGAGCTTCGTTATTACCACATGGTTGTTATGAAACTCCCATTGTAAGCATTAGTTCTGTTTAAACAATGGTCAGAGCTTCCTTATTACCACATGGTTGTTATGAAACCCCCATTGTAAGCATCAGTTCTGTCTAAACAATGGTCAGAGCTTCCTTATTACCACATGGTTGTTATGAAACCTCCATTGTAAGCACCAGTTCTCCTTAAACAAAGGTCAGAGCTTCCTTATTACCACATGTTTGTTATGAAACCTCCATTGTAAGCATCAGTTCTGTTTAAACAATGGTCAGAGCTTCATTATTACCACATGGTTGTTATGAAACCTCCATTGCAAGCATCAGTTCTGTTTAAACAAAGGTCAGAGCTTCCTTATTACCACATGGTTGTTATGAAACCTCCATTGTAAGCATCAGTTCTGTTTAAACAATGGTCAGAGCTTCCTTATTACCACATGGTTGTTATGAAACCTCCATTGTAACCATCAGTTCTGTTTAAACAATGGTCAGAGCTTCCTTATTACCACATGGTTGTTATGAAACCTCCATTGTAAGCATCAGTTCTCCTTAAACAAAGGTCAGAGCTTCCTTATTACCACATGGTTGTTATGAAACCTCCATTGTAACCATCAGTTCTATTTAAACAATGGTCAGAGCTTCGTTTATACCACATGGTTGTTATGAAACCTCCATTGTAACCATCAGTTCTGTTGAAACAATGGTCAGAGCTTGCTTATTACCACATGGTTGTTATGAAACCTCCATTGTAACCATCAGTTCTGTTTAAACAATGGTCAGAGCTTCCTTATTACCACATAGTTGTTATGAAACCTCCATTGTAAGCATTAGTTCTGTTTAAACAATGGTCAGAGCTTCCTTATTACCACATGGTTGTTATGAAACCTCCATTGTAAGCATCAGTTCTGTTTAAACAAAGGTCAGAGCTTCCTTATTAACACATGGTTGTTATGAAACCTCCATTGTAAGCATCAGTTCTGTTTAAACAATGGTCAGAGCTTCCTTATTACCACATGGTTGTTATGAAACCTCCATTGTAAGCATCAGTTCTGTTTAAACAAAGGTCAGAGCTTCCTTATTAACACATGATTGTTATGAAATCTCCATTGTAAGCATCAGTTCTGTTTAAACAATGGTCAGAGCTTCCTTATTACCACATGGTTGTTATGAAACCTCCATTGTAAGCATCAGTTCTGTTTAAACAAAGGTCAGAGCTTCCTTATTACCACATGGTTGTTATGAAACCTCCATTGTAAGCATCAGTTCTGTTTAAATAAAGGTCAGAGCTTCCTTATTGCCACATGGTTGTTATGAAACCTCCATTGTAAGCATCAGTTCTGTTTAAACAACGGTCAGAGCTTCGTTATTACCACATGGTTGTTATGAAACCTTCATTGTAAGCATCAGTTCTGTTTAACCAACGGTCAGAGCTTCGTTATTACCACATGGTTGTTATGAAACCTCCATTGTAAGCATCAGTTCTCCTTAAACAAAGGTCAGAGCTTCCTTATTACCACATGGTTGTTATGAAACCTTCATTGTAAGCATCAGTTCTGTTTAAACAAAGGTCAGAGCTTCCTTATTACCACATGGTTGTTATGAAACCTCCATTGCAAGCATCAGTTCTGTTTAAACAAAGTTCAGAGCTTCCTTATTACCACATGGTTGTTATGAAACCTCCATTGTAAGCATCAGTTCTCCTTAAACAAAGGTCAGAGCTTCCTTATTACCATATGGTTGTTATGAAACCTTCATTGTAAGCATCAGTTCTCCTTAAACAAAGGTCAGAGCTGCCTTATTACCACATGGTTGTTATGAAACCTCCATTGTAAGTATCAGTTCTGCTTAAATAAAGGTCAGAGGTTCATTTATACCACACGGTTGTTATGAAACCTCCATTGTAAGCATTAGTTCTGTTTAAACAAAGTTCAGAGCTTCCTTATTACCACATGGTTGTTATGAAACCTCCATTGTAAGCATCAGTTCTGTTTAAACAAAGTTCAGAGCTTCCTTATTACCACATGGTTGTTATGAAACCTCCATTGTAAGCAACAGTTCTGTTTAAACAAAGTTCAGAGCTTCCTTATTACCACATGGTTGTTATGAAACCTCCATTGTAAGCATCAGTTCTGTTTAAACAAAGGTCAGAGCTTCCTTATTACCACATGGTTGTTATGAAACCTCCATTGTAAGCATCAGTTCTGTTTAAACAAAGGTCAATGCTTCCTTATTACCATATGGTTGTTATGAAACCTTCATTGTAAGCATCAGTTCTGTTTAAACAAAGGTCAGAGCTTCCTTATTACCACATGGTTGTTATGAAACCTCCATTGTAACCATCAGTTCTGTTTAAACAAAGGTCAGAGCTTCCTTATTACCACATGGTTGTTATGAAACCTTCATTGTAAGCATCAGTTCTGTTTAAACAAAGGTCAGAGCTTCCTTATTACCACATGGTTGTTATGAAACCTCCAATGTAAGTATCAGTTCTCCTTAAATAAAGGTCAGAGCTTCCTTATTAACACATGGTTGTTATGAAACCTCCATTGTAAGCATCAGTTCTGTTTAAACAATGGTCAGAGCTTCCTTATTACCACATGGTTGTTATGAAACCTCCATTGTAAGCATCAGTTCTGTTTAAACAAAGCTCAGAGCTTCCTTATTACCACATGGTTGTTATGAAACCTCCATTGTAAGCATCAATTCTCCTTAAACAAAGTCAGAGCTTCCTTATTACCACAAGGTTGTTATGAAACCTCCATTGTAAGCATCAGTTCTGTTTAAACAAAAGTCAGAGCTTCCTTCTTACCACATGGTTGTTATGAAACCTCCATTGTAAGCATCAGTTCTCCTTAAACAAAGGTCAGAGCTTCCTTATTACCACATGGTTGTTATGAAACCTCCATTGTAAGCATCAGTTCTGTTTAAATAAAGGTCAGAGCTTCCTTATTACCACATGGTTGTTATGAAACCTCCATTGTAAGCATCAGTTCTCCTTAAACAAAGGTCAGAGCTTCCTTATTACCACATGGTTGTTATGAAACCTCCATTGTAACCATCAGTTCTATTTAAACAATGGTCAGAGCTTCGTTTATACCACATGGTTGTTATGAAACCTCCATTGTAACCATCAGTTCTGTTGAAACAATGGTCAGAGCTTGCTTATTACCACATGGTTGTTATGAAACCTCCATTGTAACCATCAGTTCTGTTTAAACAATGGTCAGAGCTTCCTTATTACCACATAGTTGTTATGAAACCTCCATTGTAAGCATTAGTTCTGTTTAAACAATGGTCAGAGCTTCCTTATTACCACATGGTTGTTATGAAACCTCCATTGTAAGCATCAGTTCTGTTTAAACAAAGGTCAGAGCTTCCTTATTAACACATGGTTGTTATGAAACCTCCATTGTAAGCATCAGTTCTGTTTAAACAATGGTCAGAGCTTCCTTATTACCACATGGTTGTTATGAAACCTCCATTGTAAGCATCAGTTCTGTTTAAACAAAGGTCAGAGCTTCCTTATTAACACATGATTGTTATGAAATCTCCATTGTAAGCATCAGTTCTGTTTAAACAATGGTCAGAGCTTCCTTATTACCACATGGTTGTTATGAAACCTCCATTGTAAGCATCAGTTCTGTTTAAACAAAGGTCAGAGCTTCCTTATTACCACATGGTTGTTATGAAACCTCCATTGTAAGCATCAGTTCTGTTTAAATAAAGGTCAGAGCTTCCTTATTGCCACATGGTTGTTATGAAACCTCCATTGTAAGCATCAGTTCTGTTTAAACAACGGTCAGAGCTTCGTTATTACCACATGGTTGTTATGAAACCTTCATTGTAAGCATCAGTTCTGTTTAACCAACGGTCAGAGCTTCGTTATTACCACATGGTTGTTATGAAACCTCCATTGTAAGCATCAGTTCTCCTTAAACAAAGGTCAGAGCTTCCTTATTACCACATGGTTGTTATGAAACCTTCATTGTAAGCATCAGTTCTGTTTAAACAAAGGTCAGAGCTTCCTTATTACCACATGGTTGTTATGAAACCTCCATTGCAAGCATCAGTTCTGTTTAAACAAAGTTCAGAGCTTCCTTATTACCACATGGTTGTTATGAAACCTCCATTGTAAGCATCAGTTCTCCTTAAACAAAGGTCAGAGCTTCCTTATTACCATATGGTTGTTATGAAACCTTCATTGTAAGCATCAGTTCTCCTTAAACAAAGGTCAGAGCTGCCTTATTACCACATGGTTGTTATGAAACCTCCATTGTAAGTATCAGTTCTGCTTAAATAAAGGTCAGAGGTTCATTTATACCACACGGTTGTTATGAAACCTCCATTGTAAGCATTAGTTCTGTTTAAACAAAGTTCAGAGCTTCCTTATTACCACATGGTTGTTATGAAACCTCCATTGTAAGCATCAGTTCTGTTTAAACAAAGTTCAGAGCTTCCTTATTACCACATGGTTGTTATGAAACCTCCATTGTAAGCAACAGTTCTGTTTAAACAAAGTTCAGAGCTTCCTTATTACCACATGGTTGTTATGAAACCTCCATTGTAAGCATCAGTTCTGTTTAAACAAAGGTCAGAGCTTCCTTATTACCACATGGTTGTTATGAAACCTCCATTGTAAGCATCAGTTCTGTTTAAACAAAGGTCAATGCTTCCTTATTACCATATGGTTGTTATGAAACCTTCATTGTAAGCATCAGTTCTGTTTAAACAAAGGTCAGAGCTTCCTTATTACCACATGGTTGTTATGAAACCTCCAATGTAAGTATCAGTTCTCCTTAAATAAAGGTCAGAGCTTCCTTATTAACACATGGTTGTTATGAAACCTCCATTGTAAGCATCAGTTCTGTTTAAACAATGGTCAGAGCTTCTTTATTACCACATGGTTGTTATGAAACCTCCATTGTAAGCATCAGTTCTGTTTAAACAAAGCTCAGAGCTTCCTTATTACCACAAGGTTGTTATGAAACCTCCATTGTAAGCATCAGTTCTGTTTAAACAAAAGTCAGAGCTTCCTTCTTACCACATGGTTGTTATGAAACCTCCATTGTAAGCATCAGTTCTCCTTAAACAAAGGTCAGAGCTTCCTTATTACCACATGGTTGTTATGAAACCTCCATTGTAAGCATCAGTTCTGTTTAAATAAAGGTCAGAGCTTCCTTATTACCACATGGTTGTTATGAAACCTCCATTGTAACCATCAGTTCTGTTTAAATAAAGGTCAGAGCTTCCTTATTACCACATGGTTGTTATGAAACCGCCATTGTAAGCATCAGTTCTGTTTAAATAAAGTTCAGAGCTTCCTTATTACCACATGGTTGTTATGAAACCTCCATTGTAAGCATCAGTTCTCCTTAAACAAAGGTCAGAGCTTCCTTATTACCACATGGTTGTTATGAAACCTCCATTGTAAGCATTAGTTCTGTTTAAACAAAGGTAAGAGCTTCCTTATTACCACATGGTTGTTATGAAACCTCCATTGTAAGCATCAGTTCTGTTTAAATAAAGTTCAGAGCTTCCTTATTACCACATGGTTGTTATGAAACCTCCATTGTAAGCATTAGTTCTGTTTAAATAAAGTTCAGAGCTTCCTTATTACCACATGGTTGTTATGAAACCTCCATTGTAACCATCAGTTCTGTTTAAATAAAGTTCAGAGCTTCCTTATTACCACATGGTTGTTATGAAACCTCCATTGTAAGCATTAGTTCTGTTTAAATAAAGTTCAGAGCTTCCTTATTACCACATAGTTGTTATGAAACCTCCATTGTAAGCATCAGTTCTGTTTAAATAAAGTTCAGAGCTTCCTTATTACCACATGGTTGTTATGAAACCTCCATTGTAACCATCAGTTCTGTTTAAATAAAGTTCAGAGCTTCCTTATTACCACATGGTTGTTATGAAACCTCCATTGTAAGCATCAGTTCTGTTTAAATAAAGTTCAGAGCTTCCTTATTACCACATGGTTGTTATGAAACCTCCATTGTAAGCATCAGTTCTGTTTAAATAAAGTTCAGAGCTTCCTTATTACCACATGGTTGTTATGAAACCTCCATTGTAAGCATCATTTCTGTTTAAACAAAGGTAAGCTTCCTTATTACCACATGGTTGTTATGAAACCTCCATTGTATGCATCAGTTCTGTTTAAACAATGGTCAGAGCTTCCTTATTACCACATGGTTGTTATGAAAGCTCCATTGTAAGCATCAGTTCTGTTTAAACAAAGGTCAGAGCTTCCTTATTATCACATGGTTGTTATGAAAGCTCCATTGTAAGCATCAGTTCTGTTTAAACAAAGGTCAGAGCTTCGTTAATACCACATGGTTGTTATGAAACCTCCATTGTAAGCATCAGTTCTGTTTAAACAAAGGTTAGAGCTTCCTTATTACCACATGGTTGTTATGAAAGCTCCATTGCAAGCATCAGTTCTGTTTAAACAATGGTCAGAGCTTCCTTATTACCACATGGTTGTTATGAAACCTCCATTGCAAGCATCAGTTCTGTTTAAACAAAGGTCAGAGCTTCGTTATTACCACATGGTTGTTATGAAACCTCCATTGCAAGCATCAGTTCTGTTTAAACAAAGGTTAGAGCTTCCTTAACACCACATGGTTGTTATGAAACCTCCATTGCAAGCATCAGTTCTGTTTAAACAAAGGTCAGAGCTTCGTTATTACCACATGGTTGTTATGAAACCTCCATTGCAAGCATCAGTTCTGTTTAAACAAAGGTTAGAGCTTCCTTATTACCACATGGTTGTTATGAAAGCTCCATTGCAAGCATCAGTTCTGTTTAAACAATGGTCAGAGCTTCCTTATTACCACATGGTTGTTATGAAACCTCCATTGCAAGCATCAGTTCTGTTTAAACAAAGGTCAGAGCTTCGTTATTACCACATAGTTGTTATGAAACCTCCATTGCAAGCATCAGTTCTGTTTAAACAAAGGTTAGAGCTTCCTTAACACCACATGGTTGTTATGAAACCTCCATTGCAAGCAACAGTTCTGTTTAAACAAAGGTCAGAGCTTGCTTATTACCACATGGTTGTTATGAAACCTCCATTGTAACCATCAGTTCTGTTTAAACAAAGGTCAGAGCTTCGTTATTACCACATGGTTGTTATGAAACCTTCATTGTAAGCATCAGTTCTGTTTAAACAAAGGTTAGAGCTTCCTTATTACCACATGGTTGTTATGAAAGCTCCATTGTAAGCATCAGTTCTGTTTAAACAATGGATAGAGCTTCCTTATTACCACATGGTTGTTATGAAACCTTCATTGTAAGCATCAGTTCTGTTTAAACAATGGTCAGAGCTTCCTTATTACCACATGGTTGTTATGAAACGTCCATTGTAAGCATCAGTTCTGTTTAAACAAACGTCAGAGCTTCCTTATTACCACATGGTTGCTATGAAACCTTCATTGCAAGCATCAGTTCTGTTTAAACAATGGTCAGAGCTTCCTAATTACCACATGGTTGTTATGAAACCTCCATTGTAAGCATCAGTTCTCCTTAAAGAAAAGTCAGAGCTTCCTTATTACCACATGGTTGTTATGAAAGCTCCATTGTAAGCATCAGTTCTGTTTAAACAAAGGTCAGAGCTTCCTTATTACCACATGGTTGTTATGAAACCTCCATTGTAAGCATCAGTTCTGTTTAAACAATGGTCAGAGCTTCCTAATTACCACATGGTTGTTATGAAACCTCCATTGTAAGCATCAGTTCTCCTTAAAGAAAGGTCAGAGCTTCCTTTTACCACATGGTTGTTATGAAACCTGCATTGTAAGCATCAGTTCTGTTTAAACAAAGATCAGAGCTTCCTTATTACCACATGGTTGTTATGAAACCTCCATTGTAAGCATCAGTTCTTTTTAAACAATGGCCAGAGCTTCCTAATTACCACATGGTTGTTATGAAACCTCCATTGTAAGCATCAGTTCTTTTTAAAGAAAGGTCAGAGCTTCCTTTTACCACATGGTTGTTATGAAACCTGCATTGTAAGCATCAGTTCTGTTTAAACAAAGATCAGAGCTTCCTTATTACCACATGGTTGTTATGAAACCTCCATTGTAAGCATTAGTTCTGTTTAAACAAAGATCAGAGCTTGCTTATTACCACATGGTTGTTATGAAACCTTCATTGTAAGCATTAGTTCTGTTTAAACAGAGTCAGAGCTTCCTTATTACCAAATGGTTGTTATGAAACCTGCATTGTAAGCATTAGTTCTGTTTAAACAGAGTCAGAGCTTCCTTATTACCACATGGTTGTTATGAAACCTTCATTGTAAGCATTAGTTCTGTTTAAACAAAGATCAGAGCTTCCTTATTACCACATGGTTGTTATGAAACCTCCATTGTAAGCATTAGTTCTGTTTAAACAGAGTCAGAGCTTCCTTATTACCACATGGTTGTTATGAAACCTCCATTGTAAGCATTAGTTCTGTTTAAACAATGGTCAGAGCTTCCTTATTACCACATGGTTGTTATGAAACCTTCATTGTAAGCATCAGTTCTGTTTAAATAATGGTCAGAGCTTCCTTATTACCACATGGTTGTTATGAAACCTTCATTGTAAGCATCAGTTCTGTTTAAACAGAGTCAGAGCTTCCTTATTACCACATGGTTGTTATGAAACCTCCATTGCAAGCATCAGTTCTGTTTAAACAAAGATCAGAGCTTCCTTATTACCACATGGTTGTTATGAAACCTTCATTGTAAGCATCAGTTCTGTTTAAACAGAGTCAGAGCTTCCTTATTACCACATGGTTGTTATGAAACCTCCATTGCAAGCATCAGTTGTGTTTAAACAAAGTTCAGAGCTTCCTTATTACCACATGGTTGTTATGAAAGCTCCATTGTAAGCATCAGTTCTGTTTAAACAAAGATCAGAGCTTCCTTATTACTACATGGTTGTTATGAAACCTCCATTGTAAGCATCAGTTCTGTTTAAACAAAGTTCAGAGCTTCCTTATTACCACATGGTTGTTATGAAACCTTCATTGTAAGCATCAGTTCTGTTTAAACAAAGGTCAGAGCTTCCTTATTACCACATGGTTGTTATGAAACCTTCATTGTAAGCATCAGTTCTGTTTAAACAGAGTCAGAGCTTCCTTATTACCACATGTTTGTTATGAAACCTTCATTGTAAGCATCAGTTCTGTTTAAACAAAGATCAGAGCTTCCTTATTACCACATAGTTGTTATGAAACCTCCATTGTAAGCATCAGTTCTGTTTAAACAAAGGTCAGAGCTTCCTTATTACCACATGGTTGTTATGAAACCTTCATTGTAAGCATCAGTTCTGTTTAAACAAAGGTCAGAGCTTCCTTATTACCACATGGTTGTTATGAAACCTTCATTGTAAGCATCAGTTCTGTTTAAACAGAGTCAGAGCTTCCTTATTACCACATGGTTGTTATGAAACCTTCATTGTAAGCATCAGTTCTGTTTAAACAAAGATCAGAGCTTCCTTATTACCACATAGTTGTTATGAAACCTCCATTGTAAGCATCAGTTCTGTTTAAACAAAGGTCAGAGCTTCCTTATTACCACATAGTTGTTATGAAACCTCCATTGTAAGCATCAGTTCTGTTTAAACAGAGTCAGAGCTTCCTTATTACCACATAGTTGTTATGAAACCTTCATTGTAAGCATCAGTTCTGTTTAAACAAAGATCAGAGCTTCCTTATTACCACATGGTTGTTATGAAACCTCCATTGTAAGCATCAGTTCTGTTTAAACAAAGGTCAGAGCTTCCTTATTACCACATGTTTGTTATGAAACCTTCATTGTAAGCATCAGTTCTGTTTAAACAAAGGTCAGAGCTTCCTTATTACCACATGGTTGTTATGAAACCTTCATTGTAAGCATCAGTTCTGTTTAAACAGAGTCAGAGCTTCCTTATTACCACATGGTTGTTATGAAACCTCCATTGTAAGCATCAGTTCTGTTTAAACAAAGATCAGAGCTTCCTTATTACCACATGGTTGTTATGAAACCTTCATTGTAAGCATCAGTTCTGTTTAAACAGAGTCAGAGCTTCCTTATTACCACATGTTTGTTATGAAACCTTCATTGTAAGCATCAGTTCTGTTTAAACAGAGTCAGAGCTTCCTTATTACCACATGTTTGTTATGAAAGCTCCATTGTAAGCATCAGTTCTGTTTAAACAGAGTCAGAGCTTCCTTATTACCACATGTTTGTTATGAAACCTCCATTGTAAGCATCAGTTCTGTTTAAACAGAGTCAGAGCTTCCTTATTACCACATGTTTGTTATGAAAGCTCCATTGTAAGCATCAGTTCTGTTTAAACAGAGTCAGAGCTTCCTTATTACCACATGGTTGTTATGAAACCTCCATTGCAAGCATCAGTTCTGTTTAAATAAAGTTCAGAGCTTCCTTATTACCACATGGTTGTTATGAAACCTCCATTGCAAGCATCAGTTCTCCTTAAATAAAGGTCAGAGCTTCCTTATTACCACATGTTTGTTATGAAACCTTCATTGCAAGCATCAGTTCTGTTTAAATAAAGTTCAGAGCTTCCTTATTACCACATGGTTGTTATGTAACCTTCATTGCAAGCATCAGTTCTCCTTAAATAAAGGTCAGAGCTTCCTTATTACCACATGGTTGTTATGAAACCTTCATTGTAAGCATCAGTTGTGTTTAAACAAAGATCAGAGCTTCCTTATTACCACATGGTTGTTATGAAACCTTCATTGTAAGCATCAGTTGTGTTTAAACAAAGATCAGAGCTTCCTTATTACCACATGGTTGTTATGAAACCTTCATTGTAAGCATCAGTTGTGTTTAAACAAAGATCAGAGCTTCCTTAGTACCACATGGTTGTTATGAAACCTTCATTGTAAGCATCAGTTGTGTTTAAACAAAGATCAGAGCTTCCTTATTACCACATGGTTGTTATGAAACCTTCATTGCAACCATCAGTTCTCCTTAAATAAAGGTCAGAGCTTCCTTATTACCACATGTTTGTTATGAAACCTTCATTGCAACCATCAGTTCTCCTTAAATAAAGATCAGAGCTTCCTTATTACCACATGGTTGTTATGAAACCTTCATTGTAAGCATCAGTTGTGTTTAAACAATGGTCAGAGCTTCCTTATTACCACATGGTTGTTATGTAACCTTCATTGTAAGCATCAGTTGTGTTTAAACAATGGTCAGAGCTTCCTTATTACCACATGGTTGTTATGTAACCTTCATTGTAAGCATCAGTTGTGTTTAAACAAAGATCAGAGCTTCCTTATTACCACATGGTTGTTATGTAACCTTCATTGTAAGCATCAGTTGTGTTTAAACAAAGATCAGAGCTTCCTTATTACCACATGGTTGTTATGAAACCTTCATTGCAACCATCAGTTCTCCTTAAATAAAGGTCAGAGCTTCCTTATTACCACATGTTTGTTATGAAACCTTCATTGCAACCATCAGTTCTCCTTAAATAAAGGTCAGAGCTTCCTTATTACCACATGTTTGTTATGAAACCTTCATTGCAAGCATCAGTTCTCCTTAAATAAAGGTCAGAGCTTCCTTATTACCACATGGTTGTTATGAAACCTTCATTGTAAGCATCAGTTGTGTTTAAACAAAGATCAGAGCTTCCTTATTACCACATGGTTGTTATGTAACCTTCATTGCAAGCATCAGTTCTCCTCGTTATATGAGTAAATAGTTGCTTAATCACCTGAAAGAGCTACAACACCATTGATTCTTGTGATGTCGTAGCATCGTGTTACTTTTTTATAGTAAGTACAGGAAGTTTTGAATTAGTTATCGAGATCTTGCTGGGACTACAGTTTTGAGGTCCGCTGTATCAAGAAAAGTATTTTTAGAAAAAGGTGCATGTTTGTGTGTCAACAATATAACTCCAACAATGAAAAATATGTTACATATATTGTTAGTATTTAAGTTGAGTGTCTTCCAATGATGTAACATGAAAATCTTTGTACCCTTTACATGGAAAAAGTTTTTTTATTATTTTTGATTTTCTCAAAAATGGCATAGATTTTACATGTTTCCAAGACTAATATTTTTATCTTGATTTTTCCGGGAGTAGCCTTTTCATTTATATAATTGACAAGCCATAAGAGATTGACAGCTAAATCTCATTAAAGTACACAAATTATGTCAAAATTTTTGTGGCATTATCAGTTTCCAAGATATTCTTTTTTATTGGTTTGAATTTCAGATAGTTACACTTTTTTGAAGTGACTATTCATTGTTTCGTGTGGTCATGCAAGGAGCATGGAATTTCAAAGCCATCACAGAGTGACACACTTTTTATTTTTAAAAATCTGATGGTTGCTTTACATTCTGTATCCTTCATTCACCCACTTTGTCTTGATTATCAAGAAGTAGAAAAAAGAATAGTTTGTACAAGTTTGGGGAGAGAGAGCCACGTGAGTGTAACACATAAGATTTGTTATGTTTAAGAGGTTGACAATAAGAAACAAATGGTTTTTGAAATACAACTTGTGATCAAGTAAAATCGTGTAGTGTAATTGGTTGACAGTCAGATGATTGAAGCCGTCTTGTTTGTTGTGGAAGCGAGGGTTGATGCTGTTAATGTGAATGTCTGCTTCAAAGAAGAGAATATGTTGCGCCAGCTTTATGGTGGTACAAGTGTTTCTTAGGGAATTTCTTGACTGATGGCTGGAATAATATTATATGGGAGTGCTTATGCAATTGTAACCAAAAGGTTAGGAAGCATAAACTCTTAGGTGCCTTGCGACTTTTCCAACACGGTGCTGAAGGTGCAAAGCATGTGCCCATCCATCACTCACCTGGTTCCTGTACTACTCAATCATTCACCATATGTATTGATCACAGGTTATATGCAAATCTGCCACATAAACTGTTTTAACTCCCTAAAACTATCTCTCTATACCAACTCTTCCTTTCTAATATATAATATATATACTTGAGATGTAAACACTGTGGTTATTAGCACATAATACACCAGGTTCCTAACTACCTATATCATCCTCCATGGTGTAGTGGTTACCAGTTCCTCAGGTCGCGGGTTCAAACCTGGTGGAGGGCGATGGATTTTTCAGGTGTAAAAATCCTTAGCATGGCTTCCTTTGGAAGGGAAGTAAAGCCGGTGGTCCAGTGTCATAGATTTATGACACGTAAAAGAACCTCAAGCCTGATAAAGAGGCCTCTGAGCAAAATTACCCGTCTTTCACTCCCAATATAGAATGGTATGCTAAGGACCATAGCAGTTAAAGAGCGTCCATAAATAAAACTCAATTTAATTTAACACTTATTTATTAAATATACCAATTTACTTGATAGGCATCCTTGCAAAATATACAAATCTGTCACATAGTATGTGTCTAAATTTATTCATATAAAAAATCTTAAAGACATTGTAGGGAGGTTTTGCTGCAGGGATCAGCTATATTTGCTGTGTAAGTTAAAATATAATCTCAAATTAATTTACAATAAATTCAATGATTCTAACATGCGAGACACATGATGCCTCCCCTTTGGACTGCAGTGCCATTAAAACTTAAAAAAGAAAGAAAAAACAAAACTAGATCAACCTTCGTTGCAGTAAAGTATTAAAATATATTTTAATAATTAGCAGAAAAGTGCACAAATTTGCATAGGTTATTCCTTGCTGTATTCTATTAATGTGTTTACTCTTTTAGCGCATTTGCTAAAATGGTAGCAGTTGCTGCACAAAGTGCAGTCTATGGAGGGTTCATGAAAACTTTTTTGAATATTGGTGAAATCTGCGAACTGCCAGTCTGTTTGTTAGAAGGCTGCTGTAGTAGTCTCCCTGGCACCATTTTTGAAATGCCTGTGGAATTTAGATCACGTAACATCAGATGGTTCCAGTCCATAAGTAATTACTGGGACGAACTTTGCTTGGAAAAGGAATATTGCCGTGTAACACTGTTTATACTCTTTTGTTACTGTGCATAGTTGCTTGGAGAACTTGTTAGAGCCTATGACTAGGTCATTACATACATTTTGGTTGAATTCATGATGAGGGTCTCCCAGCAGAACTCCATATAGCATCTAAAGTTGTCTTTTATTTATTGTTATAGTCAGTGTGTTATTGTATTTTCTAATCTTGGTATCAGTAAGTTTTAATGGACAAAACGAATAAAATTGAAGGTTCTCTCTCTCTTACATTTTTAAGTAGTCCTATGTTATTCATATTTATCAAAACAGGATTAAAATTAGATGACATAATGAAAAAACCCCAAATCCATAAATTTAAAATGTTTGTAAATGTCTTATAGAGCATGTTACATATGATTCATTGATGAAGGAACTATCAAAATCAGTTACATGTGTGGTGATATCAGAGCTTTGATTTTCCAGACTCTATGGAAGGTAGGGAAAGATTCCATTTAAAGAAAAATTTCCCCAACCCAACCTGGGACCTCTGGATTGAGATGACCTTTCTCTCCATAATCGGTATACATTATTATGGGCAGGTACCTGAATACTCAGGTAATTAATCATTATTTTCACTTTTACATGCTGCTGTTCATTTTAAATAGAATAGAATGTTCAATACAATATATTCAGATCCAACTGAAATGTGGATAAACATGGTATTATGAAAACTTGTTTGAATAATTATTAATCTGCTTACACATGGTAGGATATAACATTTGAAATATTAAGATACTTGTTTACAAGCCCAGTATGTTATACACATCTCAACCTTCAGGTTATTGCCCTCCGCTCTTCCTAGTTCAGGTATGTTGTAATTTAACAGAGAGTCGTTTTGCCTATACCAAACAGTTTATTCAGATTTAAAAAGTTTTTCCAAAGGTCAGTTTTCTTGCAGCGATTACATGATGAAATGCCAAATGTCTATAATCCCGCTGGCCTTAGAAGGGAACTTGATGTAAACAAAAACAGCATGTGAAATATTGGTCTGTAAATTGTATTGCTACCCCCTGGGTGGAGCATACACACTATGTGAAGACACGTGCTTTTAATCTGAATCACCTGACCAGCATAAATGCACAGCTGCAGTGCTTATTTGTGAATGATTGCATTATCCTCTTTTCATCCATACTGCTGTGTTGTTTGACAAGAGTCAATTATTTTACATTTGTTATGCTGTAAGCTATGACTAATACACACTTTGAAATAATTTGGTGTTGGTACGTTGGAATATTGTGAAGAACTTCCAAGTATGAGTTATAAACTATTTAAAATGTTGAAGTAGTAATATAAACACTACGGAATGGTGATGAAATTTGAAATGTACCTTATTAATCAGATTATGAAAGTGGTCCAATCCCCTTCCCTTCTTCCTTGTCATTGCATTTCGTGCAAAGCACAATTTTCCAGTTTTGTGCTTTTCCACACGAATGGAGTTGACATTTTTTATAGAAACACCAGTAAATGTGGATGTTAAATCAATAATCTGTTTAATGGCTAAATCCAGATACTTCTCACAAACTTTATGAACCCATTCAGTACAATAGTTTTTTCATCATTTTTCAAAATTTTCCCGTTAGTATGTTTCACATATCAACTTTGATTACTCATAATAATTATTAACCTTAATCACCATTAACCACACTGTAATAAATAATTTGAAAACAAGCGAGCGCCATTAAATGCAACAAGACTGACCAATTGTATTTTAGAAATAGAAAAATGGTGCATATGCATATCTTTATTCATTAAGTTTTTATTAATTACATATATATATATATATATATATATATATATATGTTTTTAATGTAATGTGAACTAGCATTTAATATTCTAACAATGCTTTTTAACAAAATAAGCTCTTAAATAATATAAAACAAAATTAATTTCCATAGTCAAACATGGAACTATGTTATGACCGATGGATACAGCTTGCCTTTCTTTACATTAGGTTCCCTTCTAAAGCGGTGGGACTGTATATAAGGTGCCACCCTAATACCATATACCAGGTTTTAAATAAATCAAAACTCATACTTAAAAACTGATGTGATAAATTTTTTTTTGTACATATGTGCTACTTCATCTCAAATCATTCAAAATACAATCAAAATCAACGTTACATTTTTTAACCAAAAGAAAACTTCTCAATTTGAAGACAAGTTTGAAATATTGCTATATGCATAAGCTTAAAATTCAGTACATCAGAGTATTGTAATTAAAATTGTTGAAATTTATTATATTTTCCTGAAATTTCCAACTTAAACCTATTATAGTTGGAAACATTTAAAGTGAATTATTAAAACTGAGCTATACTTTGATTCTTAAAGATTTAATTATATTACACAGTTCTCTTGCAAACTTTTGATAGGTACTGTACCAGGTGTTGTCATCTACCGTACACTTTGTTAAAGGTTTAGTGGATTGAAGAGATTACAAAATTTGCGAGCACCCGCCAGCCGTCTACCTGCAGCGGTCCACTTCCTCAATAGAACAATGGGCACGTGTACGCTACAGAGGACTCCTTTTAGGCCTCTCAGTCTAAAATGTTGTGCTTTGTATGCGAGGCCTATATAGGCTACTGCTGGTGGCAGGATGAGTTGAATTGTAATTGTGTTGTGTAACGTTCATGTTACATTGGTGTCAGGTGTGGGATATAAAAGCCACAATGGAGGAAACGTTTAAAAAATGAAGAAGACAAAGTCTGAAACAAAATATGAAATGGAGAAGATGGAGATGCAAAATAAATCTTAAATAAAGAATGTGAGTTCCAGAATGGAGAAGATGGAGAGGAAAATCGAATCTGGAATGGACAAAATGGGAAGTGAAATAACAACAGTGAACTTCGCGATGGAGAGGATGCAGACAGAAATGTCATAAGATGAAGACTGAGCGACTGGCCGGCATGGGGGAGTTCAGTGGAAAGATGAAAGACCTCGGTCACTGCAGGACTTTGGGGAACGGCTTGGCATCCTGGAAGGAAGAATCGACTGCAGTGCCAAGGAACTGAGCGCCATGGTGGAAGAAATGCTTAGCGGAATACTAAAGGACTTGAAGATTGAGATGTCAGGATGCGACACGACATCCACGGGCGTTGAGACACCCAATTACGATGGTACGCCAACTTTCGAAGTGTTCCACCTTGTCGCAGTAATCTGTTCGTGTTATCTTTTTTTATTTGGCGATTGTTATTGTTTTACTATTTTGAATTTTGGGTTCTTTGTACTCCGGCTAGCTATTATTACTCAGTCGAGCAAATATCTCTAAGCAGGGCGTGTAAACAGAAAGGAGTTGTTGCTAAACAATAACACTGATAAAAGAATTTGTTATTGCACTTTTATTGCCATCACACTTAATTAATAGTTCACATCTGTGATCTTTTTACAAATCACTTAAGATATAATTAAAGTTTTGAATGTCCCTTATTCCCATATTTAAATTCTCTAACGTTACTTGTGCACTCTGAGTTTTGGTGTGGGCTATGGATGAACCCGCCGCGTCACTCACATTATTAGTCATACTTGAGGAAATACCTCTATCATTATTCTGTGCATCAGATACATTGACATCACATATATTGACCCTTGAATTCACTTCTAACCTATTTACAGTACCTTGCAGATTTTCTATTGTCTGTTCCAATTTTTTGTTGTTTTCATTTTGAACAGCTAGGTGCTTGTTAATTTCAGAAGTTAGTTTTTGATTCAGATCTACAGACAAAACTTTAACTTCTTCAGACAACTTATTTCTTTGTATTTCCGAATCCTTCTGTATTTCAGATATCTCCCCTCTGAAATTAACTTACACCTGAATTAAATCTGCATTCATCTCTCTCAGCTCACTTGAAATGCTACTCATTCGACTTCCTAATTCTGTACACTTTACATCAACATGTTCAAACTTAGTATCAACTTCACTTTTTTGGTTAGATATTTCCCTGCTCATGTCTGACATTTTCTTTGAAACTTTTCCTATCTCACTTGCTATTATTTCCTGATTTTCATTTCTCATTCTTGTCCTACTGCTATCTAGCTCCATAAATTTCTTTTCAACTTCTTCCCTGTTTTGTTCTAAGCTCTTACCAATATCGTCCCTTAATTCCCTATTACTCTTTTCCATATCTTCCCTTAATTGATCTGTAATACTCTTACCAATATCTTCCCTTAATTCCCTATTACTCTGAGGTAGTTTTTGTTCTAAGCTCCTACCAATATCTTCCATGTTTTGATTTAATTTTTGCTCTAATATCTCATTTCTCTTATCCATATTCCTTTCTAATCAATCTCTAAAATTTCTCAACATTTCCGTCATCATACCAGCATCAAAATTAACATTTCCTGCTGCATTTACATTCCTTTGTAAACCTTCATTTTCACCACCCGTTACAGTTACTTCACCACTGTTTGGTACAATACTCTGACCCACATGTCTAATATATCTATCTCTGTCGTCGGCTACCTGCCCTGAAATACTTACAACAATCCCAGATGTTTGAGTTGAATGACCTGCTATTCTATTCTGACTTTCTTCACTGATATTTCCTCCCTCAAATCCAACATTGTTTGAGTTATTTTCCGCAACCTGTGTTGAATTACAGCTAACTGTTAGATTATCCCCTTCCATAATTATTTCTTCAGTATTATTAGTAGACATTGTTTTCTTAATCCTTCCGTTTCTCAACAACATTTAATTTTTTACAATTTTTTTTTTTTTTTGTTTAAGGTTACACATAAAATTTACAATTTTCTAACCTTTATGATGCTAACTGATGACGTTTTTTTGATGTCCAGCTTACTACCTCTCTCTCCTAGATGTATATGTCGCTTCTGAGTCGTAGTATGATGGATCCTCGTCGTCTTGCTGTCTTGGTGTCGAATTCCACTGTTGTCATCTGTTCTCGTAGTTGATGATGTCCTCTCATCTGTCGTCATTGGTTGTTGTGGTGGTTGTTTCTGAGATCTGCGTCTTGTAGTTAATTACACTGCTCCATTCACTCCACGTTCTGGTTATCTCGCCCCTTCCTGGTTATTTCGCCCCACGTTCTGGGAGCCATTTGTCGCAGTAATCTGTTCGTGTTATCTTTTTTAACTTGGCGCCTGTTATTGTTTTACTATTTTGAATTTTGGGTTCTATTATTACTCTATTTGGGTTCCGGCTAGCTATTATTATTCAGTCGAGCAAATATCTAAGCAGAGCGTGTAAACGGAAAGGAGTTGTTACTAAAAGATAACACTGATTAAAGAATTTGTTTTTACACTTTTATTGCCGTCACACTTAATTAATAGTTCACATCTGTAATCTTTATACACGCCTGACTGAAACTGTTATATTTCCGAATGTAATTACTGTCGTAATAGTTGTCGCGTACCTACTTCACATTTTATAACTAACTTTACGACGCGAGAGATTCTGTAGAATTGCGTAATGTGTACCTCGTGAGAGAGATTTCTTAGAACAGCGCGATGTTTACCTCATGAATGATTCTGTAGAACTGCGCGATACTTCCAGCAATCCAGCAATCGAGAACAGGTCGCCCAGGTTTACCTGGGCGGAATATAATCGCCACAGTACCTAGCCGCGTATGCGGCTTTACCTGTGCGATAAAGGAGGTTTAAAAGAATATACACAAGCTTTTGATTTATGTCTTGTCTTGGGCGGGGTTTAGCTTTCTGCACTACCATTTGGCTGGGTCTCGGCGTTTCCTCATGGGCGGACTAGCGACCATGCGGTGACCAAGCCCAATGCTGCTTAACTTGGGCGACCGCTTGTGTGGTCGTCAAGTTAAGCAGGCCGGCATGGCAGCAAAGCAAGATGGGAATACAGGTAATGGGATGGGGGTACTCAAGTTGGCGGCTTTTTGCTCAAGAATTTATACTCCCTCACCCCGATATGCCTAAACATTATAATAGAGCTGCTATTGGTTAATAAATCGCGCCAACATTAGCGTCTGTTTTATAAGCCAGTCATAATTACTAAAACATATGCTCTAGGGAAGATATTCCCTCCATTTCTAAAGAAAGGCATGCCACCCTGACGTCATTTGTTTGTCTCTTCTAAGTGATAAACAACTCACCCCATCGCTTCATTGTTACCCACTCCTATTGTCAGTTTCAGTGAGGCCGTGTAAACTTATTTCCTAACAATGCTTATAGCTGACAAACATCTAACATCATTGTCATACAATAATGTTAATTTACACTACAATCACTCTGGCAGTGTTGTGATATAAAATACTGCCTCAGCCCACAATTTACCACCGTTGCCGCAAAAAACCGACGGTCAGCAGAGGAAGAAACCACAGCTAATAGCCAGGACGGGCAACAGAAATTCTGAATGCGATTCCAACGTCGGCGAAGTCCGGAGACATCTGGGAACCCTCGAAAACCGGTTCGGGAACCATCACTTGGCCTCAGCCTATGGTAGTCAACTCAAGTCAAAGCGGCAACAGCCAGTGGAGACGCTGCAGGAGTTTGCCCTGACAGTTGAACAGCTAGTGAATAAGGCATTTGTGGACCTTTGCCCAGTTTCGTATCCAAGTTAAATTAAATTGAGTCTTATTTATGGACGTTCTTTAACTGCTGTGGCCCTTAGCGTCCTATTCTATATTGTGTATGAAAGACCAGTAATTTTGCTCAGAGGCCTCTTTATCAGGCTTGAGATTCTTTTACGTGTCGTAAACCTACGACGCGGGACCATCGGCTTACTTCCTTACCGAAGGCCATCGCCCTCTGGGTTTGAACCCGCGATCTCGGGAATAGTTAGTATCCAAGAAAGCTGCCTACTTTTTTGTGCATAAAACGAGAGCGTCTGATGCTCGGCAAATACACACCATCCATGAGGCACTTATGGCCGTGTTGAGGATGGAGGTGGCCAAGGTAGCAGCAGCACCCATCTCGAAGACCATGGTTATTTGTTACGAGATCAATGCAAAGACGTTGACGGAGATTTTCAAGTGGTATGTGTTGGGGTGTGGCCAGCCAGAACATCTAGTGAAGGACTGTCCACACTAAGCCAACGAGCAAGTGGGAAACAAATAAACACCGGCGTGGCGAAGGGCACATCGGGGCCGTATTCACCACCCGCTCGAGTGAGCAGAAGAATGGATGACAGCCTCATTACGGACAACTGGATAAAAGGGAAGCTGTGTCGGGTACTAGTAAACACAGGTGCCATAACCATAATCAGACCTGGCTCGGCGAAGGGCTTGCCGTCGAGGAAACCAAACCAGCTGTTGATGGCATCGGACAGTGGAGGAGGCCCTGCTGGAGTTGACCCTAGGGCGGAGCATCGTAAGGCTGTGGCTGATGATGTGATACTGGGATTGAATGTCCTCAGGAGATTACGTAAATTAATTTTTTATATGTATCCTAGGGAGTCTCTTCATCAAGTCTTTAGACAAATTGGTATCTTAACGCTCACCTACGTAAAATATATATATATAAAGCAGCTATGTTCTATAAAAATAATGTGCATTTATTTCAGTTAAATAACGTGTTTGTAATTCTGAAACTAGAAACAGCAAATCTATTCATATTAGTAATTATGGAACTGCATGTTTACTTTCTGTGTATGTATAGTAAGTAGGGGAAGTATTGCATTCCACCCAAAAACTTTATACTGAGATTTCACCAGAAATACAGATTTAGAAGATCACGGAATCTAAATAAAGCAAATTTGGAGACATTTCCATGTCTGTGCGTCTATAAACAGCATAACTCAAAAACGAAAAGTCGGATAAATATTAAACTTGGTATTTAGGATCAATATCTTCCAAAAATACTACACAAAGACTTTCAACCAAATCCCCCACCCCAAACTACCCTTTACATGGAACTTTTTTGAAATTTTTTATTTTCTAAAAAATGGCTCTAATGATTTTGGTTAAGATACCGTATATTAAAGATATTTACATGAGAAATGAAATGTATATCTTGAATTTTCAGGGAATAGCTATGAAGTCCTCTTCATTCAGAGGGAATTTTGTATAATCTTGTATAATGGCAAACGTTAGGCGACAGACGAAAATGTACGTCTCTTTTAAAACATACAATTTATTTAAATAAGTTTTTTTGTGGGATAAGCTGTTTCTGAGATATCAGTTATTAAAGGTTCAAATTGTTCATTTCTCTTAAAGCCCTTTCAAGATTCATTTGTGTCTCGCGAATGCATGGAAACAGTATGCAATTTTAAGACTAGCTATTCTCTATAATGAAATGTGTAATGTAGCTGTTTCTGTAAAGGTTTATTTTATTAAAATGTAGTAGATATAAACAGAGGCTTGAGTAAGAATAATAAAGATAGAAACTAGAGAAAGTCATGTGAATGTAACACAGATTTTTTTTAGCAAGTCACAAATTTGTTCAATAACTTAAGGGTTCAAATCTGGTGGAGGGCAAATGGATTTTTTTGGGCATAAAATTCCGTAGCATGCTTCCTTCAAAGGGAAGCAAAGCTGGTCCTATATCATAGATTTACGGAATGTAAAACAACCTCAAGCCTGATAAGGAGGCCTTTGAGCAAAATTTCTGGTCTTTCATGCCCAATATAGAATGGGACATGCGAGTGTATTACTTATAATGTTTGTGTATTTGTGTTTACTTCACGCGTTGAAGCCATCATGTGACGTGATTCATTTGTTAGGTTTGTTAGCTCCATCTGGTGTTAGCAATTTGCGGCAGTATTAGTTTTTTTGTTTAAAAAAAAATGCTACTGTTATTTTATTTAATTTTAGTTCTTTGTCCTCCGGCCAGCTATTATCCTTTTGGTCAAGCACTTCTCTTTATACAGGTTGTGTAAACGGAAAGGAATCTTTTATCCAAAGATAACACTGATGAAGAAATTTGTTTTACACTTTTATTGTCGAACACGTTAAGTATCACATTTACACATTGATCTTGACACTCGCCAAACTGAAACTGTTATAATAACTTCATTACTGATATTTCTTAATTCGCGTACTTCAACTTTTTGTATAATTAACTTTATCACACTTGAGATTTTTCATAACTCTGTTACGCGTAACCTGCAAATTGATATCCGACGTGTGCCGTACAAATACTTTCGATGAACTGACGGGTATGCGACGTGTAGTGTACAAAGAATTTTGATGAACTGACGGGGTCTACCTCAAACCTACTCTTTTTATACTCCTTCACCCAGATATGCCTAAAGATTATAACTGAACTGCAATTGGCTAATAAAACGCGCCAATATTAGCGTCTATTTTTATATCCAATGAAAATTATGAATACATATGCTCTAGGGAAATGTTCCAGAAGATTCTAAAAGAAAAACGCGCCAACATTACGTAACTTCCTCGTTTCCAATAATGATAAACAGCTCACCCTCTCGCTGCATTATTGCACACTATTATTGTCAGTTTCAGTAAGGCAGTATAAACTTACTTCCCAACAATAATTACAATCAACAAACATCTCAAATCAATGTCACATAATAATGCATATTCATACTATAATCACTCTTTACATTTAAATAATTTGTGATACAAATTACTGCATCAGACACTAAGAACCATAGTTATATTATAAACAATTTACCGCATATCAACAGTCTTGAGACTTTTAAAATGCCATCTGATTGAGCAGCTTCATTCTAATTTTAACGATTTTTTTTTTAAAATGTGACAAGTCAATCTGTACCGTAGTATGGCTAATGACAATAAAAGCTATCTATCTAGGACTAGAGTAGGTATACTGGTATATAAACTTGTTCTTTTTAACTTTTGTTCCATGTATCATCAACTTAAACGTTTGGTATGTAATGCAGACAGTGCTGAATTTGAAAAATCCTATCTTGCCAGCGGGGCATTTCTCCTTAAAAATTCTGTATAGTTGAGCGTTTGCAAAGCACCAGTCAGTTCAGTTTTTATCTGCTCTTTGTTGTCATGTTTTCTAACTGTAACAAAATCCTTTCCAGCTGGCATAGTTCTGCTACATTCTTCTGATTTACACAAGTAGCCCATGGTGTATCTCTCCGTCTGGAGCACACCTTTCCTTTGCTTTGTGAATAATGTGTCAAGTGGCTTCAAAGTTATCCCTCACAGAATCGTTTTAACAGGGATATAGGAATCCAAATTCTTAATGCAACACACACACATATACGAGGGCAGATCAAAAAGTAACACACAATAATTTTTTACTGCCTTGGTATTGCAGCTAGAATGCTGCAATTTCACACAGATATAGTTTGAAGTTTTCACTAAAGAGGGTATTTTTTGTTTCATGTGCAGCTCTAGCGAGAGAAGTGTAAATTACGCAACAAAAATGGCGTGCATGTTACTGTCGTCCACGTGGGAAGAGCAGAGAGTTGTGGTTCAATATTTGTGGGCCAAAGAGCATAAACCGAGTGATATTCACAGGGACATGAGTGGTGTGTATGGGGATGATTGTATAGACCGTAGCAATGTCTCCAGGGGGTGTGCATTCTACCTAGAGGGCCATGTGAACTTAGTCATTCGCCACACTCTGGGAGGCAGGTAACACCTGCAACCCTGCAGAATGTCAGAGGCATTGAGGCGGCAATTTTGAACGACTAGCGTGTGCAACTGTGAACCTTATCGTAACAGTTCAACATTTCCTATGGTGCAGTGTATGATATTGTTGAAATTACGTAAAGTTAGTGCTCGCTGGGTGTCTAAGAACCTGACAGACAACCACAAGGGCCAGCAAATGATGGATTACCTAACACGGTACACCGCAGAAGTGCATGACTTTCTGAAAGGAATCGCCACTGGTAATGAGTCGTGGGCATACGCCCGAAAGCAAGCAGGAATGGAAACATGCTGGTTCCCCAGTGTGACTCAATCTGCTAGGAAAGTGCTTGTGATGGTGTTCTGGGATATGCATGGTGTTATATTGGTGGACTTTGCTGAACATGGGACCACTGTGAATGCTACAGCCTTTGGTGAAGTTGCATCATGCCCTTCGTGACAAACGCCACAACATGAATGCTGACGATGTCAAAATTCTTCATGGCAATGCTTGCCCTCATGTTGCTGCTGCTGTTCATCAGAAAATCACCAAATTTGGTTGGGAGGTGCTCCAGCATCCACCATACAATCCGGACCTTGCACTGTAGGACTTTCATCTGTTTGGTCCCATGAAGAAATTCCTGGCCGGCCAACACTTTGCGACAGATGCAGAAGTGAAATCAGCAGTCTGCAGATGGCTATACTTAAAGGAAATGGACTTCTACGGACAGGGCATATTGAAACTGATATCACGATGGGAGAAATGTGTTGAGAAACTTGTTGACTATGTCAAGAAGTAAGTAAAAGGTGTAAGTTCATTTGTGATTTTTGTTGTTTTAACCATTAAACTTTTTGTAAAAAAATTATTGTGCATTACTTTTCGATCAGCCCTCCTATATGGGACAACAAAATAAGTAAGAAAATTGTTTAAAGATGAACATCGTAACACCATTAAAATTGTAAAGAATAAATGCTGGAAAGAAAGTTGAAGCCCGTGTCCGAGCAGCTTATATCTGTCGAACTAGGAACTAGAGGCCCATTGTTGCCTACACACGTAGCTCATGGCAGCTACGCACCCTTACCTCCATCAACTATGTGATAACAGGGTCAAATCAATCTCGGCGCCACAAATAGTGGTAGTCTAGGGAATAGGGTTTGTGGTGGGATGCAACTGGTTCTCAAATCTATCTTTAAATAGCTAAGAGTTATACTAGAGACAGAGTTACCTGGAGGTCTGGTATTACATGTTTCTTCGTGCTTATGTCCGGTTTAGAAACAACCGAGCTAGGCAGAGAGCAAGTTGCCAAAGAAACACAGAGCTTGGGGATGTTATGCCAGCACTGACAAGATTGACTAGTGCATAGTCAGCACTTTCTCCCCTGCTGGAGAAAATCAATCCCCAATTTAGTCCTAAACATCCATAGCCTTATAAAGTTACATCTATCTTATGAAAATACCTTAACTTGATTAATGCTTCTGTCAGTTTTAATTTTCCTTCCTTTTCAAAAGTCTCTCAAGAACATATCACTAATAAAGCATTTATGATCCAAGTGTTGAAATTGAAATTTTATTTTGTGAATAGGAAATTTTTGCAGAATGAGGCTGAAAGCCAAACTAGCAATCCTATAAGCAAAATAAACTCACTTTTATCACTTGTTGTCACATAAGTATTTTTAGACAGTTCTGAATATTAAATTATACATTTGACATGTGTAATGGTGAGCTTTAGCCTACACAGCACCAGAGCTGACAACACAATCATAACAGTCTCTTATATATAGAAGGTTGTGGTCAAAAGAAAGAAAAGAAAAGAAAGAAAAAAAAAAAGGTTCCGGCTTTTCTCCATTTTTCTTAATATAATGAAAATGAAATTGAATTTTTATTTATAGATGCTCTTTAACTACTATGGTTCTTAGCATCCCATTCTATATTTGGTGTGAAAGACTGGAAATTTTGTTCAGAGGCCTATCAAGCTTGAAGTGCCATAAATCTTACTTACCTTCCAAAGTAAGCCATGCTAAGGATTTTTACACCCAAAAGAATCCATCACCCTCTGCTGGGTTTGAATCCGTGTTGTACCCCTAGACCACGGAGGACGACTCATAATATAACTGTAAAGTATAAAAATATACGTGTCATATTCAATATCATACTGCTTCCTCACCTTCTTTAGTAACAGTTCCAACATTATCCTTTCTGCTGCTGTCAAATCCATTTCCAAGTTATTCAAATAATTTGCCTCCACTTAATACACATATGTCTATTACAAGAAACAAGGGTAGCATATGAGTGGCTCGTGTTAAAAGCTGTGCCAGCCTCTGTTAACCCACTAACACAGAAATATGAGTCCGTATTGCTTGTGACTAAACCACATAAACTGTTATATTTATTCAGATTTTGTGAAACAGTCTAGCATTACCAGTTTCTCCTAATGATGCTATGGGCTATTCTGAATCTAATGTTTTAGGTTTATAAGAACTGTATATAGCTTATTGTTAATACAATAACTTCTGTGTACAACCTGAGACAACAGCCAGAGAGGGAATTCGATTCGCTAAACATCGGAAGCATTTCCTGACACTCCGTTCATAATACACAATTTAATACCACTCTGTTTGTTCATTTCAAAGCTATACAATAAGTAGGAAGATGCTTTGGTTGTGTGCATAGTGCCAAGTGGTGAAACACATGTATCTAGTAATTTTAACAACTTGGGTTTAAATCCTTAATTTATTAAATATATGGCATAAGTATCTATTAATTGTAAAGAATAAAGAAACAAATTACTCCTTTCATTTTCAAAATAAGTGCCATATAGCATCTGGTTCTTAAACATTTGGCTATGGCATATCAACCGATGGTTAGTAACCGTAAGGTTTATGATGCTGGGTGAGAAGTTGGCAACACCAACCACTATCTCGTGGTAACCTGCATCATTAGTAACAAGGCCAGCAAACAGAGCATAGATTTTGAACAGTTTTGCAGATTTTAAGAGCATTTTTATTAATAGTAGGGTTTAGGTTTAGTTTCATTATAATTAGATAGAAAGTATAGTTGTTGTAGGGAAGTAAGTAGCGTTAGGTTATATAGGGTTGTTATGGATGGAGAGAAGAGGAGGGAATGGTGCTTTTGGAGCTTATTCACGAGATGTGGAAAGAGGTGTGTTGAGTCATATTTCACTTACTTTATACTTGGTTTTTTTTTTATTTGGATAAGATATAAACATTAATTTGATAATTTTACCATTTCAGGAGAAAGCTTAGGAAGGAATAGCTAAAAAGTTTAATGCCGTTACCGCTAATCAACGAACGTCAACGCAGATAAAGGAAAAGTATGATACAATGAAAAAAAAGCGTGCAGAGCAGAGGAGGGTTCAGTATGGTACAGGAGGAGGAAAACCACCTTCCCCTGAAACCTCATCGGCAGACAATCTCCTCAATTCATTGATGGGCACTACAGCCAGTGGTAGACTCAGATCTTGTTGGCAAGATGTTGATGCCAGGCAATGCTGGTGTGGATCTGCCCTAGTAGAAGGTAAGGAATTCCTGTAATAATATATCTGTGCTAAGCTGGCAATGGCCAGAAGTGCAGCATGCTCTTGGTGTATATACAGTAAAGAGCTGGAGCAGCATTTTCCCCTATAAATTTGAGGTATCAAATATATATTTATATTAATTTATTGAGACTTCATTCAGGCAGTGAATGGGGAAGGTGCCAAAGCTGTGTCACATTCACATATAACAGAACATAAAGTATCACCCTTGCTTATGATGAAATTCCTTTTCTTTTTTTTTTCCTACTTTTATGATATCTATTCTACATATTTCATGTATGAATGTTGTACGAACATGGGGCCTGTTAGAACATCTGATATATTTAGTGTGTCTGCCCACTGCACAAATGTTCCAGAATCAATTCTAGTTTTAATCAAGAAGGTTCCTTGGTATGGTCAGTTGGTGTGCAATACTGAGCAAAATGTGACATGTTAGTATATTTACTGGCATGTAACATGACTCCTGCACAACAAAATTGCTGGTCATATGACTATTTTACAGATGCTGCCTTAAAGAACATCTCTTGAGAGTGAAATTGTCTCATACCTCACAATATTTAAACCAACCTTGTTAGTAGAATTTCTTGAAAACATAATCCTCCATATTTTTGAAGGGCTGGTTGGAGTAAGGGACATCTTTGCATCCTCAGGAAAATTCCAACCCAATAATGTTTATGTAATCTGTATTCTGCATGTCAGAAGGATATGTTTTAGAAGAGTTTGTTTTTATGGAGGTAGGAGACCTAGTATATCTAGTGTTACAGGCAAAGATGGCATAAAATGCAATATGTAACTCAGTGTAGTAATAAATCATTTTGTAATTTTCAGACTGGGGAGACTATTCTTCGAAAACCCCCAGTACTGCAAGTAAGTTTGTTTAGACATGCAAGCCATCATGGAACTTAAAACAGTAAGAAATGCTCTGTCCGCGTGTATATTGGGCATATTTTAGTTTGTGTCTGTACATTTCTGCTGCTTACAAAAATATTGTATTCCATCCAAAATTCTGATACAGATTTCAGTAGAAGTAGACGTTTTGAGACTGAATAATAAAAAAAGTTCTGTTTGTAAATGGCTAAATACTAAGTTCAGCATTCTTCCAAGGATACAACTTTAAGGTTTTCAAGAAACCCCCCCCCCCCCTCACCGCAAACTATGCTTTGCAAATACTCGTATCACATCTACAGGAAATGTACATCTTGTTTGTTTCTTTTTTTGGGTATGAATTTTCAAATAGGAAGTTATTCATTTTTTGTCATCCTGCGAAGAGCATAGATATCACATAGCATGTGTAAATGGAATTGAAAGTTGATCTGGATTAACATGAAGTAGCTAGAGAAATAAGTTTTTGTAAAAGAGCCAGTAGAGAAAGTCAGGTGAGTTCAACACATCACCAAATATTTATATACAGGAAACTAAGGAAATTGGTATGTAAAAGAAGTGATCAACCAATTGTCAACACAATACATTGGTTGACAGAAACAGTTTTTATGTTAAGAGACAAATTGTCATGCTTGATGTATGAGCAAGTTTGAATAATGTGCACTTGCCCATAATAGAACAGCAATCATGGTTATGGGTTATCCTGTAGACATTAGCTATAATTTCTTTGTTGCTCAAACAAATGTCTAAAACTGCATCAGCCAATTGCGAACTGTGGCGTCAGATAATTCTCTCACAGAGAATGGTGTGTGTGTCATTTTTAGGCAAAGAGAGAAGAAATTCTCAAAACTCAAGTGTCTTCAAAATAGACATTTTGTATCTTTCTTCTGTTCAGGGTATAGAGCATACAGATAAAATGAATCAAACCCAGCATAAGAGAAAGAGCATTTATCAAATCACACTTTTGCAAAAAGTCAAAAGCTTACATTCCACTGAAACATTAAAAATGATGCAGATTAAGTTCGAGGGCATACCAAGCAGTTCGTTTTCAAGGTTTTGAAGACATTTGCTTTAAACTTAATTTTAAATTTTTTTTGTCTTAAGGGAATGTGAAATTTGACACATTATCAAAGCCTTTATGTTTAACATAAAAAAAATCTGATGTGTTACACTCACATGACTTTCTCTACTCTTGTACAAACTATTTTTACAAATGCTTATTCTCCATCTACTTCATGTTAATCGAGATAAACATTTGCAGACTCTATTTTATTGCTAAGTTTCTTGTAGATGTAAGGGGAATATATAATTACAAGGGCAATATAGAAATACAGTAGCCTTTAAGCATATATATATATATATATCTTAATAGCTGGTTGCTAGGTGCAGCACCATTCTCTTTGCCACAGATTAATACTCTTTGCATATACAAGACAAAAAAATAAATAACGAATTCCCATTTGAGAAAATAAGTATTAAAAATTTTAAGGGAATAACAAGCAATATCTCGAAAATGGTTCACTCAACAAAAAAAATGTATATGACATAAATTGTGTATTTTAATGTGATCTACATTTTTTGTGTAGTAAAATTTTGTCTATCTCTTATGGTTTACCGTTATGCAAAAATCGTTCACAATGAAGAATACTTTTGGAGACATTCCCAGAAAATTCAAGATATACATTTTATTTGTCATGAAAGTATCTTAAACATATGATATTTTAATCAAAATTGTTAGAGCCATTTTTGAGAAAATTAAAATTTTCGAAAAATGTTCCATGTAAAGGGTAATGTGGGGTGGGGGGATCTCGTGTCGCATCTCTGGAAGATACTGAATTTAAATACCAAGTTTGGTGTTTATCCAACTGTTCGTTTCTGAATTATGCTGTTCACAGACACACGGACATGTTTCCAAAAATGATATTTTTTGGATTCAGGGGGTCTCAAAATATATATTTCCTGTGAAATCTCGGTATCGAATTTTTGGGTGGAATACAATACTTCGTAGTAGAGAAAGTAATAGCTAAAAACAGTCACAGCATATCTTGAACTCAGCAGTGAGTTGAAAGATACAGCTTGTGTGACACTCCATATGCGCAAGAGAGGAGCAAGTGATATCAGAACTCGCATTGTAAACAAATGTGTAAGGTTACCTTGCTGGTTACTGACCCCCACCTCTCTTATTATGCAAGTGCTATTAAGCATATGTGCATCAGGAGTGAGGGACAGTATTTAAATTTGTACATGTGGCATTGTCCCTGAATGGCAATGTTTCCATGTATATGCAAGAAGCAATGAAATTGTGGCTCTGTAATAGCTGCTTGTTTCATTATCTGCATTTACAAAGAAGAAAAATAAACTACACCTTAGTTTCATTAGTGTGTAATCATAAATTTTGTGTTGTCCATAGATAGGAAACCAAGAATGTCGGCATCTCTTCATGGGAAGGACCTCTCATCTTGGGCGGCAGAGAGGAAAGTACTTACGACACTCCACCATCAGCTGCTTCAAAGAGAAGAGCTTGTGCAGAAGAAAAAAAAAATATTGGACCTAAAAATTATAGTGGCAGAAAATAAGTTGAAGAATAAATAAAGCAGTTTTTATTAAATAAGTGTTTTATTCCTAATTATTTACACTGAAAACATATTTATTCAATTGATAAACAGAAATTGCCTACATTTCATTAGAAAGAAAAATAAAATTATGAGTAGGAATCTGAAGATAAAAATGTAACACAAAGTAATTTACAACATTACCCAGAAGATTCATTAATTTTGTCTATTTGAGTCCAAGTCGCACAATACTTCACCAGGATTACAAAACCGGCTCACCTATGTGCCTACAGGTGATAAAATTATGTGAAACTTAGTATGTAATCTTTTACTTGATATAATTATTTACATCAATTTTGAAATTCCAAGCAGTCTTAAAAAGTATATATTCCTGTTAACCTGCATATTTAAACTTCTATAAAAATTATAAATAAATACCTTGTAGTTTTTTGAATATCTTTGCATAAAACAAAGATAGGATCCTGTATAGCTAATTTTAAATAACATTACTTAGAAAGCGGTGCGTAGAGGGATTCCAGCACAGTGCAACTGGAGAGAAACAGCAGTCTGTTATTGGATGTCTTGTCATTTGTTTACAGCATTTCAGTTGCACTAATTTGCTCATATGTAACTGTTAAATTTGGCATACAGTTGAGGAAAACTCCAACTTTCAATCTCATCCTATGGGAACCAACTTAACTACAATTTAAATGCCCACCTTTTTACCTTTGGGCTCTCAAATGAATACCATCTGGTTGTTATTGCATTATTGGTTGATGGAATAAATGAATTTAGCTTCAAGGTACCAGGGATCACTTTTGCATTGCTGTATCTTGCTTGAAAATGATCACTATGTTCAAAACCACTTCTGGATTATTCATAGCATTGGTGCTTTGGGGCACATAATCACTGTTAGCAGCGGGTGGTACTTTGGGAATCACATAGTTGTAGGTCTGGTGACAAAGTTAAGTTCTCCATTTTTACTTTCTCTACTATGTATAGTAAGTAGGGGAAGTATTGCATTCCACCCAAAAATTCGATACCGAGATTTCACCGGAAATACACGTTTTGAGACCTCCTGAATCCAAAAAAAGCATTTTTGGAAACATGTCCGTGTGTGTGTCTGTGTGTGTGTGTGTGTGTCTGTGAACAGCATAACTCAAAAACGAACAGTCGGATAAGCACCAAACTTGGTATTTAGGTTCAGTATCTTCTAGAGATGCGACACGAAGGTTTTCAAGAAAATCCCTCCACCCCAGACTACCCTTTTCATGGAAGATTTTTCGAAAATTTTATTTTTCTCAAAAATGGCTCTAACGATTTTGATGAAAATATCAAATGTTTAAGATAATGTCATGAGAAATGAAATGTATATCTCGAATTTTCTGGGAATGTCTCCAAAAGTATTCTTCATTGTGAACGACTTTTGCATAACTGGTAAACCATAAGAGATAGACAAAATTTTACTACACAAAGAATGTAGATCGCATTAAAATACACAACTTATGTCATATACATTTCTTTTGTAGAGTGAACCGTTTTCGAGATATTGCTTGTTATTTCCTTAAATTTTCCAATACTTATACTTTTTCGCAAATGCATTATTCATTTTTTTTATGTCCTGGACATGCAAAGAGAATGAAATGCGGCACATAGCAACCAGCGTTAAAATATTTGACTATCGCTTAAAAGCTACCATATTTCCCTTGCATCTACAAGAAAATTACCAATAAGATTGACATCTCGATAACATGAAGCATATGGAGAATAGGCGTTTGTAAAATTAGATTGTACAAGAGTAGAGAAAGTCATGTGAGTGTAACACATCAGATTTTTAAGTTTGTAAACATATTGCAGGTAACTAAGCTTAATGAGTTCTGCCCTGTGTTATGCTTGGAAACAATAAATCGCTTGAAGCAATAGTCATAGTCCTGTTTCTTCAGTTCTCATTATGCACAACTAACACAAAAAGCAACATTTAAAACGAAATAGCAGAGAAAGGCTTAATAGAATGTCAGATTCCAGTTGCCAACTTACACGATTAATCATAGCCCATCACGTTTGTACGGCGTAACCGTGCTGCTGCTCTCATCAGCGGTCTATGTTCTAAAACCCTATGCTTTAACACAAAGTGTTTAAAAGCTTACTTCTAATCCTGATATTAACACATTTGAAACAAAATATATCACATTCCTTCTGTATTTTTCCCAGATTTTAATATTAAGGGATTAAATATGATATTGTGGTTTAAAATTTTCATACTAAAAAGTGATTGTTTTCTTATTATGAGTAAATGGTATTTTGAATAAGGAAATCCACGCTGTTTTTATCTACAAAACAATGTATTGTTCTTATCCTCGATTATTCTGTATTCCGAGAAAAAATTGCTTTTATGTGCATGTATAAGAAAAATGTTAAGCTGTAAAACCTAAAATAATTTGATTTGCTGAAAAATATAAAATGTATGGAACACAAACTAAAATTGAGAGAAAGTGATGTGGAAAGATTATATACTTCTAGTTGTTAGACTCTATCTGCCTGTAAATAGTCCACAAATGTTCTGCGAGTAGCATCGCGCGCACTTCCTGGATGTTTGCATCTATTGGAGGAACATCTTCATGGATATTATGCAGCACAGCACATGCTACAATTACCTCCTGAACGAGATCAACATTTGTCTGGATTCCCAGGGAACAAATGGGGAATCTTGCTTTCAGGACATCATAGCATCTTTCAGCAACATTTTGTGTTCGAATCTGTGATTCATTATACAGCTGTTCCTCTGGTAACTGAGGTATGGGCCTACTGCACATGCTGAGTCACACAACATAATACTGTTTGCAAATTCATTATTCTCCAGGTGGTTTCTCAACCTGGAGTGGTTATAAATTGTGATTCATTATACAGCTGTTCCTCTGGTAACTGAGGTATGGGCCTACTGCACATGCTGAGTCACACAACATAATACTGTTTGCAAATTCATTATTCTCCAGGTGGTTTCTCAACCTGGAGTGGTTATAAATTGTGATTCATTATACAGCTGTTCCTCTGGTAACTGAGATATGGGCCTACTGCACATGCTGAGTCACACAACATAATACTGTTTGCAAATTCATTATTCTCCAGGCGGTTTCTCAACCTGGAGTGCTTATAAATTGTGATTGATTATACAGCTGTTCCTCTGGTAACTGAGGTATGGGCCTACTGCACATGCTGAGTCACACAACATAATACTGTTTGCAAATTCATTATTCTCCAGGCGGTTTCTCAACCTGGAGTGGTTATAAATTGTGATTCATTATACAGCTGTTCCTCTGGTAACTGAGATATGGGCCTACTGCACATGCTGAGTCACACAACATAATACTGTTTGCAAATTCATTATTCTCCAGGCGGTTTCTCAACCTGGAGTGGTTATAAATTGTGATTCATTATACAGCTGTTCCTCTGGTAACTGAGGTATGGGCCTACTGCACATGCTGAGTCACACAACATAATACTGTTTGCAAATTCATTATTCTCCAGGTGGTTTCTCAACCTGGAGTGGTTATAAATTGTGATTGATTATACAGCTGTTCCTCTGGTAACTGAGGTATGGGCCTACCGCACATGCTGAGTCACACAACATAATACTGTTTGCAAATTCATTATTCTCCAGGTGGTTTCTCAACCTGGAGTGGTTATAAATTGTGATTCATTATACAGCTGTTCCTCTGGTAACTGAGATATGGGCCTACTGCACATGCTGAGTCACACAACATAATACTGTTTGCAAATTCATTATTCTCCAGGCGGTTTCTCAACCTGGAGTGGTTATAAATTGTGATTCATTATACAGCTGTTCCTCTGGTAACTGAGGTATGGTTTCTCAGGTTTCTCAACCTGGAGTGCTTATAAATTGTGATTGATTATACAGCTGTTCCTCTGGTAACTGAGGTATGGGCCTACTGCACATGCTGAGTCACACAACATAATACTGTTTGCAAATTCATTATTCTCCAGGCGGTTTCTCAACCTGGAGTGGTTATAAATTGTGATTCATTATACAGCTGTTCCTCTGGTAACTGAGATATGGGCCTACTGCACATGCTGAGTCACACAACATAATACTGTTTGCAAATTCATTATTCTCCAGGCGGTTTCTCAACCTGGAGTGGTTATAAATTGTGATTCATTATACAGCTGTTCCTCTGGTAACTGAGGTATGGGCCTACTGCACATGCTGAGTCACACAACATAATACTGTTTGCAAATTCATTATTCTCCAGGTGGTTTCTCAACCTGGAGTGGTTATAAATTGTGATTGATTATACAGCTGTTCCTCTGGTAACTGAGGTATGGGCCTACCGCACATGCTGAGTCACACAACATAATACTGTTTGCAAATTCATTATTCTCCAGGTGGTTTCTCAACCTGGAGTGGTTATAAATTGTGATTCATTATACAGCTGTTCCTCTGGTAACTGAGATATGGGCCTACTGCACATGCTGAGTCACACAACATAATACTGTTTGCAAATTCATTATTCTCCAGGTGGTTTCTCAACCTGGAGTGGTTATAAATTGTGATTCATTATACAGCTGTTCCTCTGGTAACTGAGATATGGGCCTACTGCACATGCTGAGTCACACAACATAATACTGTTTGCAAATTCATTATTCTCCAGGCGGTTTCTCAACCTGGAGTGGTTATAAATTGTGATTCATTATACAGCTGTTCCTCTGGTAACTGAGGTATGGGCCTACTGCACATGCTGAGTCACACAACATAATACTGTTTGCAAATTCATTATTCTCCAGGTGGTTTCTCAACCTGGAGTGGTTATAAATTGTGATTCATTATACAGCTGTTCCTCTGGTAACTGAGGTATGGGCCTACTGCACATGCTGAGTCACACAACATAATACTGTTTGCAAATTCATTATTCTCCAGGCGGTTTCTCAACCTGGAGTGGTTATAAATTGTGATTCATTATACAGCTGTTCCTCTGGTAACTGAGATATGGGCCTACTGCACATGCTGAGTCACACAACATAATACTGTTTGCAAATTCATTATTCTCCAGGCGGTTTCTCAACCTGGAGTGGTTATAAATTGTGATTCATTATACAGCTGTTCCTCTGGTAACTGAGGTATGGGCCTACTGCACATGCTGAGTCACACAACATAATACTGTTTGCAAATTCATTATTCTCCAGGTGGTTTCTCAACCTGGAGTGGTTATAAATTGTGATTGATTATACAGCTGTTCCTCTGGTAACTGAGGTATGGGCCTACCGCACATGCTGAGTCACACAACATAATACTGTTTGCAAATTCATTATTCTCCAGGTGGTTTCTCAACCTGGAGTGGTTATAAATTGTGATTCATTATACAGCTGTTCCTCTGGTAACTGAGGTATGGGCCTACCGCACATGCTGAGTCACACAACATAATACTGTTTGCAAATTCATTATTCTCCAGGTGGTTTCTCAACCTGGAGTGCTTATAAATTGTGATTGATTATACAGCTGTTCCTCTGGTAACTGAGATATGGGCCTACTGCACATGCTGAGTCACACAACATAATACTGTTTGCAAATTCATTATTCTCCAGGCGGTTTCTCAACCTGGAGTGGTTATAAATTGTGATTCATTATACAGCTGTTCCTCTGGTAACTGAGGTATGGGCCTACTGCACATGCTGAGTCACACAACATAATACTGTTTGCAAATTCATTATTCTCCAGGTGGTTTCTCAACCTGGAGTGGTTATAAATTGTGATTGATTATACAGCTGTTCCTCTGGTAACTGAGGTATGGGCCTACCGCACATGCTGAGTCACACAACATAATACTGTTTGCAAATTCATTATTCTCCAGGTGGTTTCTCAACCTGGAGTGGTTATAAATTGTGATTCATTATACAGCTGTTCCTCTGGTAACTGAGGTATGGGCCTACCGCACATGCTGAGTCACACAACATAATACTGTTTGCAAATTCATTATTCTCCAGGTGGTTTCTCAACCTGGAGTGGTTATAAATTGTGATTCATTATACAGCTGTTCCTCTGGTAACTGAGGTATGGGCCTACCGCACATGCTGAGTCACACAACATAATACTGTTTGCAAATTCATTATTCTCCAGGTGGTTTCTCAACCTGGAGTGCTTATAAATTGTGATTGATTATACAGCTGTTCCTCTGGTAACTGAGATATGGGCCTACTGCACATGCTGAGTCACACAACATAATACTGTTTGCAAATTCATTATTCTCCAGGTGGTTTCTCAACCTGGAGTGGTTATAAATTGTGATTCATTATACAGCTGTTCCTCTGGTAACTGAGATATGGGCCTACTGCACATGCTGAGTCACACAACATAATACTGTTTGCAAATTCATTATTCTCCAGGTGGTTTCTCAACCTGGAGTGGTTATAAATTGTGATTCATTATACAGCTGTTCCTCTGGTAACTTAGATATGGGCCTACTGCACATGCTGAGTCACACAACATAATACTGTTTGCAAATTCATTATTCTCCAGGTGGTTTCTCAACCTGGAGTGCTTATAAATTGTGATTGATTATACAGCTGTTCCTCTGGTAACTGAGATATGGGCCTACTGCACATGCTGAGTCACACAACATAATACTGTTTGCAAATTCATTATTCTCCAGGTGGTTTCTCAACCTGGAGTGCTTATAAATTGTGATTGATTATACAGCTGTTCCTCTGGTAACTGAGATATGGGCCTACTGCACATGCTGAGTCACACAACATAATACTGTTTGCAAATTCATTATTCTCCAGGTGGTTTCTCAACCTGGAGTGCTTATAAATTGTGATTGATTATACAGCTGTTCCTCTGGTAACTGAGATATGGGCCTACTGCACATGCTGAGTCACACAACATAATACTGTTTGCAAATTCATTATTCTCCAGGCGGTTTCTCAACCTGGAGTGCTTATAAATTGTGATTCATTATACAGCTGTTCCTCTGGTAACTGAGATATGGCCCTACTGCACATGCTGAGTCACACAACATAATACTGTTTGCAAATTCATTATTCTCCAGGTGGTTTCTCAACCTGGAGTGCTTATAAATTGTGATTCATTATACAGCTGTTCCTCAGGTAACTGAGGTATGGGCCTACTGCACATGCTGAGTCACACAACATAATACTGTTTGCAAATTCATTATTCTCCAGGTGGTTTCTCAACCTGGAGTGCTTATAAATTGTGATTGATTATACAGCTGTTCCTCTGGTAACTGAGGTATGGGCCTACCGCACATGCTGAGTCACACAACATAATACTGTTTGCAAATTCATTATTCTCCAGGCGGTTTCTCAACCTGGAGTGGTTATAAATTGTGATTCATTATACAGCTGTTCCTCTGGTAACTGAGGTATGGGCCTACCGCACATGCTGAGTCACACAACATAATACTGTTTGCAAATTCATTATTCTCCAGGCGGTTTCTCAACCTGGAGTGGTTATAAATTGTGATTCATTATACAGCTGTTCCTCTGGTAACTGAGGTATGGGCCTACCGCACATGCTGAGTCACACAACATAATACTGTTTGCAAATTCATTATTCTCCAGGCGGTTTCTCAACCTGGAGTGGTTATAAATTGTGATTCATTATACAGCTGTTCCTCTGGTAACTGAGGTATGGGCCTACCGCACATGCTGAGTCACACAACATAATACTGTTTGCAAATTCATTATTCTCCAGGCGGTTTCTCAACCTGGAGTGGTTTTAAATTGTGATTCATTATACAGCTGTTCCTCAGGTAACTGAGGTATGGGCCTACTGCACATGCTGAGTCACACAACATAATACTGTTTGCAAATTCATTATTCTCCAGGCGGTTTCTCAACCTGGAGTGGTTATAAATTGTGATTCATTATACAGCTGTTCCTCAGGTAACTGAGGTATGGGCCTACTGCACATGCTGAGTCACAATACATAATACTGTTTGCAAATTCATTATTCTCCAGGCGGTTTCTCAACCTGGAGTGGTTGTAAATTGTGATTCATTATACAGCTGTTCCTCTGGTAACTGAGGTATGGGCCTACCGCACATGCTGAGTCACACAACATAATACTGTTTGCAAATTCATTATTCTCCAGGTGGTTTCTCAACCTGGAGTGGTTATAAATTGTGATTCATTATACAGCTGTTCCTCTGGTAACTGAGGTATGGGCCTACTGCACATGCTGAGTCACACAACATAATACTGTTTGCAAATTCATTATTCTCCAGGTGGTTTCTCAACCTGGAGTGCTTATAAATTGTGATTGATTATACAGCTGTTCCTCTGGTAACTGAGATATGGGCCTACTGCACATGCTGAGTCACACAACATAATACTGTTTGCAAATTCATTATTCTCCAGGCGGTTTCTCAACCTGGAGTGGTTATAAATTGTGATTCATTATACAGCTGTTCCTCTGGTAACTGAGGTATGGGCCTACTGCACATGCTGAGTCACACAACATAATACTGTTTGCAAATTCATTATTCTCCAGGTGGTTTCTCAACCTGGAGTGGTTATAAATTGTGATTGATTATACAGCTGTTCCTCTGGTAACTGAGGTATGGGCCTACCGCACATGCTGAGTCACACAACATAATACTGTTTGCAAATTCATTATTCTCCAGGTGGTTTCTCAACCTGGAGTGGTTATAAATTGTGATTCATTATACAGCTGTTCCTCTGGTAACTGAGGTATGGGCCTACCGCACATGCTGAGTCACACAACATAATACTGTTTGCAAATTCATTATTCTCCAGGTGGTTTCTCAACCTGGAGTGGTTATAAATTGTGATTCATTATACAGCTGTTCCTCTGGTAACTGAGGTATGGGCCTACCGCACATGCTGAGTCACACAACATAATACTGTTTGCAAATTCATTATTCTCCAGGTGGTTTCTCAACCTGGAGTGCTTATAAATTGTGATTGATTATACAGCTGTTCCTCTGGTAACTGAGATATGGGCCTACTGCACATGCTGAGTCACACAACATAATACTGTTTGCAAATTCATTATTCTCCAGGTGGTTTCTCAACCTGGAGTGGTTATAAATTGTGATTCATTATACAGCTGTTCCTCTGGTAACTGAGATATGGGCCTACTGCACATGCTGAGTCACACAACATAATACTGTTTGCAAATTCATTATTCTCCAGGTGGTTTCTCAACCTGGAGTGGTTATAAATTGTGATTCATTATACAGCTGTTCCTCTGGTAACTGAGATATGGGCCTACTGCACATGCTGAGTCACACAACATAATACTGTTTGCAAATTCATTATTCTCCAGGTGGTTTCTCAACCTGGAGTGCTTATAAATTGTGATTGATTATACAGCTGTTCCTCTGGTAACTGAGATATGGGCCTACTGCACATGCTGAGTCACACAACATAATACTGTTTGCAAATTCATTATTCTCCAGGTGGTTTCTCAACCTGGAGTGCTTATAAATTGTGATTGATTATACAGCTGTTCCTCTGGTAACTGAGATATGGGCCTACTGCACATGCTGAGTCACACAACATAATACTGTTTGCAAATTCATTATTCTCCAGGCGGTTTCTCAACCTGGAGTGCTTATAAATTGTGATTCATTATACAGCTGTTCCTCTGGTAACTGAGATATGGCCCTACTGCACATGCTGAGTCACACAACATAATACTGTTTGCAAATTCATTATTCTCCAGGTGGTTTCTCAACCTGGAGTGCTTATAAATTGTGATTCATTATACAGCTGTTCCTCAGGTAACTGAGGTATGGGCCTACTGCACATGCTGAGTCACACAACATAATACTGTTTGCAAATTCATTATTCTCCAGGTGGTTTCTCAACCTGGAGTGCTTATAAATTGTGATTGATTATACAGCTGTTCCTCTGGTAACTGAGGTATGGGCCTACCGCACATGCTGAGTCACACAACATAATACTGTTTGCAAATTCATTATTCTCCAGGCGGTTTCTCAACCTGGAGTGGTTATAAATTGTGATTCATTATACAGCTGTTCCTCTGGTAACTGAGGTATGGGCCTACCGCACATGCTGTGTCACACAACATAATACTGTTTGCAAATTCATTATTCTCCAGGCGGTTTCTCAACCTGGAGTGGTTATAAATTGTGATTCATTATACAGCTGTTCCTCTGGTAACTGAGGTATGGGCCTACCGCACATGCTGAGTCACACAACATAATACTGTTTGCAAATTCATTATTCTCCAGGCGGTTTCTCAACCTGGAGTGGTTATAAATTGTGATTCATTATACAGCTGTTCCTCTGGTAACTGAGGTATGGGCCTACCGCACATGCTGAGTCACACAACATAATACTGTTTGCAAATTCATTATTCTCCAGGCGGTTTCTCAACCTGGAGTGGTTTTAAATTGTGATTCATTATACAGCTGTTCCTCAGGTAACTGAGGTATGGGCCTACTGCACATGCTGAGTCACACAACATAATACTGTTTGCAAATTCATTATTCTCCAGGCGGTTTCTCAACCTGGAGTGGTTATAAATTGTGATTCATTATACAGCTGTTCCTCAGGTAACTGAGGTATGGGCCTACTGCACATGCTGAGTCACAATACATAATACTGTTTGCAAATTCATTATTCTCCAGGCGGTTTCTCAACCTGGAGTGGTTGTAAATTGTGATTCATTATACAGCTGTTCCTCTGGTAACTGAGGTATGGGCCTACCGCACATGCTGAGTCACACAACATAATACTGTTTGCAAATTCATTATTCTCCAGGTGGTTTCTCAACCTGGAGTGGTTATAAATTGTGATTCATTATACAGCTGTTCCTCTGGTAACTGAGGTATGGGCCTACTGCACATGCTGAGTCACACAACATAATACTGTTTGCAAATTCATTATTCTCCAGGTGGTTTCTCAACCTGGAGTGGTTATAAATTGTGATTGATTATACAGCTGTTCCTCTGGTAACTGAGGTATGGGCCTACTGCATATGCTGAGTCACACAACATAATACTGTTTGCAAATTCATTATTCTCCAGGCGGTTTGTCAACCTGGAGTGGTTATAAATTGTGGAATCATGTGCAGAACCAGGCCATTGTGCCACAATGTCTGTTAGCATCAATTTGGCATCCACCAAGGTCTGTGGTAGTGCTCTGCCTCCTCACCACCTGGAGATTTGATCCTAAAACTCTTGGAAAAGCTGCAATTTCAAAAAACTTTGCCTGAACAACTCCTCACTTGTTGTGCTTGTGGTGACTGATGTATCTCGGCCGTAATGAGGTAGTGACACTCTTGATGATGCTGCCACACCAACAGAGGTGTAGGTGCCAGCTGTTGCAATCTGTCATTAACAGCTGGCTGAAAGGCACGCATTTCTGAAAAAAGAAAAGTTCTTATTGTTTCTTTTTGTACAAGTAGAATTGAGGCTTTAAGTGATGAGCATCCTGAAAATACAAACATCAGCTCTAGCAATATGTCTAAAACAACTCTTTGTGATAAGGTAGCATATACCTTTTTATAATCTCAGATTCAAAGGTTAATGATTTTACAAAAAATATGCTAACACATCTGTAAAGCATTTCAGTAACATGTAAAAGTAAATAAGTCTCATAGTACTACGCTTATGCACAGCAGAGGTGGGTGATGTGGCCATCTCTCAGGTGGAAAGTTAACTTACGAGGCCTACTACGTCTCCTCACTTTCCTTACAATGCACCAGGACTTAAAATCCTCACTCCCATGAGTGGGATCTAACCAGCTAGCCCTAAGCATAGGACAGTAACATCATAGAAACAGCATTTATTCTTTAAGAAATATTGTACAGTGAAGAGACTAATAAAACATTCACACAAAACAGGAAATAAGCTTGAAAGAAAATGCATTAATGTTGATTCCTTAAAATATATACATAAGCTTTTGTTTCAGACTAATATTTTCAAAGTAGGGAAAAATGTTGGCATCAGCAAACAGTCAAAAGTGTTCTAATGCATGTGTGTAGCACTATTTGATTTAGATTTCTCAAGCATTTATTTTGCAGTTAATGCAAACAGTCAAAAGTGTTCTAATGCATGTGGTTAGAACCATTTGATTTAGGTTTCTCAAGCATTTATTTTGCAGCTGATGCAAACAGTCAAAAGTGTTCTAATGCATAACAAAATGTGATAGGCACCAGTGGCGGCTAGTGACCTGTTGCAATGGGTGTGCAGTTTGTTACTTGCTCTTTTTCTGATATACATGCGCGCACGCACACACACACACAATCAATGCAAAAAAGAAAAGTTGACTCACTAAAAAGCTCTTACAGTTTCCAATCTCTTTCACTGTTTCACATCAGCTTACAGGACATGGCGATACATGAAGTTCATTCGGCAAACTTCTTAGTTGCAAACTTGTCTATTACTCTCTCATTGAAGTCTGAAATATCCCTTACAAGGCTTTTCTCTGTTAACAACATGGCTAGAGAGCCAGGCGTTCTTCTGACATCGTGGACCGAAGGGAGGTTTTTACGTGTTTTAAACTTGAAAAACACCTTTCAGTTTCACTAGTTGACATTGGTACTGTCACAAGTATTTCAGTAATTTAGAAACTTCACAGTACGTTTTCTCTAGATTATTTTCCACAATAAATCCTAAACGATCTACAGCACCCGATACATTTCTGAATGCTCTGCGCATGTACATCAATTGCAACTCCGTTCGTAATCTGGTCGTGTCTATGAATGGATATGCTTCAGTTAAGGTATATGTATGTATTTCTCCGGATACGTTTTGTTGTATTCGTCAAATCTTTTGGAAATGAAGTAATTTGATGCGACAAGGTGTTTGTGATATGAAAACCTCTCCTTTGCTTGTAGCAGAATCACGTTACACACCTCTGTCGCAGCAGCTTTTCTTGACAAGTGGTCAACCTTACGTCGTTTTACAGCCTCTGCTGAATAACATGGGTTCTCGGCTATATCATCAATGCTTCGTCTAACATCCTTTATTGCACTTCCTTTATTGTTCCAATGGCAGATTTTGCAAATACTGCATCAATGGATCGTCTTTGGAACTGATTAGATAGCACATCCACATGTGGCATTATAATGAAGAATATTTCTAGCCAGAACAAGAAGTCTGGCTGTATCAGTTTAAGGCGCAGTCCTCTAGCCTGAACTATTGTGTTGCTTTGTTTACTGCTCCTCTCTATGTTCTCTAAATATTCGGTAATTGATTCCTTATGCTCGAAAACTGTTTGCACTAATCGGGATTTGAAATTCCATTTATTGTTGAAACTCCAGGTATCCTCCTACCTACAATCTCATCCAAAACACGAACTCGTTGCGGAGAATTAGAAAAAAATACAGGAATTTCATTTAAGTCCACGAAAAATATTCAAATTTCCGTATTTTGACTTGCTGCTTGCGCCATAATTAAATTCAATTTGTGTGCATAGCAATGCATGTAGTGAGCGAAAGGGTAATGTTTCTTCACCAATGCTTGTTCACCAGCATCCTGCCCACTCATGACATTTGCGCCGTCATAACTCTGAGACACGATTTTGTGTTTTTCAGTTTCAGATACCACCATTGAGAGCGCGTTTTTTAAGCATAGGGAGAGAGCGTTCACATCTTGTCCATCTGGATTTTAAAATGTGCAGAATCTTTCCAATGGCTTACCACTTGGTAGCAGGTAACGAAACACAACCACCATTTGAAAAAGAGATGAAATATCAGATGTTTCGTCGCAATTACAGCGGTATAGTCTGCTTTAGAAATTTCGCTCTTAATTTCTTCTTGGCATACGTCAAGCATAGGTGCAACAGATCATTCTGTATTTCTTTCGACGTTCCTCGAAAAACGCTGGCCTGCTGGAGATGATCTTTCACTGTGGAATCTAATTCTGCGGTGAAGTTTATCAGTCCACGAAACACTCCAGGGTTCAATGAACTTTGACTTTCGTCGTGTCCCATGAGAGCTAACTAGAATGCTCCGCAGAACTTTATGCAATTAATTATCTGCGACAAGACATATCTGTTCTTAGTAACTTCCTCATTGTGCTTTTCCACATTACGCCTAAAAGCACTGTCTAACTGCTGAGATATATTATATTTTCCCAGAACATTTAGTTCTAATTGGCAATTTATATGGGCAATTGAGATCTCATGTTTTGCCATTTTTTGTTTTAAATTACCAATATCACCACAATCATTATTTGTCCAGGTGCCGTTTCTCTCACTCGCAAACAATAAACACGGAAAACAGAAGAGCCGGTTAGTTGCTTCACGAGCACATATCCACGAACAACTTTTATACACACTTTTGTTAAACTTTCTTGTAAAAGTCTTCTCTTTACAATTAGTCGAACTAAATCGATTGGTGGCAGCGGTCTGCCTTCGTTTTTAATTTGCAGCTTTTCTTCTAAGGATAAACTCGAAAGGTTTATCTCTTTTAGTTTCGCAACGCTATTCATTTTCACAATTACACAGATTCAAATCTACTGCTATGAACCACACAGAACGATGAACCGACTCAGCCACTAGGAACACAAACATAACAAATAAAAATGTAAACACCGTATGAAATTAACTAACTCAAACTGAAATATTTACCGTAGTATATTATGCAGAATAATTATATGCATTTATAATACTTTAATCTAAATAGATGTAATGTGTTTGCAGCATTAACATAACTCTCACGTTAATACAGAAAATGGCTAGATTGTACTTAGAAACGTACAGTTGGCTAAGTGTGGAGCAGGTTAATCGCAACTTCTGCTAGACAACAGCGAGGGAAATGGTCGTAGCGAAGTTGTATGGGAACGCAGTGCGCCTGCGCCATAGCAATCGCATCTCTTGGGCTTGTCGATTACACTGCGTTAACTCGCCGTACTTTCAAATACAAGCATTGCCCCGCTCCCCGCGACCTCTCACCCTAAAGTTTCCTTTGCCAGTCGCAAAATCTCGTTTGTGCGTCTCTCAGCTCGTTGACCAAATGCACTGGCGTATGTCAAAGAAGGCGCGGGGAGTTTAAATAGCTTTTCATACAGAAGAAAGTTTGACATTTGCCCTTCTTCTATACATACCTATAGAGGCAAATGCATATTCACATATAGGGAAAAATTAGTGGGTGTGCATTTGCAAGTATGCAATCACCCAAGAACCGCCACTGATAGGCACCCTTTGATTTAGGTATCTCAAGCATTTAATTTGCAGTTGATGTAAACAGTCAAAAGTGTTCTAATGCATGTGGTTAGCACCATATGATTTAGGTTTCTCAAGCATTTATTTTGCAGCTGATGTAAATAGTCACAAGTGTTCTAATGCATGTGGTTAGCATCATTTCATTTAGGTTTCTCAAGCATTTATTTTGCAGCTGATGCAAACAGTCAAAAGTGTTGTAATGCATAACAAAATGCCGTTAGCACCATTTGATTTAGGTTTCTCAAGCATTTATTTTGCAGCTGATGCAAACAGTCAAGTGTTCCAATGCATGTGGTTAGCATCATTCGATTTAGGTTTCTCAAGCATCTATTTTGCAGCTAATGTAAACAGTCACAAGTGTTCTAATGCATAACAAAATATGGTTAGCATCATTTCATTTCGGTTTCTCAAGCATTTATTTTGCAGCTGATGCAAACAGTCAAGTGTTGTAATGCATGTGGTTAGCATCATTAGATTTAGATTTCTCAAGGATTTATTTTGCACCTGATGCAAACAGTCAAAAGTGTTCTAATGCATAACAAAATGTGGTTAGCATCATTTGATGTAGGTTTCTCAAGCATTTATTTTGCAGTTCCTGTAAACAGTCAAAAGTGTTCTAATAAACAACAAAATGTGGTTAGCATCATTTCATTAAGGTTTCTCAACATTTATTTTGCAGCTGATGTAAACAGTCAAAAGTGTTCTAATGCATAACAAAATGTGGTTAGCATCATTTCATTAAGGTTTCTCAACATTTATTTTTCAGTTGATGTAAATAGTCAAAAGTGTTCTAATGCATGTGGTTAGCATCATTTGATTTAGGTTTCTCAAGCATTTATTTTGCAGCTGACGCAAACAGTCAAAAGTGTTCTAATGCATAACAAAAATGTGGTTAGCATCATTTGATTTAGGTTTCTCAAGCATTTGTTTTGCAGCTGATGCAAACAGTCAAAAGGTTGTAATGCATAACAAAATGTGGTTAGCATCATTTATTTATGTTTCTCAAGCATTTATTTTGCAACTGATGCATACAGTCAAAAGTGGTCTAATGCATAACAAAATGTGGTTAGCATAATTTGATTTAGGTTTCTCAAGCATTTGTTTTGCAGCTGATGCAAACAGTCAAAAGTGTTCTAATGCATAACAAAATGTGGTCAGCATCATTTGATTTAGGTTTCTCAAGCATTTATTTTGCAGCTGATGCAAACAGTCAAAAGTGTTCTAATGCATGTGGTTAGCACCATTTGATTTAGGTTTCTCAAGCATTTATTTTGTAGCTGATGCAAACAGTTGAAAGTGTTGTAATGCATAACAAAATGTGGTTAGCATCATTTGATTTTGGTTTCTCAAGCATTTATTTTGCAACCGATGTAAACAGTCAAAAGTGTTCTAATGCATATGGTTAGCATCATTTGATTTAGGGTTCTCAAGCATTTATTTTGCAGCTGATGCAACCAGTTAAAGTGTTCTAGTGCATAGCAAAATGTGGTTAGCATTATTTATTTAGGTTTCTCAAGCATTTATTTTGCAGCTGATGTATACATTCAAAAGTGTTCTAATGCATAACAAAATGTGTTTAGCACAATTTGATTTAGGTTTCTCAAACATTTGTTTTGCAGCTGATGCAGACAGTCAAGTGTTCCAATGCATGTGGTTAGCATCATTTGATTTAGGTTTCTCAAGCATCTATTTTGCAGCTGATGTAAACAGTCACAAGTGTGCTAATGCATAACAAAATGTGGTTAGCATCATTTCATTTAGGTTTCCCAAGCATTTATTTTGCAGCTGATGCAAACAGTCCAGTGTTGTATTGCATGTGGTTAGCATCATTTGATTTAGATTTCTCAAGCATTTATTTTGCAGCTGATGCAAACAGTCAAAAGTGTTTTAATGCATAACAAAATGTGGTTAACATCATTTGATTTAGGTTTCATAAGCATTTATTTTGCAGATGATGCAAAAGTTACAAGTGTTCTAATGCATGTGGTTAGCATCATTTGATTTAGGTTTATCAAGCATTTATTTTGCAGTTCCTGTAAACAGTCAAAAGAGTTCTAATGCATAACAAAATGTGGTTAGCATCATTTCATTAACGTTTCTCAACATTTATTTTGCAGCTGATGTTAACAGTGAAAAGTGTTCTAATGCATAACAAAATGTGGTTAGCATCATTCATTTAGGTTTCTCAAGCATTTATTTTGCAGCTGATGCATACAGTGAAAGGTGTTCTAATGCATAACAAATTGTGGTTAGCATAATTTGATTTAGGTTTCTCAAGCATTTGTGTTGCAGTTGATGTAAATAGTCAAAAGTGTTCTAATGCATAACAAAATGTGGTAGGCATCATTTCATTTAGGCTTTTCAAGCATTCGTTTTGCAGCTGATGCAAACAGTCAAAAGTGTTGTAATACATCACAAAATGTGGTTAGCACCATATGATTTAGGTTTCTCATGCATTGGTTTTGCAGCTGATGTAAACAGTCAAAAGTGTTCTAATGCATAACAAAATGTGGTTAGCATCATTTGATTTAGGTTTCTCAAGGATATATTTTGCATCTGATGTAAACATTCAAAAGTATTCTAATGCATAACAAAATGTGGTTAGCTTCATTTGATTTAGGTTTCTCAAGCATTTCTTTTGCAGCTTATGCAAACAGTCAAAAGTGTTGTAATGCATAATCAAATGTGGTTAGCACCATTTGATTTAGGTTTCTCAAGCATTTGTTTTGCAGCTGATGTAAACAGTCAAATTTGTTCTAATGCATACAAAATGTGGTAGGCACCATTTGATTTAGGTTTCTCAACCATTTATTTTGCAGTTGATGTAAGTAGTCAAAAGTGTTCTAATGCATGTGGTTAGCGCCAGTTGATTTAGGTTTCTCAAGCATTTGTGTTTCAGATGATGTAAACAGTCAGAAGTTTTCTATTGCATGTGGTTAGCACCATTTGATTTAGGCTTCTCAAGCATTTATTTTGCAGCTGATGTAAACAGTCAAAAGTGTTTTAATACATAACAAAATGTGGTTAGCACCATGTGATTTAGGTTTCTCAAGCATTTGTTTTGCATCTGATGCAAATGGTCAAAGGTGTTCTAGTGCGTAACAAAAAGCTGGTTAGCACCATTTGATTTAGATTTCTCAAGGATTTATTTTTCAGTTGATGTAAACAGTGAAAAGTGTTCTGGTGCATAACAAAATGTGGTTAGCACCATTTGATTTAGGTTGCTCAATCATTTGTTTGGCAGATGATGTAAACAGTCAAAAGTGTTCTAATGCATGTGCTTAGCACCATTTGATTTAGGTTTCTGAAGCATTTGCTTTGTAGTTGATGTAAATAGTCAAAAGTGTTCTAACGCACGTGGTTAGTATCATTTGATTTAGGTTTCCCAAGCATTTGCTTTGTAGTTAATGTAAATATTCATGGTTAGCACCATTTGATTTACGTTTCTCAAGCATTTGTTTGGCAGATGATGTAAACAGTCAAAAGTGTTCTGGTGCATAACAAAATGTGGTTAGCACCATTTGATTTAGGTTTCTCAAGCATTTGTTTGGCAGATGATGTAAACAGTCAAAAGTCTTCTAATGCATGTGGTTAGCATCATTTGATTTAGGTTTCCCAAGCATTTGTTTGGCAGATGATTTAAACAGTCAAAAGTGTTCTAATGCATGTGGTTAGCATCATTTGATTTAGGTTTCTCAAGCATTCGTTTTGCAGCTGCTGTAAACAGTCAAAAGTGTTCTAATACATCCCAAAATGTGGTTAGCATCATTTGATTTAGGTTTCTCCAGGATTTTTTTGGCATCTGAAGTAAACATTCAAAAGTGTTGTAATGCATAACAAAATGTGGTTAGCATCATTTGATATAGGTTTCTCAAGCATTTCTTTTGGAGGTGATGCAAACAGTCAAAAGTGTTCTAATGCATAACAAAATGTGGTTAGCACCATTTGATTTAAGTTTCTCAAGGATGTACCTTTTGCAGTTGATGTAAACAGTCAAAAGTGTTCTACTGCATTTGGTTATCACCATCTGACTTAGGTTTCTCAAGCGTTTGTTTTGCAGTTCATGTAAACAGTCACAAGTGATCTAATGGATATGGTTAGCATCATTTGATTTAGGTTTCTCAAGCATTTATTTTCCAGCTTCTGTAAACTGTCAAAAGTGTTGCATTGCATAACAAAATGTGGTTAGCATCATTTGATTTAGGTTTCTTAAGCATTTATTTTGCAACTGATGCAAACAGTCAAAAGTGTTCTAATGCATGTGGTTAGCACCATTTGATTTACGTTTCGCAAACATTTATTTTCTGCTGATGTAAACAGTCACAAGTGTTCTAATGCATGTGGTTAGCACCATTTGATTTAGGTTTCGCAAACATTTATTTTGCAGCTGATGTAAACAGTCAAAAATGTTCTAATGCATGTGGTTTGCGCCATTTGATTTAGGTTTCGCAAGCAGTTGTTTTGCAGATGATGTAAACAGTCAAAAGTGGTCTAATGCATGTGGTTAGCACCATTTGATGTAGGTTTCTGAAGAATTTATTTTTCAGTTGATGTAAACAGTCAAAAGTGTTGTAATGCATAACAAAATATGGTTAACATAATTTGATTTAGGTTTCTCAAGCATTTATATTGCAGTTTATGTAAACAGTCAAAGGTGTCCTAATGCATAACAAAATGTGTTTAGCACAATTTGATTTAGGTTTCTTCAAGGATTTTTTTTGCAGCGGTATCAAACAGTGAAAAGTGTTCTAATGCATGTGGTTAGCATCATTTGATTTAGGTTTCTCAAGCATTTATTTTGCAGTTGATGTAAACAGTCCAAAGTGTTGTAATGCATGTGGTTAGCGCCATTTTATTTGTTCCGCAAGCAATTATTTTGTAGTTGATGTAAACAGTCCAAAGTGTTCTAATGCATGTGGTTTGCACCATTTGATTTAGGTTTCTCAAGCATTTGTTTTGTAGCTGATGTAAACAGTCAAAAGTGTTCTAATGCATGTGGTTAGCACCATTTGATATAGGTTTCTCAAGCATTTGTTTTGCAGCTGATGTAAATAGTCAAAAGTGTTCTAATGCATGTGGTTAGCATCATTTGATTTAGGTTTCTCAAGCATTAATTTTGCAGCTGATGTAAATAGTCAAAAGTGTTCTAATACATAACAAAATGTAGTTAGCACCATTTGATTTAGGTTTCTCAAGCATTTGTTTTGCAGCTGATGTAAACAGTCAAAAGTGTTCTAATACATAACAAAATGTAGTTAGCACCATTTGTTTTAGGTTTCTCAAGCATTTGTGTTGCAGCTGATGTAAACAGTCAAAAGTGTTCTAATATATAACAAAATGTGGTTAGCACCATTTGATTTAGGTTTCTCAAGCATTTGTGTTGCAGCTGATGTAAACAGTCAAAAGTGTTCTAATATATAACAAAATGTAGTTCGCACCATTTGATTTAGGTTTCTCAAGCATTTGTGTTGCAGTTGATGTAAATAGTCAAAAGTGTTCTAATGCATGTAGTTAGCACCATTTGATTTAGGTTTCTCAAGCATTTGTGTTGCAGTTGATGTGAATAGTCAAAAGTGTTCTAATGCATGTAGTTAGCACCATGTGATTTAGGTTTCTCAAGCATTTGCTTTGTAGTTGATGTAAATAGTCAAAAGTGTTCTAATGCATGTAGTTAGCACCATTTGATTTAGGTTTCTCAAGCATTTGTGTCGCAGCTGATGTAAACAGTCAAAAGTGTTTTAATACATAACAAAATGTGGTTACCACCATTTGATTTAGGTTTCTCAAGCATTTGGTTGCAGCTGATGTAAACAGTCAAAAGTGTTCTAATACATAACAAAATGTAGTTAGCACCATTTGATTTAGGTTTCTCAAGCATTTGTGTTGCAGTTGATGTAAATGGTCAAAAGTGTTCTAATATATAACAAAATGTGGTTAGCACCATTTGATGTAGGTTTCTCAAGCATTTGTGTTGGAATTGATGTAAATAGTCAAAAGTGTTCTAATATATAACAAAATGTGGTTAGCACCATTTGATTTAGGTTTTTCAAGCATTTGTGTTGCAGCTGATGTAAACAGTCAAAAGTGTTCTAATACATAACAAAATGTGGTTAGCACCATTTGATTTAGGTTTCTCAAGCATTTGTGTTGCAGTTGATGTAAATAGTCAAAAGTGTTTTAATATATAACAAAATGTGGTTAGCACCATTTGATTTAGGTTTCTCAAGCATTTGGTTGCAGCTGATGTAAACAGTCAAAAGTGTTCTAATACATAACAAAATGTAGTTAGCACCATTTGATTTAGGTTTCTCAAGCATTTGTGTTGCAGTTGATGTAAATGGTCAAAAGTGTTCTAACATATAACAAAATGTGGTTAGCACCATTTGATTTAGGTTTCTCAAGCATTTGTGTTGCAATTGATGTAAATAGTCAAAAGTGTTCTAATATATAACAAAATGTGGTTAGCACCATTTGATTTAGGTTTTTCAAGCATTTGTGTTGCAGCTGATGTAAACAGTCAAAAGTGTTCTAATACATAACAAAATGTGGTTAGCACCATTTGATTTAGGTTTCTCAAGCATTTGTGTTGCAGTTGATGTAAACAGTCAAAAGTGTTCTAATCCATAAAAAAATGTGCTTAGCGCCATTTGATTTAGGTTTCTCAAGCATTTGTGTTGCAGCTGATGTAAACAGAGAAAAGTGTTCTAATACATAACAAAATGTGGTTAGCACCATTTGATTTAGGTTTCTCAGGCATTAATTTTGCAGTTGATGTAAACACTCAAAAGTGTTGTAATGCATAACAAAATGTGGTTAGCACCATTTGATTTAGGTTTCTCAGGCATTAATTTTGCAGTTGATGTAAACACTCAAAAGTGTTGTAATGCATAACAAAATGTGGTTAGCACCATTTGATTTAGGTTTCTCAGGCATTAATTTTGCAGTTGATGTAAACACTCAAAAGTGTTGTAATGCATAACAAAATGTGGTTAGCACCATTTGATTTAGGTTTCTCAAGCATTTATTTTTCTGCTGATGCAAACAGTCACAAGTGTTTTAATGCATGTGGTTAGCACCGTTTTATTTAGATTTCTCAAGCATTTATTTTGCAGTTCATGTAAACAGTCAAAAGTGTTCTAATGCATAAGAAAATGTGGGTAGCACCATTTGATTTAGGTTTCTCAAGCATTTATTTTGCAGTTGATGTAAATAGTGAAACGTGTTCTAATGCATGTGGTTAGCATCATTTGATTTAAGATTCTCAAGGATTTATTTTGCAGTTGATGTAAACAGTCAAAAGTGTTCTAATGCATAACAAAATGTGGGTAGCACCATTTGATATAGGTTTCTCAAGCATTTATTTTGCAGTTCATGTAAACAGTCAAAAGTGTTCTAATGCAAATGTTTAGCATCATTTGATTTAGGTTTCTCAAGCATTTATTTTGCAGTTGATGTAAATAGTGAAAAGTGTTCTAATGCATATGGTTAGCATCATTTTATTTAGATTTCTCAAGCATTTGTGTTGCAGATGATGTAGATAGTGAAAAGTGTTCTAATGCATATGGTTAGCATCATTTTATTTAGATTTCTCAAGCATTTGTGTTGCAGATGATGTAGATAGTGAAAAGTGTTCTAATGCATATGGTTAGCATCATTTTATTTAGATTTCTCAAGCATTTGTGTTGCAGATGATGTAGATAGTGAAAAGTGTTCTAATGCATATGGTTAGCATCATTTTATTTAGATTTCTCAAGCATTTGTGTTGCAGATGATGTAGATAGTGAAAAGTGTTCTAATGCATATGGTTAGCATCATTTTATTTAGATTTCTCAAGCATTTGTGTTGCAGATGATGTAGATAGTGAAGAGTGTTCTAATGCATATGGTTAGCATCATTTTATTTAGATTTCTCAAGCATTTGTGTTGCAGATGATGTAGATAGTGAAAAGTGTTCTAATGCGTATGGTTAGCATCATTTGATTTAAGATTCTCAAGGATTTATTTTGCAGTTGATGTAAACAGTCATAAGTGTTCTAATGCATGTGCTTAGGATCATTTGATTGAAGATTCTCAAGGTTTTATTCTGCAGTTGATGTAAACAGTCAAAAGTGTTGTAATGCATGTGGTTAGCATCATTTGATTTAAGATTCTGAAGCATTTGTTTTTCAGCAAATGTCATTTACCAAGTACATGCTTTGTTTCCTCTTTTCCTACTCTGATAGCGAAGCAGCATCAGATAATAGAACCTCCTACTGTAAACACTATTTATATTACAGCAAGCTTCCTGCTTGAGCTTTTGTGCTAAATAGTATTACAAATGTGTTATGCACAGCTTTAGTGCCTTTAATATCTTTGGATTTTCTGGTGATTATTCAGCTGAACTTCCTACACATCTCTTTCTTAGAGGCAGTATTTTTAACACTTAAATGATTTCAGTCAAATTATATAATATAAAAGCTAACAGCCCGCCTTAAAGCAATAAGTTTATAGTATAATATATAAAATGCATGTAACAGTCATTGTATATGTTTATATTATCGTATACATGTGTAAGAAGTTATGTGAATGTATTACAGAATTTAATAATGTAGGAGCTGTGAGAATAATAGGTTAAAAGTTGCTAACAATGAGGTAACCTTGAGGCAATAATGAATTCGAAAGTTTAACCATACTACTTGTAATTCTTGGAAGCAGTAATATAATTTTTGTGTGACAGCTTATAAAATAGCCAATCAACAACCAGAAAAAAGCTTTAGTTAAATGAAGGCATTCTATTGGACTAGGATTAGCCCATCAAAAACTAAAATGGAGCAAAATTTACAAATTCAGAAGCCAGTTGCTTGTAGACAGTGTTCCTAACTGGACGCAAAATGCGTCCTCGAGGAATTTAATACGTATTCGTGTGAGACAAAAATAGTTTACGTGTTAAAAAGTGCAAGTAATTAATAAAAAAATCTCACAGCTCTCTATATCAGTGAAGTGTTATTTAAATTGTGTCAAGCATTAATAAAAGGAGTGAAGTAAAATTATAATCTGTGTAAGACTACATTCTTCAGTTGCACCATACCTTGCTAATACATTCATGTCTCTAAAAAATATAAATACTGATGCAGCCAAGGTAAACATAAATATATAATATTTAAAGAAACTGTCAAAATTACAATGTTAATATTTTTTAAACTTTTGGGGCAAAGGCCACCGGAAAGTGCATTTTTTTTCCAAAGGCTATTGGAAACGTTTTACCATACGTGCGGTTGCTACTACTTCAAGTTCGGCTCCCCAACATTTGAAATACAATACAACTACTTTCTCATCTTATATTATACACATACATTCTTGATATCTCTTAAAACTATAATGTATCTTCCATTGTTTTTTAATCTGTGCAAGGTCCCCATCAAAGATAAATACCTACTGCAAATGATCCTGTTACAGTCTCCCCTAAAAGTTTGCAGTGTTTAAAAACAGGAGTGTAGTATTATTAAGTAATGATGATGAGAGGAATATGAATAAGCAAAGTTTTAATTTGTATAAAATGTGGAGTGTACTACATAACTAGCACTGATTTGGTTTTACTGTTATTTAAGTAGCCTGTACTCGCTATTAACAACAGGGATAATGGCTACAAGTAATGCTAAGATATATGTCCTGAGTGGTGGTTTAACATTGCAAGTCACAACTACAATACTTGTGTGATATATGGGAAGTGTCATAGATTTATGGTAGATAAAAGTGTTTCAAGTGTGATAAAGAGGCTTTTGAGCTTTCATGCCCAATACAGAATGCTTAGAACCATAGTAGTTAAAGAGCACCCATAAATAAAACTCAATTTAATTTTCTACCAATTGGTTTTGTTGAAAATAGCACATCTTATAAGTAAAAGTGGTCTACTCTTGTTTGCATTATATTACATCACCTCTTGCTGGTTAGGATAGTGAAAGCTTGGGAGACAGTGCGTACTTCTATATCCCGTCAACCTGCAGTATGTATTTCCTTTAAAAGTAGTTAGACACATGATCTGAATAATTGATAATATTGTTTTGAAAAATAGCTTCACCTGTTTATATTTTGACACTTTACCTTTTGAGAAAACTTGAATGGAATTGAGATATGCATATGAAAAAATTTATTAATTTATTTTTCACATTGCTACCTAATGTGGGCATGCTGATATTCTTATTTATATAAATGATACAGCATTCTAAAGCATCTTAAGTTTGCAATTGCAAGTTAGCCTAACTGAAGTCGATCACATTATGGTACTGCATGCCATTCAGTTTGTAATTAGCAAGTGTAGCTAAAGATATTACAATACGCACTTACAAATAACACTGAGCATACAAGATGCGGTTCTAGTACGTTATTGCATTACTGAGATACAATAGGATGCCATAAACAATAGTTATAATTACCTTTTTATTAGCTTTTCGGTTTGCGAAAGCTATTATATTTATAGAAAAGCAAAATTGATGGTTCTAATGTTGATTTGGATTTACACATGTTGCTTGACATTTAAGTTCAACAAAATATTCTTAGGTTTGTTGCATCTTTCGAATATCGTTCCTTGACTGTTCTATTTGGAAATTTATGCCACACTTGAAAGTTTTGTTAAAAATAGTGTTAAGAGTTTTGACGTAAAAGTTTTACGAATATCACTTTAATAACCCTGAAAACCATAGTCTTTTGACGTAAACATTTCATGAATATCACTTAAAACTAATGTGGAAAGCCATTTGACAATTTTAAAAACCAACCTAAATATAAACTAACATGCAAAATACGTTTACCTTTGCCCACACTGCTTGTCATTTAACTTAAAAGTTTTGGCCTTCCAAAAACAATGGTTAGTTCCTTACGCCCTGACAGTAATATTTAAGACTGGGTTGGAGTGAACTATTCTAATGTATAGATAACATTTCCAGAAACTTGAAAATATATTAGTACTTGCTGAAAACTTACCTGTCTGTCGCAAATTCAATGCGATGTGTTCCAAAATTTCTAACGTGGTAGTTTTTGATAACCTGTAGCATGAGGCAGTATTGTAATACCTCAATAATTTCAATTGTATTTTATAATAAATAAATTCAATAACAGCCCGCCTTGAAACAATATGTATGTAATAATTATTTGAATTGTATGTAACAGTCATTGCAAATGCTTATTTTTATTGTAAACATGTTTTAATAGTGTTATGTGAATACATTACATACTCTAATAATGCAAGAGCTGTGAGAATAATAAGTTTTAAGTTGCTAACAATGAGGCAATAATGAGTTTGAGAGTTTGAAAGTTACTAGTCATGATTAGAGCAACGATAATGTAAATTCAGTAACAGTTTAAAATTAGTCAATCAACAGCAAAGAAAAACTTTAAGTAAAATGCAGATATTCTATTGGACTAGAATTAGCCAATCAGAGACTTGAAATACTGAAGCTTACAGTTTAATGGTTGAAATAATGTTCAGTTGCCTGCAAACCTTGGTAGTGACCAGATGTAAGATGTGTTCTCTACAGAAATGTTACGTGTGAATTGTAAATATGTCTATGCGTTAGCTAAGTGAAAGTATTAAAGAATCTCACAGCCCTTAAAAAGTGTAGTGCTTTGTTGAAATGTGCAAAGGATAAAATAAAAAGAAGTGAATTTTAAAAAACTTAAATTGTGTGTATGTCTACAATTATTGCCGTACCGCACCTTGCCTAAGAGATACAAACATTACTGAAGCAGCCGAGGCAAATTCAAACATGAATAATATATAGAAGCAGTTTTTAATAACAAAGTTAAATGTTATACTGTAAAACTTGGAGTGTAACAACAAAAACACATCTTTAAATCAGTCTCTCATATGTAGCAGCATATTGCATAACAACAGTAACTATTACGTAATCAACAAATTCAAACTGACGCCCAAAGCGTGTTGCATACTTCTTAAACATAACTCCAAGAACAAAACTACTTTAAATTAGCTCCCAAGCGTGAAGCTAAATAAATTACGTAAATAATTGTCCTTTCGTTGCCGTATTTTCTTTGCTTTTCTCCTATTGTACAAATATTGCACCAGCATTTCGTCTTCTGAATCACTCTCTGCCGGTGGTACACCATGTTAACTCCAAGGTATCATCTTTATCCACTACTTGAGGTGGTGGTTAGTTTACCTCCAAAAATAACTCCCGGCTAGACCTTAACCAAAGATTGTAATACTGAGGAGTACGTAACTCTCACCCCAAACCTTAACCGGAGATCATAATACAGGCCGTTAGTGAGAATAATTTGTATACCCACTAATAAATAGGGTAGAGAAAGTCATGTGAATGTATCACATCAGATTTTTCATTTAGGACTATAATATTTACTTATTTAGTTTGAAAACGAAAAGGGGAGTGTTTCAGTTTTTGTGTGAGCATAAAAATCAAATAAGCCTTAGCAATTGGAAATTATATTATAGAAGGTGTAATAAACATTGTGTTTTTGTATGGGGGGGGCGACTTATACGAACCTCAGTAGTCCTCACTACATATCAGCTTATAACCACTTGGCTGTCAGCATATACTTAGTGACTGGTGACAGTAGAATGAAGCTAAAAGCACACATCCCAAGACACCATTGTGAACCAGCTGTGGAAACGATTTGGACTTAGATATACACTTTGAGAGGCTGCACTTTTTTTTAATTTATTTATTTATTAATATCTTAGGGTGCACAAAATGAGATTTGGTACATTATTCTAAAGAAAAGGGTTCTGGAGTTATGAGCACTTAAAATCCTCAAAATGAATAATTTAATGTGATAAGTTCATCATTTAACATCGTGACTACTGATGTGCTGCTATTATTTCATAAATATGCTTTTCTTAGCACCCCTTTTTAATACAAAAACTTTAAGCTGAAACAAAAAATGGAATGTTTTTTTGTCATTGGCATATCTGATATATCCATTATATATTATAGTATTCATATAAAAACTGTCTTGTATCCACATTGCATTACTAGAATATATTTTTACCTTGGAATAATTCCAAAATAAGCAGTAAGTGCTTAGTTGCAACATGCAGAAACAGCATTGAAGTCTGTGCTAACAAGCTTCTACAACAGTAACAAAACAAACAAAAATAGCAAACTTTCAAGCACGTCCATCAGAAGCAGCTTAGGATAGAACTAAACCTGCAAAATAGAATATTTCAAAGTTGGGTAACAACAAATTTTATATTTTGATGAAGACTAGTTTTTTCTGTAGTGAGGGTTTGTTTATCAGTTAAGATTTCCTTGTTATACAAAGTTCACCAAATGCAATCAGGTAAAGAAGACTTAATGGGCTATTTACAGAACATTCTAGATATATATTTTATTAGTTATGCAAATATTTTAGACATATGGTATTTTAATCAAAATCATTTAAAACTTTTTTTAAGGGGAAAAAATCTATATAAAGGGTAGTTTTTATTTAAAATCTTCATGTTGTATCTATGAAAGACATTGAACTTTGAATATTATATTTAGTACATATCTGACATTTGGTTTTATGAGTTATGCCATTGATAGACGTAGGTAAGTGAACCTCAAAACATGTATTTTCAGTGAAATGTTGATATAAAACTTTTGGGAGGGATACTTAGATGCTAGAGAAAGCAAAAATATAAAATGTGTGAATTATTCTGTTATTACAGGATGGGGACTTCCCTCCAGTAAAATCACAGAGGTAAGACTTGATTCTTGGCTTATGTTTCTTTAAGGCTGGTTCTTATTAAGTGAGAACGAACGAGAACGACTAAGTTAAAATGCGTGTCTTATAATGTGAGAGTTCACAATTAGCAGGAAGTTATCCTGAGTGCCAAGAACAGTAAAGAAGACTTGGTCGTGTTTTAACTTTCTTGTTCTCATTTCTGGGCATTATAAGTTGGCAACAGTGACAGTTGTGACTTGCATGAGACAAGAGTGCAGGTTCCCATAATTATTGTTCTTGTTTAACTTTATTACATATATGTTAGAGACAGGAATTACATTTTGTTGAAGTGAAAGAACCAGCATCATTTTCTTTGTACCTGTGTTGTTACATGCTCGGAATGGTTATGTCACTGTTACATGAAACAGCTGCTGGAACTCTCTTTAGTCACAAAGCAAATGGATATCCTCACTCCCTTAGATCAAGACCTCCTCTTATTTACAGGCCTGGATGCACGATTCATGACATCACAATGCATGGCTCACTTTCCAAGCAATTTGAACACATTATGCAATGTTTTACAGGTATTTTTGGCATGTTTGTGTTGAATTAAGCATGCATTCTTACATTTCCATACTAAAGATTGTGTTAGTAAATAAGTGGAAAACATGCTTTCTGTAGTTTGTCTTCTTACCTTCTCAATACAGTAAATCTGCAACTTTTGTTTTTATTGTGGCTGCACCTCATACCAAGATGGATGTTAGATATTACTTGTGTTATTTTTCTACCAGAGCAGCAGTCAACAATTCACAATCAGCGCTGAAGTCAGCACCAATACTACAATGCCACACGTCTCTGTGCCTAAATATAGAATTATATTTCTCTGGTTTTTTACTTTAAGAAATTCTTGTTGCTGTGCTTCAGAAAGTAAAGAGTGAAATATACTAAAATGCATGCTGTTATATCATATGTGAACTGTGACAGTAACTCTACTCCTCCCTACCTGTCACCTTTAAGTAAGCACTAACTTCAAAATTTTGAATCTAAAAATCCTTCTGCTCTAACAACGTAACATTTACCCACAATTTTCACCTTTAAATTATGCAGAATTAAGAAATTAACAAAAAAAAAAAAAAAAAGCAGCAAACAAATACGCTGTTAATAAAGGAATGATGCTTGATAAGACTCGATGAATCTGAAATAGTAATAGATTTGCACTTACTGACATTGGCCAAACTGCATTATATTATCTTGGCTTATTGTGAAGAGTCTCTGTCTATATTAATATATAAGAGGTGTTCAGCAAGCCCCTTGTTTCTAAGCGCAGTTTCATGTCCTGTAGCACAACATTTTGTTTGTTCTTTGATGGAAGGGATCACCTGCATTGTTAAGTGATACTTGTGAACTGGAAGGATACCAGGGGTAGTCTATGGTTATTGTGACATTCTACACAGCAAAAACCATCCAATTATTTGAAGTGCCTATCAGCATACATCATGTTCCTAATGTAAATACTGGAAGGATACCAGGGGTAGTCTATGGTTATGAATTCTACACAGCAAAAACCGTGCAATTATTTGAAGTGCCTATCAGCATACATCATGTTCCTAATGTAAATACTGGAAGGATACCAGGGGTAGTCTATGGTTATGAATTCTACACAGCAAAAACCGTCCAATTATTTCAAGTGCCTATCAGCATACATCATGTTCCTAATGTAAATACTGGAAGGTACCAGGGGTAGTCTATGGTTATGAATTCTACACAGCAAAAACCGTGCAATTATTTCAAGTGCCTATCAGCATACATCATGTTCCTAATGTAAATACTGGAAGGATACCAGGGGTAGTCTATGGTTATGAATTCTACACAGCAAAAACCGTGCAATTATTTGAAGTGCCTATCAGCATACATCATGTTCCTAATGTAAATACTGGAAGGATACCAGGGGTAGTCTATGGTTATGAATTCTACACAGCAAAAACCGTCCAATTATTTCAAGTGCCTATCAGCATACATCATGTTCCTAATGTAAATACTGGAAGGATACCAGGGGTAGTCTATGGTTATGAATTCTACACAGCAAAAACCGTCCAATTATTTCAAGTGCCTATCAGCATACATCATGTTCCTAATGTAAATACTGGAAGGATACCAGGGGTAGTCTATGGTTATGAATTCTACACAGCAAAAACCGTGCAATTATTTCAAGTGCCTATCAGCATACATCATGTTCCTAATGTAAATACTGGAAGGTACCAGGGGTAGTCTATGGTTATGAATTCTACACAGCAAAAACCGTGCAATTATTTCAAGTGCCTATCAGCATACATCATGTTCCTAATGTAAATACTGGAAGGTACCAGGGGTAGTCTATGGTTATGAATTCTACACAGCAAAAACCGTCCAATTATTTCAAGTGCCTATCAGCATACATCATGTTCCTAATGTAAATACTGGAAGGTACCAGGGGTAGTCTATGGTTATGAATTCTACACAGCAAAAACCGTGCAATTATTTCAAGTGCCTATCAGCATACATCATGTTCCTAATGTAAATACTGGAAGGTACCAGGGGTAGTCTATGGTTATGAATTCTACACAGCAAAAACCGTGCAATTATTTCAAGTGCCTATCAGCATACATCATGTTCCTAATGTAAATACTGGAAGGTACCAGGGGTAGTCTATGGTTATGAATTCTACACAGCAAAAACCGTGCAATTATTTCAAGTGCCTATCAGCATACATCATGTAAATACTGGAGAGTCCCTTCAGCTACCAAAGTCGCAGGTCAAATCTGACGGAGGGCGATGCATTTCTTTAGCATGGCTAAATCTCAAGCCTGAGAAAGAGGCCTCACTCCAATATAGAATGGGATGCTAAGGATCATAGCAAATAAAGAGTGTCCATAAATAAAACCCAATTAACTTTTTTAAGTCCCATTTCACTAAGATGACCTCAAAACCGTTGAAATCCACTCATCTTTTTCTGGTCCTCCGCTAGAATGATCATAAGCTCAGACATGCGCAGTAATAGCTGAAGACCCATATAAACACAAAATGTTTAAACTTTTAACATAAACTATTCTTCGAGTTTATGTCTATAAATATATAAACCCATCTTATTCTTTATAAAGAAATTTAAATGTTAACTTTAAATTTTACAGCCATGGTTATTACTACTTACATTAGAAGAACGATGATAAACAAAAATTATACCTTTAATAGTTTAACGAAGTATCCTTTGCTATCACGATTTCATTAAAATATGTTATGTTTTAAAGTCCCCTGAGTCTGACATACAGAGAGGAAATAATTGGGTTTTTAAACTTAGTATTTTCCCAAACTGTGAGACAAATATTTTAAAGAAAATTTCTCGTACCACACACTACCTTTTACATGTACAATTGTTTGTTGATTTTTATTTTCTCAGGTAAATCATAAGTGATCCCCGTACCATAGTGCTGCAGCCCACGCAGGGCCTTAGCCTGCTACGCATAACAGAAGTAGGTGATCATCCAAGTGATATGGGAAGGAGATGTGGCAAGCATCCCCAGCCAGAATGTTGGCTCTCAATGCCAGGGTTGCTGGCACCCAACTCCTAGTCCAACGGCCACATACACATAGCAGAAGTGGGTGATCATCAAGTGATATGGGAAGGAGATGTGGCAAGCATCCCCAGCCAGAATGTTGGCTCTCAATGCCAGGGTTGCTGGCACCCAACTCCTAGTCCAACGGCCACATACACATAGCAGAAGTGGGTGATCATCAAGTGATATGGGAAGGAGATGTGGCAAGCATCCCCAGCCAGAATGTTGGCTCTCAATGCCAGGGTTGCTGGCACCCAACTCCTAGTCCAACGGCCACATACACATAGCAGAAGTGGGTGATCATCAAGTGATATGGGAAGGAGATGTGGCAAGCATCCCCAGCCAGAATGTTGGCTCTCAATGCCAGGGTTGCTGGCACCCAACTCTTAGTCCAACGGCCACATACACATAACAGAAGTAGGTGATCATCCAAGTGATATGGGAAGGAGATGTAGCCAGCATCCCCAGCCAGAATGTTATCTCTCAATGCCTGAGTTGCTGGCACCCAACTCCTGGTCCCACGGCCACATACACATAACAGAAGTAGGTGATCATCAAGTGATATGGGAAGGAGATGTGGCAAGCATCCCCAGCCTGAATGTTATCTCTCAATGCCTGAGTTGCTGGCACCCAACTCCTGGTCCCACGGCCACATACACATAACAGAAGTAGGTGATCATCAAGTGATATGGGAAGGAGATGTGGCAAGCATCCCCAGCCTGAATGTTATCTCTCAATGCCTGAGTTGCTGGCACCCAACTCCTGGTCCCACGGCCACATACACATAACAGAAGTAGGTGATCATCAAGTGATATGGGAAGGAGATGTGGCAAGCATCCCCAGCCTGAATGTTATCTCTCAAGGCCTGGGTTGCTGGCACACAATTCCTGGTCCCACGGCCACATACACATAACAGAAGTGGGTGATCATCAAGTGATATGGGAAGGAGATGTGGCAAGCATCCCCAGCCTGAATGTTATCTCTCAAGTCCTGGGTTGCTGGCACCCAACTCCAGGTCCCACGCCGACATAGACAGCAGAAGTGGGTGATCATCAAGTGATATGGGAAGGAGATGTGGCAAGCATCCCCAGCCAGAATGTTATCTCTCAAGTCCTGGGTTGCTGGCACCCAATTCCTGGTCCCACGCCGACATAGACAGCAGAAGTGGGTGATCATCAAGTGATATGGGAAGGAGATGTGGCAAGCATCCCCAGCCAGAATGTTATCTCTCAAGTCCTGGGTTGCTGGCACCCAACTCCTGGTCCCACGCCGACATAGACAGCAGAAGTGGGTGATCATCCAAGTGATATGGGAAGGAGATGTGGCCAGCATCCCCAGCCAGAATGTTGGCTCTCAAGTCCTGGGTTGCTGGCACCCACCTCCTGGTCCCACGGCCACATACTCATAGCAGAAGTAGGTGATCATCCAAGTGATAAGGGGAGGAGATGTGCCAGAATCCCCAGCCAGAATGTTGGCTCTCAAGTCCTGGGTTGCTGGCACCCACCTCCTGGTCCCACGGCCACATACACATAACAGAAGTAGGTGATCATCCAAGTGATAAGGGGAGGAGATGTGCCAGCATCCCCAGCCAAAATGTTGGCTCTCAAGTCCTGGGTTGCTGGCACCCAACTTCTGGTCCCACGGCCACATACACATAGCAGAATTGGGTGATCATCCAAGTGATATGGGAAGGAGATGTGGCAAGCATCCCCAGCCAGAATGTTGGCTCTCAAGTCCTGGGTTGCTGGCACCCACCTCCTGGTCCCACGCAGACATAGACAGCAGAAGTGGGTGATCATCCAAGTGATATGGGAAGGAGATGTGGCAAGCATCCCCAGCCAGAATGTTGGCTCTCAAGTCCTGGGTTGCTGGCACCCACCTCCTGGTCCCACGCCGACATAGACAGCAGAAGTGGGTGATCATCCAAGTGATATGGGAAGGAGATGTGGCAAGCATCCCCCAGCCATAATGTTGGCTCTCAAGGCCTGAGTTGCTGGCACCCAACTCCTGGTCCCACGGCCACATACACATAACAGAATTGGGTGATCATCCAAGTGATAAGGGGAGGAGATGTGGCCAGCATCCCCCAGCCAGAATGTTATCTCTCAAGGCCTGGGTTTCTCCACCCAACTCCTGGTCCCACGCCGACATAGACAGCAGAAGTGGGTGATCATCCAAGTGATATGGGAAGGAGATGTGGCCAGCATCCCCCAGCCAGAATGTTATCTCTCAAGTCCTGGGTTGCTGGCACCCAACTCCTGGTCCCACGCCGACATAGACAGCAGAAGTGGGTGATCATCAAGTGATATGGGAAGGAGATGTGGCAAGCATCCCCAGCCTGAATGTTGGCTCTCAAGGCCTGAGTTGCTGGCACCCAATTCCTGGTCCCACGGCCACATACACATAACAGAAGTAGGTGATCATCAAGTGATATGGGAAGGAGATGTGGCCAGAATCCCCCAGCCAGAATGTTGGCTCTCAAGGCCTGGGTTGCTGGCACCCAACTCCTGGTCCAACGCCCTAATAGACATAGCAGAAGTGGGTGATCATCCAAGTGATAAGGGGAGGAGATGTGGCAAGCATCCCCCAGCCATAATGTTGGCTCTCAAGGCCTGGGTTGCTGGCACCCAACTCCTGGTCCCACGGGCACATACACATAACAGAAGTGGGTGATCATCCAAGTGATATGGGGAGGAGATGTGGCCAGCATCCCCTAGCCATAATGTTGGCTGTCAAGGCCTGGGTTGCTGGCACCCAACTTCTGGTCCCACGGCCACATACACATAACAGAAGTGGGTGATCATCCAAGTGATATGCGGAGGAGATGTGGCCAGCATCCCCCAGCCAGAATGTTGGCTCTCAAGGCCTGGATTGCTGGCACCCAACTCCTGGTCCAACGCCCTAATAGACATAGCAGAAGTGGGTGATCATCCAAGTGATAAGGGGAGGAGATGTGGCAAGCATCCCCCAGCCATAATGTTGGCTCTCAAGGCCTGGGTTGCTGGCACCCAACTCCTGGTCCCACGGCCACATACACATAACAGAAGTGGGTGATCATCCAAGTGATATGCGGAGGAGATATGGCCAGCATCCCCCAGCGAGAATGTTGGCTCTCAAGGCCTGGGTTGCTGGCACCCAACTCCTGGTCCCACGGCCACATACACATAACAGAAGTGGGTGATCATCCAAGTGATATGCGGAGGAGATGTGGCCAGCATCCCCCAGCCAGAATGTTGGCTCTCAAGGCCTGGGTTGCTGGCACCCAACTCCTGGTCCAACGCCCTAATAGACATAGCAGAAGTGGGTGATCATCCAAGTGATAAGGGGAGGAGATGTGGCAAGCATCCCCAGCCATAATGTTGGCTCTCAAGGCCTGGGTTGCTGGCACCCAACTCCTGGCCCCACGGCCACATACACATAGCAGAATTGGGTGATCATCCAAGTGATATGGGGAGGAGATGTGGCCAGCATCCCCAGCCTGAATGTTGCCTCTCAAGGCCTGGGTTGCTGGCACCCACCTCCTGGTCCCACGGCCACATACACATAGCAGAAGTGGGTATTCATCCAAGTGATATGGGAAGGAGATGTGGCCAGCATCCCCCAGCCAGAATGTTATCTCTCAAGTCCTGGGTTTCTCCACCCAACTCCTGGTCCCACGCCGACATAGACAGCAGAAGTGGGTGATCATCCAAATTATATGGGTAGGAGATGTGGCCAGCATCCCCCAGCCACAATGTTGGCTCTCAAGTCCTGGGTTTCTCCACCCAACTCCTGGTCCCACGCCGAAATAGACAGCAGAAGTGGGTGATCATCCAACTGATATGGGGAGGAGATGTGGGCAGCAACCCCCGGCCAGAATGTTGGCTCTCATGTCCTAGGTTTCTCCACCCACTCCTCGTCCCATGCCCACGTACACATAACAGATGTGGGTGATCATCCAAGTGATATGGGGAGGAGATGTGGCGAGCATCACACAGCCAGAATGTTGGCTCTCAAGGCCAGGGTTCCTGGCACACAACTCCACGGCCTAATAGACATAGTAGAAGTGGGTGATCATCTAACTGATATGCGGAGGAGATGTGGGCAGCATCCCCCAGCCAGACTGTTGGCACTCAAGTCCTGGGTTTCTCGACCCAAATCCTGGTCCTACGCCGACATATACAGCGGAAGTGGGTGATCATCCAACTGATATGGGGAGGAGATGTGGGCAGCATCCTCCATCCAGAATGTTGGCTCTCAAGGCCTGACTTTCTTAACCAAACGTTTGGTCCACGGCCACGTAAATATAACAGAAGTGGGTGATCATCCAACTGATATGGGGAGGAGATGTGGGCAGCATCCCCCATCCAGAATGTTGGCTCTCAAGGCCTGACTTTATTCACCAAACGTTTGGTCCACGGCCACATAAATATAACAGAAGTGGGTGATCATCCAACTGATATGGGGAGATGTGGGCAGCATCCCCGATCCAGAATGTTGGCTCTCAAGGTCTGACTTTCTTCACCAAACGTTTGGTCCACGGCCACAAAAATATAACAGAAGTGGGTGATCATCCAACTGATATGGGGAGGAGATGTGGGCAGCATCCCCCATCCAGAATGTTGGCTCTCAAGGTCTGACTTTCTTCACCAAACGTTTGGTCCACGGCCACAAAAATATAACAGAAGTGGGTGATCATCTAACTGATATGGGGAGGAGATGTAGCCTGCATCCCCCATCCAGAATGTTGACTCTCAAGGCCTGGGTTTCTCCAACAAACTCCGGGTCCAGGGCCACATACACATAACAGAAGTGGGTGATCATCCTAGTGAAATGGGGAGGAGATGTGGGCAGCATCCCCCAGCCAGAATGTTGTCTCTTATGTCCTGGGTTTCTCCACCCAACTCCTGGTCCCACGCCCACATACACATAAAAGAAGTGGGTCATCATCCAAGTTATATGCGGAGGAGATGCGGCCAGCATCCCCCAGCCAGAATGTTGGTTCTCAAGGCCTGCGTTACTCCACCCAACTCCTGGTCCCACGGCCACATACACGTAACAGAAGTGGGTGATCATCCAAGTAATATGCGGAGATGTGGCCAGCATCCCCCAGCCAGAATGTTGGCTCTCACGGCCTGGGTTGCTGGCACCCAACTCGTGGTCCCACGGCCACATACACATAACAGAAGTGGGTGATCATCCAAGTGATATGCGGAGGAGATGTGGCCAGCATCCCCCAGCCAGAATGTTGGCTCTCAAGGCCTGGGTTGCTGGGACCCAACTCCTGGTCCAACGCCCTAATAGACATAGCAGAAGTGGGTGATCATCCAAGTGATATGGGGAGGAGATGTGGTAAGCATCCCCCAGCCATAATGTTGGCTCTCAAGGCCTGGGTTGCTGGCACCCAACTCCTGGCCCCACGGCCACATACACATAGCAGAATTGGGTGATCATCCAAGTGATATGGGGAGGAGTTGTGGCCAGCATCCCCAGCCAGAATGGTGGCTCTCAATGCCAGGGTTGCTGGCACCCAACTCCTGGTCCCACGGCCACATACTCATAGCAGAAGTGGGTGATCATCAAGTGATATGGGAAGGAGATGTGGCCAGCATCCCCTGCCTGAATGTTGGCTCTCAAGGTCTGGGTTGCTGGCACCCACCTCCTGGTCCCACGGCCACATACACATAGCAGAAGTGGGTATTCATCCAAGTGATATGAGAAGGAGATGTAGCCAGTATCCCCCAGCCAGAATGTTATCTCTCAAGTCCTGGGTTTCTCCACCCAACTCCTGGTCCCACGCCGACATAGACAGCAGAAGTGGGTGATCATCCAAATGATATGGAAAGGAGATGTGGCCAGCATCCCCAGCCAGAATGGTGGCTCTCAATGCCAGGGTTGCTGGCACCCAACTCCTGGTCCCACGGCCACATACTCATAGCAGAAGTGGGTGATCATCAAGTGATATGGGAAGGAGATGTAGCCAGCATCCCCAGCCAGAATGTTGGCTCTCAAGGCCTGGGTTGCTGGCACCCAACTCCTGGTCCCACGGCCACATAAGCATAGCAGAAGTGGGTGATCATCAAGTGATATGGGAAGGAGATGTGGCCAGCATCCCCAGCCAGAATGTTGGCTCTCAAAGCCAAGGTTCCTGGCACACAACTCCTGGTCCCACGGCCTAATAGACATAGCAGAAGTGGGTGATCATCCAAATTATATGGGTAGGAGATGTGGCCAGCATCCCCCAGCCAGAATGTTGGCTCTCAAGTCCTGGGTTTCTCCATCCAATTCCTGGTCCCACGCTGAAATAGACAGTAGAAGTGGGTGATCATCCAACTGATATGAGGAGGAGAAGTGGGCAGCATCCCCCAGCCAGAATGTTGGCTCTCATGTCCTAGGTTTCTCCACCCACTCCTCGTCCCATGCCCACGTACACATAACAGATGTGGGTGATCATCCAAGTGATATGGGGAGGAGATGTGGCGAGCATCACCCAGCCAGAATGTTGGCTCTCAAGGCCAGGGTTCCTGGCACACAACTCCACGGCCTAATAGACATAGTAGAAGTGGGTGATCATCTAACTGATATGGGGAGGAGATGTGGGCAGCATCCCCCAGCCAGAATGTTGGCTCTCAAGTCCTGGGCTTCTCGACCCAAATCCTGGTCCTACGCCGACATATACAGCGGAAGTGGGTGATCATCCAACTGATATGGGGAGGAGATGTGGGCAGCATCCTCCATCCAGAATGTTGGCTCTCATCGCCTGACTTTCTTCACCAAACGTTTGGTCCACGGCCACATAAATATAACAGAAGGGGGTGATCATCCAACTGATATGGGGAGGAGATGTGGGCAGCATCCCCCAGCCAGAATGTTGGCTCTCAAGGCCTGCGTTACTCCACGCAACTCCTGGTCCCACAGCCACATACACATAAAAGAAGTGGGTCATCATCCAAGTTATATGCGGAGGAGATGCGGCCAGCATCCCCCAGCCAGAATGTTGGCTCTCAAGGCCTGCGTTACTCCACCCAACTCCTGGTCCCACGCCCACATACACATAAAAGAAGTGGGTCATCATCCAAGTTATATGCGGAGGAGATGCGGCCAGCATCCCCCAGCCAGAATGTTGGCTCTCAAGGCCTGCGTTACTCCACCCAACTCCTGGTCCCACGGCCACATACACGTAACAGAAGTGGGTGATCATCCAAGTAATATGCGGAGATGTGGCCAGCATCCCCCAGCCAGAATGTTGGCTCTCACGGCCTGGGTTGCTGGCACCCAACTCCTGGTCCCACGGCCACATACACATAACAGAAGTGGGTGATCATCCAAGTGATATGGGGAGGAGATGTGGGCAGCATCCTCCATCCAGAATGTTATCTCTCAAGTCCTGGGTTTCTCCACCCAACTCCTGGTCCCACGCCGACATAGACAGCAGAAGTGGGTGATCATCCAAATTATATGGGTTGGAGATGTGGCCAGCATCCCCCAGCCACAATGTTGGCTCTCAAGTCCTGGGTTTCTCCACCCAACTCCTGGTCCGACGCCGAAATAGACAGCAGAAGTGGGTGATCATCCAACTGATATGGGGAGGAGATGTGGGCAGCAACCCCCAGCCAGAATGTTGGCTCTCATGTCCTAGGTTTCTCCACCCACTCCTCGTCCCATGCCCACGTACACAGAACAGATGTGGGTGATCATCCAAGTGATATGGGGAGGAGATGTGGCGAGCATCACACAGCCAGAATGTTGGCTCTCAAGGCCAGGGTTCCTGGCACACAACTCCACGGCCTAATAGACATAGTAGAAGTGGGTGATCATCTAACTGATATGGGGAGGAGATGTGGGCAGCATCCCCCAGCCAGACTGTTGGCACTCAAGTCCTGGGTTTCTCGACCCAAATCCTGGTCCCACGCCGACATATACAGCAGAAGTGGGTGATCATCCAACTGATATGGGGAGGAGATGTGGGCAGCATCCTCCATCCAGAATGTTGGCTCTCAAGGCCTGACTTTCTTAACCAAACGTTTGATCCACGGCCACGTAAATATAACAGAAGTGGGTGATCATCCAACTGATATTGGGAGGAGATGTGGGCAGCATCCCCCATCCAGAATGTTGGCTCTCAAGGCCTGACTTTATTCACCAAACGTTTGGTCCACGGCCACATAAATATAACAGAAGTGGGTGATCATCCAACTGATATGGGGAGGAGATGTGGGCAGCATCCCCCATCCAGAATGTTGGCTCTCAAGGCCTGACTTTCTTCACCAAACGTTTCGTCCACGGCCACATAAATATAACAGAAGTGGGTGATCATCTAACTGATATGGGGAGGAGATGTAGCCTGCATCCCCCATCCAGAATGTTGACTCTCAAGGCCTGGGTTTCTCCAACAAACTCCGGGTCCAGGGCCACATACACATAACAGAAGTGCGTGATCATCCTAGTGAAATGGGGAGGAGATGTGGGCAGCATCCCCCAGCCAGAATGTTGTCTCTTATGTCCTGGGTTTCTCCACCCAACTCCTGGTCCCACGCCCACATACACATAAAAGAAGTGGGTCATCATCCAAGTTATATGCGGAGGAGATGCGGCCAGCATCCCCCAGCCACAATGTTGGCTCTCAAGGCCTGCGTTACTCCACCCAACTCCTGGTCCCACGGCCACATACACGTAACAGAAGTGGGTGATCATCCAAGTAATATGCGGAGATGTGGCCAGCATCCCCCAGCCAGAATGTTGGCTCTCAAGGCCTGGGTTGCTGGCACCCAACTCCTGGTCCCACGGCCACATACACATAACAGAAGTGGGTGATCATCCAAGTGATATGCGGAGGAGATGTGGCCAGCATCCCCCAGCTAGAATGTTGGCTCTCAAGGCCTGGGTTGCTGGGACCCAACTCCTGGTCCAACGCCCTAATAGACATAGCAGAAGTGGGTGATCATCCAAGTGATATGGGGAGGAGATGTGGTAAGCATCCCCCAGCCATAATGTTGGCTCTCAAGGCCTGGGTTGCTGGCACCCAACTCCTGGCCCCACGGCCACATACACATAGCAGAATTGGGTGATCATCCGAGTGATATGGGGAGGAGTTGTGGCCAGCATCCCCTGCCTGAATGTTGGCTCTCAAGGTCTGGGTTGCTGGCACCCACCTCCTGGTCCCACGGCCACATACACATAGCAGAAGTGGGTATTCATCCAAGTGATATGAGAAGGAGATGTGGCCAGTATCCCCCAGCCAGAATGTTATCTCTCAAGTCCTGGGTTTCTCCACCCAACTCCTGGTCCCACGCCGACATAGACAGCAGAAGTGGGTGATCATCCAAATGATATGGAAAGGAGATGTGGCCAGCATCCCCAGCCAGAATGGTGGCTCTCAATGCCAGGGTTGCTGGCACCCAACTCCTGGTCCCACGGCCACATACTCATAGCAGAAGTGGGTGATCATCAAGTGATATGGGAAGGAGATGTAGCCAGCATCCCCAGCCAGAATGTTGGCTCTCAAGGCCTGGGTTGCTGGCACCCAACTCCTGGTCCCACGGCCACATAAGCATAGCAGACGTGGGTGATCATCAAGTGATATGGGAAGGAGATGTGGCCAGCATCCCCAGCCAGAATGTTGGCTCTCAAAGCCAAGGTTCCTGGCACACAACTCCTGGTCCCACGGCCTAATAGACATAGCAGAAGTGGGTGATCATCCAAATTATATGGGTAGGAGATGTGGCCAACATCCCCCAGCCAGAATGTTGGCTCTCAAGTCCTGGGTTTCTCCATCCAATTCCTGGTCCCACGCTGAAATAGACAGTAGAAGTGGGTGACCATCCAACTGATATGGGGAGGAGATGTGGGCAGCATCCCCCAGCCAGAATGTTGGCTCTCATGTCCTAGGTTTCTCCACCCACTCCTCGTCCCATGCCCACGTACACATAACAGATGTGGGTGATCATCCAAGTGATATGGGGAGGAGATGTGGCGAGCATCACCCAGCCAGAATGTTGGCTCTCAAGGCCAGGGTTCCTGGCACACAACTCCACGGCCTTATAGACATAGTAGAAGTGGGTGATCATCTAACTGATATGGGGAGGAGATGTGGGCAGCATCCCCCAGCCAGAATGTTGGCTCTCAAGTCCTGGGTTTCTCGACCCAAATCGTGGTCCTACGCCGACATATACAGCGGAAGTGGGTGATCATCCAACTGATATGGGGAGGAGATGTGGGCAGCATCCTCCATCCAGAATGTTGGCTCTCATCGCCTGACTTTCTTCACCAAACGTTTGGTCCACGGCCACATAAATATAACAGAAGGGGGTGATCATCCAATTGATATGGGGAGGAGATGTGGGCAGCATCCCCCAGCCAGAATGTTGGCTCTCAAGGCCTGCGTTACTCCACCCAACTCCTGGTCCCACGGCCACATACACGTAACAGAAGTGGGTGATCATCCAAGTAATATGCGGAGATGTGGCCAGCATCCCCCAGCCAGAATGTTGGCTCTCAAGGCCTGGGTTGCTGGCACCCAACTCCTGGTCCCACGGCCACATACACATAACAGATGTGGGTGATCATCCAAGTGATATGCGGAGGAGATGTGGCCAGCATCCCCCAGCCAGAATGTTGGCTCTCAAGGCCTGGGTTGCTGGGACCCAACTACTGGTCCAACGCCCTAATAGACATAGCAGAAGTGGGTGATCATCCAAGTGATATGGGGAGGAGATGTGGTAAGCATCCCCCAGCCATAATGTTGGCTCTCAAGGCCTGGGTTGCTGGCACCCAACTCCTGGCCCCACGGCCACATACACATAGCAGAATTGGGTGATCATCCAAGTGATATGGGGAGGAGATGTGGCCAGCATCCCCAGCCAGAATGGTGGCTCTCAATGCCAGGGTTGCTGGCACCCAACTCCTGGTCCCACGGCCACATACTCATAGCAGAAGTGGGTGATCATCAAGTGATATGGGAAGGAGATGTGGCCAGCATCCCCTGCCTGAATGTTGGCTCTCAAGGTCTGGGTTGCTGGCACCCACCTCCTGGTCCCACGGCCACATACACATAGCAGAAGTGGGTATTCATCCAAGTGATATGAGAAGGAGATGTGTCCAGTATCCCCCAGCCAGAATGTTATCTCTCAAGTCCTGGGTTTCTCCTCCCAACTCCTGGTCCCACGCCGACATAGACAGCAGAAGTGGGTGATCATCCAAATGATATGGAAAGGAGATGAGGCCAGCATCCCCAGCCAGAATGGTGGCTCTCAATGCCAGGGTTGCTGGCACCCAACTCGTGGTCCCACGGCCACATACTCATAGCAGAAGTGGGTGATCATCAAGTGATATGGGAAGGAGATGTAGCCAGCATCCCCAGCCAGAATGTTGGCTCTCAAGGCCTGGGTTGCTGGCACCCAACTCCTGGTCCCACGGCCACATAAGCATAGCAGAAGTGGGTGATCATCAAGTGATATGGGAAGGAGATGTGGCCAGCATCCCCAGCAAGAATGTTGGCTCTCAAAGCCAAGGTTCCTGGCACACAACTCCTGGTGCCACGGCCTAATAGACATAGCAGAAGTGGGTGATCATCCAAATTATATGGGTAGGAGATGTGGCCAGCATCCCCCAGCCAGAATGTTGGCTCTCAAGTCCTGGGTTTCTCCATCCAATTCCTGGTCCCACGCTGAAATAGACAGTAGAAGTGGGTGATCATCCAACTGATATGGGGAGGAGATGTGGGCAGCATCCCCCAGCCAGAATGTTGGCTCTCATGTCCTAGGTTTCTCCACCCACTCCTCGTCCCATGCCCACGTACACATAACAGATGTGGGTGATCATCCAAGTGATATGGGGAGGAGATGTGGCGAGCATCACCCAGCCAGAATGTTGGCTCTCAAGGCCAGGGTTCCTGGCACACAACTCCACGGCCTAATAGACATAGTAGAAGTGGGTGATCATCTAACTGATATGGGGAGGAGATGTGGGCAGCATCCCCCAGCCAGAATGTTGGCTCTCAATTCCTGGGTTTCTCGACCCAAATCCTGGTCCTACGCCGACATATACAGCGGAAGTGGGTGATCATCCAACTGATATGGGGAGGAGATGTGGGCAGCATCCCCCATCCAGAATGTTGGCTCTCAAGGCCTGACTTTCTTCACCAAACGTTTCGTCCACGGCCACATAAATATAACAGAAGTGGGTGATCATCTAGCTGATATGGGGAGGAGATGTAGCCTGCATCCCCCATCCAGAATGTTGACTCTCAAGGCCTGGGTTTCTCCATCAAACTCCGGGTCCAGGGCCACATACACATAACAGAAGTGGGTGATCATCCTAGTGAAATGGGGAGGAGATGTGGGCAGCATCCCCCAGCCAGAATGTTGTCTCTTATGTCCTGGGTTTCTCCACCCAACTCCTGGTCCCACGCCCACATACACATAAAAGAAGTGGGTCATCATCCAAGTTATATGCGGAGGAGATGCGGCCAGCATCCCCCAGCCAGAATGTTGGTTCTCAAGGCCTGCGTTACTCCACCCAACTCCTGGTCCCACGGCCACATACACGTAACAGAAGTGGGTGATCATCCAAGTAATATGCGGAGATGTGGCCAGCATCCCCCAGCCAGAATGTTGGCTCTCACGGCCTGGGTTGCTGGCACCCAACTCCTGGTCCCACGGCCACATACACATAACAGAAGTGGGTGATCATCCAAGTGATATGCGGAGGAGATGTGGCCAGCATCCCCCAGCTAGAATGTTGGCTCTCAAGGCCTGGGTTGCTGGGACCCAACTCCTGGTCCAACGCCCTAATAGACATAGCAGAAGTGGGTGATCATCCAAGTGATATGGGGAGGAGATGTGGTAAGCATCCCCCAGCCATAATGTTGGCTCTCAAGGCCTGGGTTGCTGGCACCCAACTCCTGGCCCCACGGCCACATACACATAGCAGAATTGGGTGATCATCCGAGTGATATGGGGAGGAGTTGTGGCCAGCATCCCCTGCCTGAATGTTGGCTCTCAAGGTCTGGGTTGCTGGCACCCACCTCCTGGTCCCACGGCCACATACACATAGCAGAAGTGGGTATTCATCCAAGTGATATGAGAAGGAGATGTGGCCAGTATCCCCCAGCCAGAATGTTATCTCTCAAGTCCTGGGTTTCTCCACCCAACTCCTGGTCCCACGCCGACATAGACAGCAGAAGTGGGTGATCATCCAAATGATATGGAAAGGAGATGTGGCCAGCATCCCCAGCCAGAATGGTGGCTCTCAATGCCAGGGTTGCTGGCACCCAACTCCTGGTCCCACGGCCACATACTCATAGCAGAAGTGGGTGATCATCAAGTGATATGGGAAGGAGATGTAGCCAGCATCCCCAGCCAGAATGTTGGCTCTCAAGGCCTGGGTTGCTGGCACCCAACTCCTGGTCCCACGGCCACATAAGCATAGCAGACGTGGGTGATCATCAAGTGATATGGGAAGGAGATGTGGCCAGCATCCCCAGCCAGAATGTTGGCTCTCAAAGCCAAGGTTCCTGGCACACAACTCCTGGTCCCACGGCCTAATAGACATAGCAGAAGTGGGTGATCATCCAAATTATATGGGTAGGAGATGTGGCCAACATCCCCCAGCCAGAATGTTGGCTCTCAAGTCCTGGGTTTCTCCATCCAATTCCTGGTCCCACGCTGAAATAGACAGTAGAAGTGGGTGACCATCCAACTGATATGGGGAGGAGATGTGGGCAGCATCCCCCAGCCAGAATGTTGGCTCTCATGTCCTAGGTTTCTCCACCCACTCCTCGTCCCATGCCCACGTACACATAACAGATGTGGGTGATCATCCAAGTGATATGGGGAGGAGATGTGGCGAGCATCACCCAGCCAGAATGTTGGCTCTCAAGGCCAGGGTTCCTGGCACACAACTCCACGGCCTTATAGACATAGTAGAAGTGGGTGATCATCTAACTGATATGGGGAGGAGATGTGGGCAGCATCCCCCAGCCAGAATGTTGGCTCTCAAGTCCTGGGTTTCTCGACCCAAATCCTGGTCCTACGCCGACATATACAGCGGAAGTGGGTGATCATCCAACTGATATGGGGAGGAGATGTGGGCAGCATCCTCCATCCAGAATGTTGGCTCTCATCGCCTGACTTTCTTCACCAAACGTTTGGTCCACGGCCACATAAATATAACAGAAGGGGGTGATCATCCAATTGATATGGGGAGGAGATGTGGGCAGCATCCCCCAGCCAGAATGTTGGCTCTCAAGGCCTGCGTTACTCCACCCAACTCCTGGTCCCACGGCCACATACACGTAACAGAAGTGGGTGATCATCCAAGTAATATGCGGAGATGTGGCCAGCATCCCCCAGCCAGAATGTTGGCTCTCAAGGCCTGGGTTGCTGGCACCCAACTCCTGGTCCCACGGCCACATACACATAACAGATGTGGGTGATCATCCAAGTGATATGCGGAGGAGATGTGGCCAGCATCCCCCAGCCAGAATGTTGGCTCTCAAGGCCTGGGTTGCTGGGACCCAACTACTGGTCCAACGCCCTAATAGACATAGCAGAAGTGGGTGATCATCCAAGTGATATGGGGAGGAGATGTGGTAAGCATCCCCCAGCCATAATGTTGGCTCTCAAGGCCTGGGTTGCTGGCACCCAACTCCTGGCCCCACGGCCACATACACATAGCAGAATTGGGTGATCATCCAAGTGATATGGGGAGGAGATGTGGCCAGCATCCCCAGCCAGAATGGTGGCTCTCAATGCCAGGGTTGCTGGCACCCAACTCCTGGTCCCACGGCCACATACTCATAGCAGAAGTGGGTGATCATCAAGTGATATGGGAAGGAGATGTGGCCAGCATCCCCTGCCTGAATGTTGGCTCTCAAGGTCTGGGTTGCTGGCACCCACCTCCTGGTCCCACGGCCACATACACATAGCAGAAGTGGGTATTCATCCAAGTGATATGAGAAGGAGATGTGTCCAGTATCCCCCAGCCAGAATGTTATCTCTCAAGTCCTGGGTTTCTCCTCCCAACTCCTGGTCCCACGCCGACATAGACAGCAGAAGTGGGTGATCATCCAAATGATATGGAAAGGAGATGTGGCCAGCATCCCCAGCCAGAATGGTGGCTCTCAATGCCAGGGTTGCTGGCACCCAACTCGTGGTCCCACGGCCACATACTCATAGCAGAAGTGGGTGATCATCAAGTGATATGGGAAGGAGATGTAGCCAGCATCCCCAGCCAGAATGTTGGCTCTCAAGGCCTGGGTTGCTGGCACCCAACTCCTGGTCCCACGGCCACATAAGCATAGCAGAAGTGGGTGATCATCAAGTGATATGGGAAGGAGATGTGGCCAGCATCCCCAGCAAGAATGTTGGCTCTCAAAGCCAAGGTTCCTGGCACACAACTCCTGGTGCCACGGCCTAATAGACATAGCAGAAGTGGGTGATCATCCAAATTATATGGGTAGGAGATGTGGCCAGCATCCCCCAGCCAGAATGTTGGCTCTCAAGTCCTGGGTTTCTCCATCCAATTCCTGGTCCCACGCTGAAATAGACAGTAGAAGTGGGTGATCATCCAACTGATATGGGGAGGAGATGTGGGCAGCATCCCCCAGCCAGAATGTTGGCTCTCATGTCCTAGGTTTCTCCACCCACTCCTCGTCCCATGCCCACGTACACATAACAGATGTGGGTGATCATCCAAGTGATATGGGGAGGAGATGTGGCGAGCATCACCCAGCCAGAATGTTGGCTCTCAAGGCCAGGGTTCCTGGCACACAACTCCACGGCCTAATAGACATAGTAGAAGTGGGTGATCATCTAACTGATATGGGGAGGAGATGTGGGCAGCATCCCCCAGCCAGAATGTTGGCTCTCAATTCCTGGGTTTCTCGACCCAAATCCTGGTCCTACGCCGACATATACAGCGGAAGTGGGTGATCATCCAACTGATATGGGGAGGAGATGTGGGCAGCATCCCCCATCCAGAATGTTGGCTCTCAAGGCCTGACTTTCTTCACCAAACGTTTCGTCCACGGCCACATAAATATAACAGAAGTGGGTGATCATCTAGCTGATATGGGGAGGAGATGTAGCCTGCATCCCCCATCCAGAATGTTGACTCTCAAGGCCTGGGTTTCTCCAACAAACTCCGGGTCCAGGGCCACATACACATAACAGAAGTGGGTGATCATCCTAGTGAAATGGGGAGGAGATGTGGGCAGCATCCCCCAGCCAGAATGTTGTCTCTTATGTCCTGGGTTTCTCCACCCAACTCCTGGTCCCACGCCCACATACACATAAAAGAAGTGGGTCATCATCCAAGTTATATGCGGAGGAGATGCGGCCAGCATCCCCCAGCCAGAATGTTGGTTCTCAAGGCCTGCGTTACTCCACCCAACTCCTGGTCCCACGGCCACATACACGTAACAGAAGTGGGTGATCATCCAAGTAATATGCGGAGATGTGGCCAGCATCCCCCAGCCAGAATGTTGGCTCTCACGGCCTGGGTTGCTGGCACCCAACTCGTGGTCCCACGGCCACATACACATAACAGAAGTGGGTGATCATCCAAGTGATATGCGGAGGAGATGTGGCCAGCATCCCCCAGCCAGAATGTTGGCTCTCAAGGCCTGGGTTGCTGGGACCCAACTCCTGGTCCAACGCCCTAATAGACATAGCAGAAGTGGGTGATCATCCAAGTGATATGGGGAGGAGATGTGGTAAGCATCCCCCAGCCATAATGTTGGCTCTCAAGGCCTGGGTTGCTGGCACCCAACTCCTGGCCCCACGGCCACATACACATAGCAGAATTGGGTGATCATCCAAGTGATATGGGGAGGAGTTGTGGCCAGCATCCCCAGCCAGAATGGTGGCTCTCAATGCCAGGGTTGCTGGCACCCAACTCCTGGTCCCACGGCCACATACTCATAGCAGAAGTGGGTGATCATCAAGTGATATGGGAAGCAGATGTGGCCAGCATCCCCTGCCTGAATGTTGGCTCTCAAGGTCTGGGTTGCTGGCACCCACCTCCTGGTCCCACGGCCACATACACATAGCAGAAGTGGGTATTCATCCAAGTGATATGAGAAGGAGATGTGGCCAGTATCCCCCAGCCAGAATGTTATCTCTCAAGTCCTGGGTTTCTCCACCCAACTCCTGGTCCCACGCCGACATAGACAGCAGAAGTGGGTGATCATCCAAATGATATGGAAAGGAGATGTGGCCAGCATCCCCAGCCAGAATGGTGGCTCTCAATGCCAGGGTTGCTGGCACCCAACTCCTGGTCCCACGGCCACATACTCATAGCAGAAGTGGGTGATCATCAAGTGATATGGGAAGGAGATGTAGCCAGCATCCCCAGCCAGAATGTTGGCTCTCAAGGCCTGGGTTGCTGGTACCCAACTCCTGGTCCCACGGCCACATAAGCATAGCAGAAGTGGGTGATCATCAAGTGATATGGGAAGGAGATGTGGCGAGCATCCCCAGCCAGAATGTTGGCTCTCAAAGCCAAGGTTCCTGGCACACAACTCCTGGTCCCACGGCTTAATAGACATAGCAGAAGTGGGTGATCATCCAAATTATATGGGTAGGAGATGTGGCCAGCATCCCCCAGCCAGAATGTTGGCTCTCAAGTCCTGGGTTTCTCCATCCAATTCCTGGTCCCACGCTGAAATAGACAGTAGAAGTGGGTGATCATCCAACTGATATGAGGAGGAGAAGTGGGCAGCATCCCCCAGCCAGAATGTTGGCTCTCATGTCCTAGGTTTCTCCACCCACTCCTCGTCCCATGCCCACGTACACATAACAGATGTGGGTGATCATCCAAGTGATATGGGGAGGAGATGTGGCGAGCATCACCCAGCCAGAATGTTGGCTCTCAAGGCCAGGGTTCCTGGCACACAACTCCACGGCCTAATAGACATAGTAGAAGTGGGTGATCATCTAACTGATATGGGGAGGAGATGTGGGCAGCATCCCCCAGCCAGAATGTTGGCTCTCAAGTCCTGGGCTTCTCGACCCAAATCCTGGTCCTACGCCGACATATACAGCGGAAGTGGGTGATCATCCAACTGATATGGGGAGGAGATGTGGGCAGCATCCTCCATCCAGAATGTTGGCTCTCATCGCCTGACTTTCTTCACCAAACGTTTGGTCCACGGCCACATAAATATAACAGAAGGGGGTGATCATCCAACTGATATGGGGAGGAGATGTGGGCAGCATCCCCCAGCCAGAATGTTGGCTCTCAAGGCCTGCGTTACTCCACGCAACTCCTGTTCCCACAGCCACATACACATAAAAGAAGTGGGTCATCATCCAAGTTATATGCGGAGGAGATGCGGCCAGCATCCCCCAGCCAGAATGTTGGCTCTCAAGGCCTGCGTTACTCCACCCAACTCCTGGTCCCACGCCCACATACACATAAAAGAAGTGGGTCATCATCCAAGTTATATGCGGAGGAGATGCGGCCAGCATCCCCCAGCCAGAATGTTGGCTCTCAAGGCCTGCGTTACTCCACCCAACTCCTGGTCCCACGGCCACATACACGTAACAGAAGTGGGTGATCATCCAAGTAATATGCGGAGATGTGGCCAGCATCCCCCAGCCAGAATGTTGGCTCTCACGGCCTGGGTTGCTGGCACCCAACTCCTGGTCCCACGGCCACATACACATAACAGAAGTGGGTGATCATCCAAGTGATATGGGGAGGAGATGTGGGCAGCATCCTCCATCCAGAATGTTATCTCTCAAGTCCTGGGTTTCTCCACCCAACTCCTGGTCCCACGCCGACATAGACAACAGAAGTGGGTGATCATCCAAATTATATGGGTAGGAGATGTGGCCAGCATCCCCCAGCCACAATGTTGGCTCTCAAGTCCTGGGTTTCTCCACCCAACTCCTGGTCCCACGCCGAAATAGACAGCAGAAGTGGGTGATCATCCAACTGATATGGGGAGGAGATGTGGGCAGCAACCCCCAGCCAGAATGTTGGCTCTCATGTCCTAGGTTTCTCCGCCCACTCCTCGTCCCATGCCCACGTACACAGAACAGATGTGGGTGATCATCCAAGTGATATGGGGAGGAGATGTGGCGAGCATCACACAGCCAGAATGTTGGCTCTCAGGGCCAGGGTTCCTGGCACACAACTCCACGGCCTAATAGACATAGTAGAAGTGGGTGATCATCTAACTGATATGGGGAGGAGATGTGGGCAGCATCCCCCAGCCAGACTGTTGGCACTCAAGTCCTGGGTTTCTCGACCCAAATCCTGGTCCCACGCCGACATATACAGCAGAAGTGGGTGATCATCCAACTGATATGGGGAGGAGATGTGGGCAGCATCCTCCATCCAGAATGTTGGCTCTCAAGGCCTGACTTTCTTAACCAAACGTTTGATCCACGGCCACGTAAATATAACAGAAGTGGGTGATCATCCAACTGATATTGGGAGGAGATGTGGGCAGCATCCCCCATCCAGAATGTTGGCTCTCAAGGCCTGACTTTATTCACCAAACGTTTGGTCCACGGCCACATAAATATAACAGAAGTGGGTGATCATCCAACTGATATGGGGAGGAGATGTGGGCAGCATCCCCCATCCAGAATGTTGGCTCTCAAGGCCTGACTTTCTTCACCAAACGTTTCGTCCACGGCCACATAAATATAACAGAAGTGGGTGATCATCTAACTGATATGGGGAGGAGATGTAGCCTGCATCCCCCATCCAGAATGTTGACTCTCAAGGCCTGGGTTTCTCCAACAAACTCCGGGTCCAGGGCCACATACACATAACAGAAGTGCGTGATCATCCTAGTGAAATGGGGAGGAGATGTGGGCAGCATCCCCCAGCCAGAATGTTGTCTCTTATGTCCTGGGTTTCTCCACCCAACTCCTGGTCCCACGCCCACATACACATAAAAGAAGTGGGTCATCATCCAAGTTATATGCGGAGGAGATGCGGCCAGCATCCCCCAGCCACAATGTTGGCTCTCAAGGCCTGCGTTACTCCACCCAACTCCTGGTCCCACGGCCACATACACGTAACAGAAGTGGGTGATCATCCAAGTAATATGCGGAGATGTGGCCAGCATCCCCCAGCCAGAATGTTGGCTCTCAAGGCCTGGGTTGCTGGCACCCAACTCCTGGTCCCACGGCCACATACTCATAGCAGAAGTGGGTGATCATCAAGTGATATGGGAAGGAGATGTGGCCAGCATCCCCTGCCTGAATGTTGGCTCTCAATGCCAGGGTTGCTGGCACCCAACTCCTGGTCCCACGGCCACATACACATAGCAGAAGTGGGTATTCATCCAAGTGATATGAGAAGGAGATGTGGCCAGTATCCCCCAGCCAGAATGTTATCTCTCAAGTCCTGGGTTTCTCCACCCAACTCCTGGTCCCACGCCGACATAGACAGCAGAAGTGGGTGATCATCCAAATGATATGGAAAGGAGATGTGGCCAGCATCCCCAGCCAGAATGGTGGCTCTCAATGCCAGGGTTGCTGGCACCCAACTCCTGGTCCCACGGCCACATACTCATAGCAGAAGTAGGTGATCATCAAGTGATATGGGAAGGAGATGTAGCCAGCATCCCCAGCCAGAATGTTGGCTCTCAAGGCCTGGGTTGCTGGCACCCAACTCCTGGTCCCACGGCCACATAAGCATAGCAGAAGTGGGTGATCATCAAGTGATATGGGAAGGAGATGTGGCCAGCATCCCCAGCCAGAATGTTGGCTCTCAAAGCCAAGGTTCCTGGCACACAACTCCTGGTCCCACGGCCTAATAGACATAGCAGAAGTGGGTGATCATCCAAATTATATGGGTAGGAGATGTGGCCAACATCCCCCAGCCAGAATGTTGGCTCTCAAGTCCTGGGTTTCTCCATCCAATTCCTGGTCCCACGCTGAAATAGACAGTAGAAGTGGGTGATCATCCAACTGATATGGGGAGGAGATGTGGGCAGCATCCCCCAGCCAGAATGTTGGCTCTCATGTCCTAGGTTTCTCCACCCACTCCTCGTCCCATGCCCACGTACACATAACAGATGTGGGTGATCATCCAAGTGATATGGGGAGGAGATGTGGCGAGCATCACCCAGCCAGAATGTTGGCTCTCAAGGCCAGGGTTCCTGGCACACAACTCCACGGCCTTATAGACATAGTAGAAGTGGGTGATCATCTAACTGATATGGGGAGGAGATGTGGGCAGCATCCCCCAGCCAGAATGTTGGCTCTCAAGTCCTGGGTTTCTCGACCCAAATCCTGGTCCTACGCCGACATATACAGCGGAAGTGGGTGATCATCCAACTGATATGGGGAGATGTGGGCAGCATCCTCCATCCAGAATGTTGGCTCTCATCGCCTGACTTTCTTCACCAAACGTTTGGTCCACGGCCACATAAATATAACAGAAGGGGGTGATCATCCAATTGATATGGGGAGGAGATGTGGGCAGCATCCCCCAGCCAGAATGTTGGCTCTCAAGGCCTGCGTTACTCCACCCAACTCCTGGTCCCACGGCCACATACACGTAACAGAAGTGGGTGATCATCCAAGTAATATGCGGAGATGTGGCCAGCATCCCCCAGCCAGAATGTTGGCTCTCAAGGCCTGGGTTGCTGGCACCCAACTCCTGGTCCCACGGCCACATACACATAACAGAAGTGGGTGATCATCCAAGTGATATGCGGAGGAGATGTGGCCAGCATCCCCCAGCCAGAATGTTGGCTCTCAAGGCCTGGGTTGCTGGGACCCAACTCCTGGTCCAACGCCCTAATAGACATAGCAGAAGTGGGTGATCATCCAAGTGATATGGGGAGGAGATGTGGTAAGCATCCCCCAGCCATAATGTTGGCTCTCAAGGCCTGGGTTGCTGGCACCCAACTCCTGGCCCCACGGCCACATACACATAGCAGAATTGGGTGATCATCCAAGTGATATGGGGAGGAGATGTGGCCAGCATCCCCAGCCAGAATGGTGGCTCTCAATGCCAGGGTTGCTGGCACCCAACTCCTGGTCCCACGGCCACATACTCATAGCAGAAGTGGGTGATCATCAAGTGATATGGGAAGGAGATGTGGCCAGCATCCCCTGCCTGAATGTTGGCTCTCAAGGTCTGGGTTGCTGGCACCCACCTCCTGGTCCCACGGCCACATACACATAGCAGAAGTGGGTATTCATCCAAGTGATATGAGAAGGAGATGTGTCCAGTATCCCCCAGCCAGAATGTTATCTCTCAAGTCCTGGGTTTCTCCTCCCAACTCCTGGTCCCACGCCGACATAGACAGCAGAAGTGGGTGATCATCCAAATGATATGGAAAGGAGATGTGGCCAGCATCCCCAGCCAGAATGGTGGCTCTCAATGCCAGGGTTGCTGGCACCCAACTCCTGGTCCCACGGCCACATACTCATAGCAGAAGTGGGTGATCATCAAGTGATATGGGAAGGAGATGTAGCCAGCATCCCCAGCCAGAATGTTGGCTCTCAAGGCCTGGGTTGCTGGCACCCAACTCCTGGTCCCACGGCCACATAAGCATAGCAGAAGTGGGTGATCATCAAGTGATATGGGAAGGAGATGTGGCCAGCATCCCCAGCAAGAATGTTGGCTCTCAAAGCCAAGGTTCCTGGCACACAACTCCTGGTGCCACGGCCTAATAGACATAGCAGAAGTGGGTGATCATCCAAATTATATGGGTAGGAGATGTGGCCAGCATCCCCCAGCCAGAATGTTGGCTCTCAAGTCCTGGGTTTCTCCATCCAATTCCTGGTCCCACGCTGAAATAGACAGTAGAAGTGGGTGATCATCCAACTGATATGGGGAGGAGATGTGGGCAGCATCCCCCAGCCAGAATGTTGGCTCTCATGTCCTAGGTTTCTCCACCCACTCCTCGTCCCATGCCCACGTACACATAACAGATGTGGGTGATCATCCAAGTGATATGGGGAGGAGATGTGGCGAGCATCACCCAGCCAGAATGTTGGCTCTCAAGGCCAGGGTTCCTGGCACACAACTCCACGGCCTAATAGACATAGTAGAAGTGGGTGATCATCTAACTGATATGGGGAGGAGATGTGGGCAGCATCCCCCAGCCAGAATGTTGGCTCTCAATTCCTGGGTTTCTCGACCCAAATCCTGGTCCTACGCCGACATATACAGCGGAAGTGGGTGATCATCCAACTGATATGGGGAGGAGATGTGGGCAGCATCCCCCATCCAGAATGTTGGCTCTCAAGGCCTGACTTTCTTCACCAAACGTTTCGTCCACGGCCACATAAATATAACAGAAGTGGGTGATCATCTAACTGATATGGGGAGGAGATGTAGCCTGCATCCCCCATCCAGAATGTTGACTCTCAAGGCCTGGGTTTCTCCAACAAACTCCGGGTCCAGGGCCACATACACATAACAGAAGTGGGTGATCATCCTAGTGAAATGGGGAGGAGATTTGGGCAGCATCCCCCAGCCAGAATGTTGGCTCTTAAGTCCTGGGTTTCTCCACCCAACTCTTGGTCCCACGCCCACATACACATAAAAGAAGTGGGTCATCATCCAAGTTATATGGGTAGGAGATGTGGCCAGCATCACCCAGCAGAACGTTGGCTCTCAAGACCAGGGTTCCTGGCACACAATTCCTGGTCCCACTGCCTAATAGACATAGCAGAAGTGGGTGATCATCCAACTGATATGAGTAGGAAATGTGGCGAGCATCCCCCAGCCAGAATGTTGGCTCAATTCCTGGGTTTCTCCATCCAACTCATGGTCCCACGCCGACATAGAAAGCAGAAGTGGATGATCATCCAACTGATATGGGGAGGAGATGTGGCCAGCATCCCCCAGCCAGAAATTTGGCTCTTACGTCCTGGGTTTCCCCAAGCAACTCCTGGTCCACGGCCACATAGACATAACAGAAGTGGGTGATCACCCAACTGATATGGGGAGGAGATGTGGCCAGCATCCCCCAGCCAGAATGTTGACTTTCAAGGCCTGGGATTCCCCAAGCAACTCCTGGTCCATGGCCACATAGACATAACAGAAGTGGGTGATCATCCAACTGATATGGGGAGATGTGGCCAGCATCCCCCAGCCAGAATCTTGGCTCTCAAGGCCTGGGATTCCCCAAGCAACTTCTGGTACCACGCCGACATAGAAAGCAGAAGTGGATGATCATCCAACTGATAAGGGGAGGAGATGTGGCCAGCATTCCCTAGCCATAATGTTGGCTCTCAAGGCCTGGATTTATCCACCCAACACCTGGTCCACGGCCACATAGACATAGCAGAAGTGGGTGATCGTCCAAGTGATATGGGTAGGAGATGTGCCTAGCTTCCTCCAGCCATAATGTTGGCGATCAAGGCCTGGATTTATCAACCCCACACCTGGTCCACTGCCACATAGACATAGCAGAAGTGGGTGATCATCCAAGTGATATGGGTAGGAGATGTGCCTAGCTTCCTCCAGCCAGAATGTTAGCTCTCAGGGCCTGGGTTGTGGCACCCAACTCCTGGTCCGACGCCCACATACACATAGCAGAAGTGGGTGATCATTCAACTCTTATGGGGAGGACATATGATCAGCATCCTTCACCCAGAATGTTGCTCTCAAGTCCTGGGTTTCCCCATCCAACTCCTGGTCCATCGCCCACATACACATATCAGATTTGGGTGATCATCCAAGTCATATGGGAGGAGATGTGGCCAGCATCCCCCAGCCAGAATGCTGGTGCTCAAAGCCTGGGTTGCTGGAACCTAACATCTGGTGCCACGTCTACATACACATTACAGAAGTGGGTGATCATCCATGTGTAATGGGTAGGAGATGTGGCCAGCATCCCCGAGCCAGAATGTTGACTCTAAGGGCCTCTCTACCCAACTCCTGGTCCCACGCCCACATACACATAGCAGAATTAGGTGATCATCCAAGTAATATCGGAAGGAGATGTGTCCATAATCGTCAGCCAGAATGTTGGCTCTCAAGGCCAGGGTTGCTGGCATCCAACTCCTGGTCCCACGGCCACATAGACATAGCAGAACTGGGTGATCATCCAAGTGATATGCGGAGGAGTTTTGGTCAGCATCCCCCAGCCAGAATGTTGGCTCTAGTGAACAGGGTTGCTGACACCCAACTCCTGGTCCCTTGGCCATATAGACATAGCAGAACTGGGATATCATCCAAGTGATATGCGTAGGAGATGTGGTCACTATCATGTAGCCAGAATTTTGGCTCTCAAGTCCTGGATTTCTCCACCCAACTCCTGGTCCCATGGCCGCATAGACATAGCAGAACTGGGTGATCATCCAAGTGATATGGGGAAGAGATGTGGCCAGCATCCTCAGCAAGAATGTTGGCTCTCAATCCCGGGTTTGCTGGCACCCAACTCCTGGTCCCATTGCCACATAGACATAGCAGAACTTGGTGTTCATCCAAGTGATATGGGGAGGAGATGTGGCCAGCATCCTCAGCAAGAATGTTGGCTCTCAATCCCGGGTTTGCTGGCACCCAACTCCTGGTCCCATTGCCACATAGACATAGCAGAACTTGGTGTTCATCCAAGTGATATGGGGAGGAGATGTGGCCAGCATCCTCAGCAAGAATGTTGGCTCTCAATCCCGGGTTTGCTGGCACCCATCTCCTGGTCCCATTGCCACATAGACATAGCAGAACTTGGTGATCATCCAAGTGATATGGGGAGATGTGGCCAGCATCCTCAGCAAGAATGTTGGCTCTCAAGTCCTGGGTTTCCCTACCCAACTCCTGGTCCCATGGCCACATAGACATAGCAGAACTGGGTGATCATCCAGGTGATATGCAGAGGAGTTGTGGCCAGCATCCTCAGCAAGAATGTTGGCTCTCAAGTCCTGGATTTCTCCACCCAACTCCTGGTCCCGTGGCCACATAGACATAGCAGCCTTGGGTGATCATCCAAGTGATATACGTAGGAGATGTGGTCACTATCCTCTAGCCAGAATTTTGGCTCTCAAGTCCTGGATTTCTCCACCAACTCCTGGTCCCATGGCCACATAGACATAGCAGAATTGGGTGATCATCCAAGTGATATGGGGAGGAGATGTGGCCAGCATCCTCAGCAAGAATGTTGGCTCTCAAGTCCTGGATTTCTCCACCCAACGCCTGGTCCCATGGCCACATAGACATAGCAGAACTGGGTGATCATCCAGGTGATATGGGGAGGAGATGTGGCCAGCATCCTCAGCAAGAATGTTGGCTCTCAAGTCCTGGATTTCTCCACCCAACTCCTGGTCCCATGGCCACATAGACATAGCAGAATTGGGAGATCATCCAAGTGATATGGGGAGGAGATGTGGCCAGCATCCTCAGCAAGAATGTTGGCTCTCAAGTCCTGGATTTCTCCACACAACTCCTAGTCTCATGGCCACATAGACATAGCAGAATTGGGAGATCATCCAAGTGATATGGGGAGGAGATGTGGCCAGCATCCTCAGCAAGAATGTTGGCTCTCAATCCCGGCTTTGCTGGCACCCAACTCCAAGTCCCACGCCCAAATAAACATAGCAATAGTGGGTGATCAAGTGATATGGGGAGATGTGGGCAGCATCCTCCAACCAGAATGTTGCTCTCAGGACCTGTGTTGATGGTACCCAACTCCTGGTCCTGATATTGTGGGGTGAATACTAGCCTCTAGTATCCCAGACATCCTCCATGATGAAGTGTTAAGCATACTAATCTCTAGTATCACAGTCATCCTCCATGGTGTAGTGTTAACCATACTAATCTCTAGTATCACAGACATCCTCCATGATGTAGTGTTAACCATACTAATCTCTAGTATCACAGTCATCCTCCATGATGAAGTGTTTACAATACTAATCTCTAGTATCACAGTCATCCTCCATGATGAAGTGTTAACATACTAATCTCTAGTATTACAGTCATCCTCCATGATGAAGTGTTTACAATACTAATTACTACTATCACAGTCATCCTCCATGATGAAGTGTTTACAATACTAATCTCTAGTATCACAGTCATCCTCCATGATTTAGTGTTAACAATACTAATCTCTAGTATCAGAGTCATCCTCCATGATGAAGTGTTTACAATACCAATGTCTAGTATCACAGACATCCTCCATGATGTAGTGTTAACAATACTAATCTCTAGTATCAGTCATCCTCCATGATGTAATGTTAACAATACTAATCTCTAGTATCACAGTCATCCTCCATTATGTAGTGTTAACAATACTAATCTCTAGTATCACAGACATCCTCCATGATGTAGTGTTAACAATACTAATCTCTAGTATCACAGTCATCCTCCATGATGTAATGTTTACAATACTAATCTCTAGTATCACAGACATCCTCCATGATGTAATGTTAACAATACTAATCTCTAGTATCACAGACATCTTCCATGATGTAATGTTAACAATACTAATCTCTATAATGACAGTCATCCTCCATGATGTAATGTTAAAAATACTAATCTCTAGTATCACAGTCATCCTCCATGATGTAGTGTTAACAATACTAATCTCTAGTATCACAGACATCCTCCATGATGTAGTGTTAACAATACTAATCTCTAGTATCACAGACATCCTCCATGATGTAATGTTTACAATACTAATCTCTAGTATCACAGACATCCTCCATGATGTAGTGTTAACAATACTAATCTCTAGTATCACAGTCATCCTCCATGATGAAGTGTTTACAATACTAATCTCTAGTATCACAGTCATCCTCCATGATGTAGTGTTAACAATACTAATCTCTAGTATCACAGTCATCCTCCATGATGGTAATGTTAACAATACCAATCTCTGGTATCACAGACATCCTCCATGATGAAATGTTAACAATACTAATCACTAGTATCACAGACATCCTCCATGATGAAATGTTAACAATACTAATCTCTAGTATCACAGACATCCTCCATGATGAAATGTTAACAATACTAATCTCTAGTATCACAGACATCCTCCATGATGAAATGTTAACAATATTAATCTCTAGTATCACAGACATCCTCCATGATGAAATGTTAACAATACTAATCTCTAGTATCACAGACATCCTCCATGATGAAATGTTAACAATACTAATCTCTAGTATCACAGACATCCTCCATGATGAAATGTTAGCAATACTAATCTCTAGTATCACAGACATCCTCCATGATGAAATGTTAACAATACTAATCTCTAGTATCACAGACATCCTCCATGATGAAATGTTAACAATACTAATCTCTTGTATCACAGACATCCTCCATGATGAAATGTTAACAATACTAATCTCTAGTATCACAGACATCCTCCATGATGAAATGTTAACAATACTAATCTCTAGTATCACAGACATCCTCCATGATGAAATGTTAACAATACTAATCTCTAGTATCACAGTCATCCTCCATGATGAAATGTTAACAATACTAATCTCTAGTATCACAGACATCCTCCATGATGAAATGTTAACAGTACTAATCTCTAGTATCACAGTCATCCTCCATGATGTAGTGTTTACAATACTAATCTCTAGTATCACAGACATCCTCCATGATGAAATGTTAACAATACTAATCTCTAGTATCACAGACATCCTCCATGATGAAATGTTAACAATACTAATCTCTAGTATCACAGACATCCTCCATGATGAAATGTTAACAATACTAATCTCTAGTATCACAGTCATCCTCCATGATGTAGTGTTTACAATACTAATCTCTAGTATCACAGACATCCTCCATGATGAAATGTTAACAATACTAATCTCTAGTATCACAGTCATCCTCCATGATGTAGTGTTTGCAATACTAATCTCTAGTATCACAGTCATCCTCCATGATGTAGTGTTAACAATACTAATCTCTAGTATCACAGTCATCCTCCATGATGTAGTGTTAACAATACTAATCTCTAGTATCACAGTCATCCTCCGTGATGTAGTGTTAACAATACTAATCTCTAGTATCACAGTCATCCTCCATGATGAAGTGTTTACAATACTAATCTCTAGTATCACAGTCATCCTCCATGATGTAGTGTTAACAATACTAATCTCTAGTATCACAGTCATCCTCCATGATGTAGTGTTAACAATACTAATCTCTAGTATCACAGTCATCCTCCATGATGATGTGTTTACAATACCAATGTCTAGTATCACAGACATCCTCCATGATGTAGTGTTAACAATACTAATCTCTAGTATCACAGTCATCCTCCATGATGAAATGTTAACAGTACTAATCTCTAGTATCACAGACATCCTCCATGATGAATTGTTAACAATACTAATCCCTAGCATCACAGTCATCCTCCATGATGAAATGTTAACAGTACTAATCTCTAGTATCACAGACATCCTCCATGATGAAATGTTAACAATACTCATCTCTAGTATCACAGTCATCCTCCATGATGAAATGTTAACAGTCTAATCTCTAGTATCACAGTCATCCTCCATGATGAAATGTTAACAATACTAATCTCTAGTATCACAGACATCCTCCATGATGAAATGTTAACAATACTAATCTCTAGTATCACAGTCATCCTCCATGATGTAGTGTTTACAATACAAATCTGTAGTATCACAGTCATCCTCCATGATGAAATGTTAACAGTACTAATCTCTAGTATCACAGACATCCTCCATGATGAAATGTTAACAATACTAATCTCTAGTATCACAGTCATCCTCCATGATGAAATGGTAACAGTACTAATCTCTAGTATCACAGACATCCTCCATGATGAAATGTTAAGAATACTAATCTCTAGTATCATAGACATCCTCCATGATGAAATGTTAACAATACTAATCTCTAGTATCACAGACATCCTCCATGATGAAATGTTAACAATACTAATCTCTAGTATCACAGTCATCCTCCATGATGTAGTGTTTACAATACTAATCTCTAGATCACAGACATCCTCCATAATGAAATGTTAACAATACTAATCTCTAGTATCACATACATCCTCCATGATGAAATTTTAACAATACTAATCTCTAGTATCACAGACATCCTCCATGATGAAATGTTAACAATACTAATCTCTAGTATCACAGACATCCTCCATGATGAAATGTTAACAATACTAATCTCTAGTATCACAGACATCCTCCATGATGATATGTTAACAATACTAATCTCTAGTATCACAGACATCCTCCATGATGAAATGTTAACACTACTAATCTCTAGTATCACAGACATCCTCCATGATGAAATGTTAACAATACTAATCTCTAGTATAACAGACATCCTCCATGATGAAATGTTAACAATACTAATCTCTAGTATCACAGACATCCTCCATGATGAAAAGTTAACAATACTAATCTCTAGTATCACAGACATCCTCCATGATGAAATGTTAACAATACTAGTCTCTATTATCACAGACATCCTCCATGATGAAATGTTAACAATACTAACCTCTAGTATCACAGACATCCTCCATGATGAAATGTTAACAATACTAATCTCTAGTATCACAGTCATCCTCCATGATGAAATGTTAACAATACTAATCTCTTGTATCACAGACATCCTCCATGATGAAATGTTAACAATACTAATCTCTAGTATCACAGACATCCTCCATGATGAAATGTTAACAATACTAATCTCTAGTATCACAGTCATCCTCCATGATGAAATGTTACAATACTAATCTCTAGTATTACAGACATCCTCCATGATGAAATGTTAACAATACTAATCTCTAGTATCACAGTCATCCTCCATGATGTAGTTTTTACAATACTAATCTCTAGTATCACAGACTTCCTCCATGATGAAATGTTAACAATACTAATCTCTAGTATCACAGACATCCTCCATGATGAAATTTTAACAATACTAATCTCTAGTATCACAGACATCCTCCATGATGAAATGTTAACAATACTAATCTCTAGTATCACAGTCATCCTCCATGATGTAGTGTTTACAATACTAATCTCTAGTATCAAAGTCATCCTCCATGATGTAGTGTTTACAATACTAATCTCTAGTATCACAGCCATCCTCCATGATGTAGTGTTAACAATACTAATCTCTAGTATCACAGTCATCCTCCATGATGAAATGTTACCAATACTAATCTCTAGTATCACAGTCATCCTCCATGATGTAGTGTTAACAATACTAATCTCTAGTATCACAGTCATCCTCCATGATGTAGTGTTAACAATACTAATCTCTAGTATCACAGTCATCCTCCATGATGTAGTGTTAGCAATACTAATCTCTAGTATCACAGTCATCCTCCATGATGTAGTGTTAACAATACTAATCTCTAGTATCACATTCATCCTCCATGATGTAGTGTTAACAATACTAATCTCTAGTATCACAGTCATCCTCCATGATGTAGTGTTAACAATACTAATCTCTAGTATCACAGTCATCCTCCATGATGTAGTGTTAACAATACTAATCTCTAGTATCACAGTCATCCTCCATGATGAAATGTAAACAATACTAATCTCTAGTATCACAGCCATCCTCCATGGTGTACTGTTAACAATACTAATCTCTAGTATCACAGACATCCTCCATGATGTAGTGTTAACAATACTAATCTCTAGTATCACAGTCATCCTCCATGATGTAGTGTTAACAATACTAATCTCTAGTATCACAGTCATCCTCCATGATGTAGTGTTAACAATACTAATCTCTAGTATAACAGTCATCCTCCATGATGTAGTGTTAACAATACTAATCTCTAGTATCACAGTCATCCTCCATGATGTAGTGTTAACAATACTAATCTCTAGTATCACAGTCATCCTCCATGATGTAGTGTTAACAATACTAATCTCTAGTATCACATTCATCCTCCATGATGTAGTGTTAACAATACTAATCTCTAGTATCACAGTCATCCTCCATGATGTAGTGTTAACAATACTAATCTCTAGTATCACAGTCATCCTCCATGATGTAGTGTTAACAATACTAATCTCTAGTATCACAGTCATCCTCCATGATGTAGTGTTAACAATACTAATCTCTAGTATCACAGCCATCCTCCATGGTGTACTGTTAACAATACTAATCTCTTGTATCACAGTCATCCTTCATGATGTAGTGTTAACAATACTAATCTCTAGTATCACAGACATCCTCCATGATGATATGTTAACAATACTAATCTCTACTATCACAGACATCCTCCATGATGAAATGTTAACACTACTAATCTCTAGTATCACAGACATCCTCCATGATGAAATGTTAACAATACTAATCTCTAGTATCACAGACATCCTCCATGATGAAATGTTAACAATACTAATCTCTAGTATCACAGACATCCTCCATGATAAAAAGTTAACAATACTAATCTCTAGTATCACAGACATCCTCCATGATGAAATGTTAACAATACTAATCTCTAGTATCACAGACATCCTCCATGATGAAATGTTAACAATACTAATCTCTAGTATCACAGTCATCCTCCATGATGTAGTGTTAACAATACTAATCTCTAGTATCACAGACATCCTCCATGATGAAATGTTAACAATACTAATCTCTAGTATCACAGTCATCCTCCATGATGTAGTGTTTACAATACTAATCTCTAGTATCACAGACATCCTCCATGATGAAATGTTAACAATACTAATCTCTAGTATCACAGACATCCTCCATGATGAAATGTTAACAATACTAATCTCTAGTATCACAGACATCCTCCATGATGAAATGTTAACAATACTAATCTCTAGTATCACAGTCATCCTCCATGATGTAGTGTTTACACTACTAATCTCTAGTATCACAGTCATCCTCCATGATGTAGTGTTTACAATACTAATCTCTAGTATCACAGCCATTCTCCATGATGTAGTGTTAACAATACTAATCTCTAGTATCACAGTCATCCTCAATGGTGTAGTGTTTACAATACTAATCTCTAGTATCACAGACATCCTCCATGATGAAATGTTAACAATACTAATCTCTAGTATCACAGACATCCTCCATGATGAAATGTTAACAATACTAATCTCTAGTATCACAGACATCCTCCATGATGATATGTTAACAATACTAATCTCTAGTATCACAGACATCCTCCATGATGAAATGTTAACACTACTAATCTCTAGTATCACAGACATCCTCCATGATGAAATGTTAACAATACTAATCTCTAGTATCACAGACATCCTCCATGATGAAATGTTAACAATACTAATCTCTAGTATCACAGACATCCTCCATGATGAAAAGTTAACAATACTAATCTCTAGTATCACAGACATCCTCCATGATGAAATGTTAACAATACTAGTCTCTAGTATCACAGACATCCTCCATGATGAAATGTTAACAATACTAATCTCTAGTATCACAGACATCCTCCATGATGAAATGTTAACAATACTAATCTCTAGTATCACAGACATCCTCCATGATGAAATGTTAACAATACTAATCTCTAGTATCACAGTCATCCTCCATGATGTAGTGTTTACACTACTAATCTCTAGTATCACAGTCATCCTCCATGATGTAGTGTTTACAATACTAATCTCTAGTATCACAGCCATTCTCCATGATGTAGTGTTAACAATACTAATCTCTAGTATCACAGTCATCCTCAATGGTGTAGTGTTTACAATACTAATCTCTAGTATCACAGACATCCTCCATGATGAAATGTTAACAATACTAATCTCTAGTATCACAGACATCCTCCATGATGAAATGTTAACAATACTAATCTCTAGTATCACAGACATCCTCCATGATGATATGTTAACAATACTAATCTCTAGTATCACAGACATCCTCCATGATGAAATGTTAACACTACTAATCTCTAGTATCACAGACATCCTCCATGATGAAATGTTAACAATACTAATCTCTAGTATCACAGACATCCTCCATGATAAAATGTTAACAATACTAATCTCTAGTATCACAGACATCCTCCATGATGAAAAGTTAACAATACTAATCTCTAGTATCACAGACATCCTCCATGATGAAATGTTAACAATACTAGTCTCTATTATCACAGACATCCTCCATGATGAAATGTTAACAATACTAACCTCTAGTATCACAGACATCCTCCATGATGAAATGTTAACAATACTAATCTCTAGTATCACAGTCATCCTCCATGATGAAATGTTAACAATACTAATCTCTTGTATCACAGACATCCTCCATGATGAAATGTTAACAATACTAATCTCTAGTATCACAGACATCCTCCATGATGAAATGTTAACAATACTAATCTCTAGTATCACAGACATCCTCCATGATGAAATGTTAACAATACTAATCTCTAGTATCACAGTCATCCTCCATGATGAAATGTTACAATACTAATCTCTAGTATTACAGACATCCTCCATGATGAAATGTTAACAATACTAATCTCTAGTATCACAGTCATCCTCCATGATGTAGTTTTTACAATACTAATCTCTAGTATCACAGACTTCCTCCATGATGAAATGTTAACAATACTAATCTCTAGTATCACAGACATCCTCCATGATGAAATTTTAACAATACTAATCTCTAGTATCACAGACATCCTCCATGATGAAATGTTAACAATACTAATCTCTAGTATCACAGTCATCCTCCATGATGTAGTGTTTACAATACTAATCTCTAGTATCAAAGTCATCCTCCATGATGTAGTGTTTACAATACTAATCTCTAGTATCACAGCCATCCTCCATGATGTAGTGTTAACAATACTAATCTCTAGTATCACAGTCATCCTCCATGATGAAATGTTACCAATACTAATCTCTAGTATCACAGTCATCCTCCATGATGTAGTGTTAACAATACTAATCTCTAGTATCACAGTCATCCTCCATGATGTAGTGTTAACAATACTAATCTCTAGTATCACAGTCATCCTCCATGATGTAGTGTTAGCAATACTAATCTCTAGTATTACAGTCATCCTCCATGATGTAGTGTTAACAATACTAATCTCTAGTATCACATTCATCCTCCATGATGTAGTGTTAACAATACTAATCTCTAGTATCACAGTCATCCTCCATGATGTAGTGTTAACAATACTAATCTCTAGTATCACAGTCATCCTCCATGATGTAGTGTTAACAATACTAATCTCTAGTATCACAGTCATCCTCCATGATGAAATGTAAACAATACTAATCTCTAGTATCACAGCCATCCTCCATGGTGTACTGTTAACAATACTAATCTCTAGTATCACAGACATCCTCCATGATGTAGTGTTAACAATACTAATCTCTAGTATCACAGTCATCCTCCATGATGTAGTGTTAACAATACTAATCTCTAGTATCACAGTCATCCTCCATGATGTAGTGTTAACAATACTAATCTCTAGTATCACAGTCATCCTCCATGATGTAGTGTTAACAATACTAATCTCTAGTATCACAGTCATCCTCCATGATGTAGTGTTAACAATACTAATCTCTAGTATCACAGTCATCCTCCATGATGTAGTGTTAACAATACTAATCTCTAGTATCACATTCATCCTCCATGATGTAGTGTTAACAATACTAATCTCTAGTATCACAGTCATCCTCCATGATGTAGTGTTAACAATACTAATCTCTAGTATCACAGTCATCCTCCATGATGTAGTGTTAACAATACTAATCTCTAGTATCACAGTCATCCTCCATGATGTAGTGTTAACAATACTAATCTCTAGTATCACAGCCATCCTCCATGGTGTACTGTTAACAATACTAATCTCTTGTATCACAGTCATCCTTCATGATGTAGTGTTAACAATACTAATCTCTAGTATCACAGACATCCTCCATGATGATATGTTAACAATACTAATCTCTACTATCACAGACATCCTCCATGATGAAATGTTAACACTACTAATCTCTAGTATCACAGACATCCTCCATGATGAAATGTTAACAATACTAATCTCTAGTATCACAGACATCCTCCATGATGAAATGTTAACAATACTAATCTCTAGTATCACAGACATCCTCCATGATGAAAAGTTAACAATACTAATCTCTAGTATCACAGACATCCTCCATGATGAAATGTTAACAATACTAATCTCTAGTATCACAGACATCCTCCATGATGAAATGTTAACAATACTAATCTCTAGTATCACAGTCATCCTCCATGATGTAGTGTTAACAATACTAATCTCTAGTATCACAGACATCCTCCATGATGAAATGTTAACAATACTAATCTCTAGTATCACAGTCATCCTCCATGATGTAGTGTTTACAATACTAATCTCTAGTATCACAGACATCCTCCATGATGAAATGTTAACAATACTAATCTCTAGTATCACAGACATCCTCCATGATGAAATGTTAACAATACTAATCTCTAGTATCACAGACATCCTCCATGATGAAATGTTAACAATACTAATCTCTAGTATCACAGTCATCCTCCATGATGTAGTGTTTACACTACTAATCTCTAGTATCACAGTCATCCTCCATGATGTAGTGTTTACAATACTAATCTCTAGTATCACAGCCATTCTCCATGATGTAGTGTTAACAATACTAATCTCTAGTATCACAGTCATCCTCAATGGTGTAGTGTTTACAATACTAATCTCTAGTATCACAGTCATCCTCCATGATGAAGTGTTAACCATACTAATCTCTAGTATCACAGTCATCCTCCATGGTGTACTGTTAACAATACTAATCTCTAGTATCACAGTCATCCTCATGATGTAGTGTTAACAATACTAATCTCTAGTATCACAGTCATCCTCCATGGTGTACTGTTAACAATACTAATCTCTAGTATCACAGTCATCCTCCATGATGTACTGTTAACAATACTAATCTCTAGTATCACAGTCATCCACCATGATGTAGTGTTAACAATACTAATCTCTAGTATCACAGACATCCACCATGATGTAGTGTTAACAATACTAATCTCTAGTATCACAGTCATCCTCCATGATGAAATGTTAACAGTACTAATCTCTAGTATCACAGACATCCTCCATGATGAAATGTTAACAATACTAATCTCTAGCATCACAGTCATCCTCCATGATGAAATGTTAACAGTACTAATCTCTAGTATCACAGACATCCTCCATGATGAAATGTTAACAATACTAATCTCTAGTATCACAGTCATCCTCCATGATGAAATATTAACAGTACTAATCTCTAGTATCACAGTCATCCTCCATGATGAAATGTTAACAATACTAATCTCTAGTATCACAGACATCCTCCATGATGAAATGTTAACAATACTAATCTCTAGTATCACAGTCATCCTCCATGATGAAATGTTAACAATACTAATCTCTAGTATCACAGTCATCCTCCATGATGTAGTGTTTACAATACTAATCTCTAGTATCACAGACATCGTCCATGATGATATGTTAACAATACTAATCTCTAGTATCACAGACATCCTCCATGATGAAATGTTAACACTACTAATCTCTAGTATCACAGACATCCTCCATGATGAAATGTTAACAATACTAATCTCTAGTATCACAGACATCCTCCATGATGAAATGTTAACAATACTAATCTCTAGTATCACAGACATCCTTCATGATGAAATGTTAACAATACTAATCTCTAGTATCACAGACATCCTCCATGATGAAATGTTAACAATACTAATCTCTAGTATCACAGTCATCCTCCATGATGTAGTGTTTACAATACTAATCTCTAGTATCACAGTCATCCTCCATGATGTAGTGTTTACAATACTAATCTCTAGTATCACAGCCATCCTCCATGATGTAGTGTTAACAATACTAATCTCTAGTATCACAGTCATCCTCCATGATGAAATGTTAACAATACTAATCTCTAGTATCACAGTCATCCTCCATGATGTAGTGTTAACAATACTAATCTCTAGTATCATAGTCATCCTCCATGATGTAGTGTTAACAATACTAATCTCTAGTATCACAGTCATCCTCCATGATGTAGTGTTAACAATTCTAATCTCTAGTATCAATGTCATCCTCCATGATGTAGTGTTAACAATACTAATCTCTAGTATCACAGTCATCCTCCATGATGTAGTGTTAACAATACTAATCTCTAGTATCACATTCATCCTCCATGATGTAGTGTTAACAATACTAATCTCTAGTATCACAGTCATCCTCCATGATGTAGTGTTAACAATACTAATCTCTAGTATCACAGCCATCCTCCATGGTGTAGTGTTAACAATACTAATCTCTAGTATCACAGTCATCCTCCATGATGAAATGTAAACAATACTAATCTCTAGTATCAGAGCCATCCTCCATGGTGTACTGTTAACAATACTAATCTCTAGTATCACAGTCATCCTCCATGATGTAGGGTTAACAATACTAATCTCTAGTATCACAGTCATCCTCCATGATGTAGTGTTAACAATACTAATCTCTAGCATCACAGCAATCCTCCATGGTGTACTGTTAACAATACTAATCTCTAGTATCACAGTCATCCTCCATGATGTAGTGTTAACAATACTAATCTCTAGTATCACAGCCATCCTCCATGGTGTACTGTTAACAATACTAATCTCTAGTATCACAGCCATCCTCCATGATGTAGTGTTAACAATACTAATCTCTAGTATCACAGACATCCTCCATGATGAAATGTTAACAATACTAATCTCTAGTATCACAGTCATCCTCCATGATGAAATGTTAACAGTACTAATCTCCAGTATCATAGACATCCTCCATGATGAAATGTTAACAATACTAATCTCTAGTATCACAGTCATCCTCTATGATGTAGTGTTAACAATACTAATCTCTAGTATCACAGACATCCTCCATGATGAAATGTTAACAATACTAATCTCTAGTATCACAGACATCCTCCATGATGAAATGTTAACAATACTAATCTCTAGTATCACAGTCATCCTCCATGATGTAGTGTTAACAATACTAATCTCTAGTATCACAGACATCCTCCATGATGAAATGTTAACAATACTAATCTCTAGTATCACAGTCATCCTCCATGATGTAGTGTTTACAATACTAATCTCTAGTATCACAGACATCCTCCATGATGAAATGTTAACAATACTAATCTCTAGTATCACAGACATCCTCCATGATGAAATGTTAACAATACTAATCTCTAGTATCACAGACATCCTCCATGATGAAATGTTAACAATACTAATCTCTAGTATCACAGTCATCCACCATGATGTAGTGTTTACACTACTAATCTCTAGTATCACAGTCATCCTCCATGATGTAGTGTTTACAATACTAATCTCTAGTATCACTGCCATTCTCCATGATGTAGTGTTAACAATACTAATCTCTAGTATCACAGTCATCCTCCATGGTGTAGTGTTTACAATACTAATCTCTAGTATCACAGTCATCCTCCATGATGAAGTGTTAACCATACTAATCTCTAGTATCACAGTCATCGTCCATGGTGTACTGTTAACAATACTAATCTCTAGTATCACAGTCATCCTCCATGATGTACTGTTAACAATACTAATCTCTAGTATCACAGTCATCCTCCATGATGTAGTGTTAACAATACTAATCTCTAGTATCACAGTCATCCTCCATGGTGTACTGTTAACAATACTAATCTTTAGTATCACAGTCATCCTCCATGATGTACTGTTAACAATACTAATGTCTAGTATCACAGACATCCTCCATGATGTAGTGTTAACAATACTAATTTCTAGTATCACAGACATCCTCCATGAAGTATTGTTAACAATACTAATGTCTAGTATCACAGACATCCTCCATGATGTAGTGTTAACAATACTAATGTCTAGTATCACAGACATCCTCCATGATGTAGTGTTAACAATACTAATATCTAGTATCACAGTCATCCTCCATGATGTACTGTTAACAATACTAATCTCTAGTATCACAGTCATCCTCCATGATGCAGTGTTAACAATACTAATCTCTAGTATCACAGTCATCCTCCATGGTGTACTGTTAACCATACTAATCTCTAGTATCACAGTCATCCTCAATGGTGTAGTGTTAACAATACTAATGTCTAGTATCACAGACATCCTCCATGATGTAGTGTTAACCATACTAATCTCTAGTATCACAGTCATCCTCCATGATGTACTGTTAACAATACTAATGTCTAGTATCACAGACATCCTCCATGATGAAATGTTAACAATACTAATCTCTAGCATCACAGTCATCCTCCATGATGTAGTGTTAACAATGCTAATGTCTAGTATCATAGTCATCCTCCATGATGAAATGTTAACATTACTAATCTCTAGTATCACAGACATCCTCCATGATGAAATGTTAACAATACTAATCTCTAGTATCACAGTCATCCTCCATGATGAAATGTTAACAGTACTAATCTCTAGTATCACAGACATCCTCCATGATGAAATGTTAACAATACTAATCTCTAGTATCACAGACATCCTCCATGATGAAATGTTAACAATACTAATCTCTAGTATCACTGTCATCCTCCATGATGAAATGTTAACAGTACTAATCTCTAGTATCACAGACATCCTCCATGATGAAATGTTAACAGTACTAATCTCTAGTATCACAGACATCCTCCATGATGAAATGTTAACAGTACTAATCTCTAGTATCACAGACATCCTCCATGATGAAATGTTAACAGTACTAATCTCTAGTATCACAGTCATCCTCCATGATGAAATGTTAACAGTAGTAATCTCTAGTATCACAGACATCCTCCATGATGAAATGTTAACAATACTAATCTCTAGTATCACAGACATCCTCCATGATGAAATGTTAACAGTACTAATCTCTAGTATCACAGTTATCCTCCATGATGAAATGTTAACAGTACTAATCTCTAGTATCACAGACATCCTCCATGATGAAATGTTAACAATACTAATCTCTAGTATCACAGATATCCTCCATGATGAAGTGTTTACAATACTAATCTCTAGTATCACAGACGTCCTCCATGATGAAATGTTAACAATACTAATTTCTAGTATCACAGACTGTCTCCTCTACGTCACTTTGGTACTGGTTAGTCAGTGATAGTTTGGTTGTAGGAATAAGACATTGCTCAGAAACGACTGTCTCCTCTAGGTCACTTTGGTACTGGTCAGTGATAGTTTGGTTGTAGGAATGAGACATTCCTGAGAAAAGACTGTCTCCTCTAGGTCACTTTGGTAATGGTCAGTCAGTGATAGTTTGGTTGTAGGAATGAGACATTCGTCAGAAAAGATTGTCTCCTCTAGGTCACTTTGGTACTGGTCAGTCAGTGATAGTTTGGTTGTAGGAAGGAGACATTCCTCAGAAAATACCGTCTCCTCTAGGTCACTTTGGTACCGGTCAGTGATAGTTTGGTTGTAGGAATGAGACATTCCTCAGAAAAGACCGTCTCCTCTAGGTCACATTGGTACTGGTCAGTCAGTGATAGTTTGGTCTTAGGAAGGAGACATTCCTCAGAAAAGACCGTCTCCTCTAGGTCACTTTGGTACCAGTCAGTGATAGTTTGGTTGTAGGAATGAGACATTCCTCAGAAAAGACCGTCTCCTCTAGGTCTCTTTGGTACTGGTCAGTGATAGTTTGGTTGTAGGAATGAGACATTCCTCAGAAAAGACCGTCTCCTCTAGGTCACTTTGGTACTGGTCAGTGATAGTTTTGGTTGTAGGAATGAGAGAATGCTCAGAAAAGACCGTATCCTCTAGGTCACTTTGGTATTGATCAGTCAGTGATAGTTTGGTTGTAGGAAGGAGACATTCCCCAGAAAAGACTGTCTCCTCTAGGTCACTTTGGTACTGGTCAGTGATAGTTTGGTTGTAGGAAGGAGACATTCCTCAGAAAAGACTGTCTCCTCTAGGTCACTTTGGTACTGGTCAGTGATAGTTTGGTTGTAGGAATGAGACATTCCTCAGAAAACACCGTCTGCTCTAGGTCTGTTTGGTACTGGTCAGTGATAGTTTGGTTGTAGGAATGAGACATTCCTCAGAAAAGACCGTCTCCTCTAGGTCACTTTGGTACTGGTCAGTGATAGTTTGGTTGTAGGAATGAGACATTCCTCAGAAAAGACTCTCCTCTAGGTCACTTTGGTACTGGTCAGTGATAGTTTGGTTGTAGGAAGGAGACATTCCTCAGAAAAGATTGTCTCCTCTAGGTCACTTTGGTACTCGTCAGTCAGTGATAGTTTGGTTGTAGGAAGGAGACATTCGTCAGAAAAGATAATCTCCTCTAGGTCACTTTGGTACTGGTTAGTGATAGTTTGGTTGTAGGAAGGAGACATTCCTCAGAAAAGACTGTCTCCTCTAGGTCACTTTGGTACTGGTCAGTAATAGTTTGGTTTTAGGAATGAGACATTCCTCAGAAAAGACTGTCTCCTCTAGGTCACTTTGGTACCGGTCAGTGATAGTTTGGTTGTAGGAAGGAGACTTTCTTCAGAAAAGACTGTCTCCTCTAGGTCACTTTGGTACTGGTCAGTGATAGTTTGGTTTTAGGAATGAGACATTCCTCAGAAAAGACTGTCTCCTCTAGGTCAGTTTGGTACTGGTTAGTGATAGTTTGGTTGTAGGAAGGAGACATTCCTCAGAAAAGACTGTCTCCTCTAGGTCACTTTGGTACTGGTCAGTGATAGTTTGGTTTTAGGAATGAGACATTCCTCAGAAAAGATCGTCTCTTCTAGGTCTCTTTGGTACTGGTCAGTCAGTGATAGTTTGGTTGTAGGAAGGAGACATTCCTCAGAAAAGACTGTCTCATCTAGGTCTCTTTGTTACTGGTCAGTCAGTGATAGTTTGGTTGTAGGAGGGAGACATTCCTCAGAAAAGACTGTCCTCTCTAGGTCTCTTTGGTACTGGTCAGTCAGTGATAGTTTGCTTGTAGGAAGGAGACATTCGTCAGAAAAGATTGTCTCCTCTAGGTCACTTTGGTACCAGTCAGTGATAGTTTGGTTGTAGGAATGAGACATTCCTCAGAAAAGACATTCTCCTCTAGGTCACTTTGGTACTGGTCAGTAATAGTTTGGTTGTAAGAAGGAGACATTCCTCAGAAACGACCGTCCCCTCTAGGTCACTTTGGTACTGGTCAGTGATAGTTTGGTTGTAGGAAGGAGACATTCCTCAGAAAAGACTGTCTCCTCTAGGTCACTTTGTTACCGGTCAGTGATAGTTTGGTTGTAGGAATGAGACATTCCACAGAAAAGACTCTCTCCTCTAGGTCACTTTGGTACTGGTCAGTGATAGTTTGGTTGTAGGAATGAGACATTCCTCAGAAAAGACCCTCTCCTGTAGGTCACTTTAGTACTGGTCAGTGATAGTTTTGTTGTAGGAAGGAGACATTCCTCAGAAAAGACTGTCTCCTCTAGGTCACTTTGGTACTGGTCAGGCAGTGATAGTTTGGTTGTAGGAAGGAGACATTCCTCAGAAAAGACCGTCTCCTCTAGGTCTCTTTGGTACCGGTCAGTGATAGTTTGGTTGTAGGAATGAGACAATGCTCAGAAAAGATCGTCTCCTCTAGGTCTCTTTGGTACTGGTCAGTCAGTAATAGTTTGGTTGTAGGAAGGAGACATTCCTCAGAAAAGATCGTCTCCTCTAGGTCTCTTTGGTACCGGTCAGTCAGTGATAGTTTGGTTGTAGGAAGGAGACATTCCTCAGAAAAGACTGTCTCCTCTAGGTCTCTTTGGTACTGGTCAGTCAGTGATAGTTTGGTTGTAGGAAGGAGACATTGGTCAGAATAGATTGTCTCCTCTAGGTCACTTTGGTACTGGTCAGTGATAGTTTGGTTGTAGGAAGGAGACATTCCTCAGAAAAGACCGTCTCCTCTAGGTCACTTTGGTACTGGTCAGTCAGTGATAGTTTGGTTGTAGGAAGGAGACATTCCTCAGAAAAGACCGTCTCCTCTAGGTCTCTTTGGTACTGGTCAGTCAGTGATAATTTGGTTGTAGGAAGGAGACATTCGTCAGAAAAGATTGTCTCCTCTAGGTCACTTTGGTACCGGTCAGTGATAGTTTGGTTGTAGGAATGAGACATTCCTCAGAAAAGACTTTCTCCTCTAGGTCACTTTGGTACTGGTCAGTGATAGTTTGGTTGTAGGAAGGAGACATTCCTCAGAAAAGACCATCTCCTCTAGGTCACTTTGGTACTGGTCAGTGATAGTTTGGTAGTAGGAATGAGACATTGCTCAGAAAAGACTGTCTCCTCTAGGTCACTTTGGTACTGGTCAATCAGTGATAATTTGGTTGTAGGAATGAGACGTTCCTCAGAAAAGACCGTCTCCTCTAGGTCACTTTGATACCGGTCAGTGATAGTTTGGTTGTAGGAATGACACATTCCTCAGAAAAGACTGTCTCCTCTAGGTCACTTTGGTACTGGTCAGTGACAGTTTGGTTGTAGGAATAAGACATTGCTCAGAAAAGACTGTCTCCTCTAGATCACTTTGGTACTGGTCAGTGATAGTTTGGTTGTAGGAATGAGACATTCCTCAGAAAAGACTGTCTCCTCTAGGTCACTTGGGTAATGGTCAGTCAGTGATAACTTGGTTGTAGGAATGAGAGATTCGTCAGAAAAGATTGTCTCCTCTAGGTCACTTTGGTACTGGTCAGTCAGTGATAGTTTGGTTGTAGGAAGGAGACATTCCTCAGAAGATACCGTCTCCTCTAGGTCACTTTGGTACCGGTCAGTGATAGTTTGGTTGTAGGAATGAGACATTCCTCAGAAAAGACTGTCTCCTCTAGGTCACTTTGGTACTGGTCAGTCAGTGATAGTTTGGTTGTAGGAAGGAGACATTCCTCAGAAAAGACCGTCTCCTCTAGGTCACTTTGGTACCAGTCAGTGATAGTTTGGTTGTAGGAATGAGACAATGCTCAGAAAAGACCGTATCCTCTAGGTCACTTTGGTACCAGTCAGTGATAGTTTGGTTGTAGGAATGAGACAATGCTCAGAAAAGACCGTATCCTCTAGGTCACTCTGGTATTGGTCAGTCAGTGATAGTTTGGTTGTAGGAAGGAGACATTCCTCAGAAAAGACTGTCTCCTCTTGGTCACTTTGGTACTGGTCAGTGATAGTTTGGTTGTAGGAAGGAGACATTCCTCAGAAAAGACCGTCTCCTCTACGTCACTTTGGTACCAGTCAGTGATAGTTTGGTTGTAGGAATGAGACAATGCTCAGAAAAGACCGTATCCTCTAGGTCACTTTGGTACTGGTCAGTGATAGTTTGGTTGTAGGAATGAGACATTCCTCAGAAAAGACCGTCTCCTCTACGTCACTTTGGTACTGGTCAGTGATAGTTTGGTTGTAGGAATGAGACATTCCTCAGAAAAGACCGTCTCCTCTAGGTCTCTTTGGTACTGGTCAGTGATAGTTTGGTTGTAGGAAGGAGACATTCCTCAGAAAAGACCGTCTCCTCTAGGTCACTTTGGTACCGGTCAGTGATAGTTTGGTTTTAGGAATGAGACATTCCTCAAAAAGACTGCCTCCTCTAGGTCACTTTGGTACTGGTCAGTGATAGTTTGGTTGTAGGAAGGAGACATTCCTCAGAAAAGATTGTCTCCTCTAGGTCACTTTGGTACTGGTCAGTCAGTGATAGTGTGGTTGTAGGAAGGAGACATTCGTCAGAAAAGATTGTCTGCTCTAGCTCACTTTGGTACCGGTCAGTGATAGTTTTGTTTTAGGAAGGAGTCATTCCTCAGAAAACACCGTCTCCTCTAGGTCACTTTGGTACTGGTCAGTGATAGTTTGGTTGTAGGAAGGAGACATTCCTCAGAAAAGACTGTCTCCTCTAGGTCACTTTGGTACTGGTCAGTGAAAGTTTGGTTTTAGGAATCGGACATTCCCCAGAAAAGACTGTCTCCTCTAGGTCACTTTGGTACCGGTCAGTGATAGTTTGGTTGTAGGAAGGAGACATTCCTCAGAAAAGATCTTCTCCTCTAGGTCTCTTTGGTACTGGTTAGTCAGTGATAGTTTGGTTGTAGGAAGGAGACATTCCTCAGAAGAGACCGTCTCCTCTATGTCTCTTTGGTAGCGGTCAGTGATAGTTTTGGTTGTAGGAATGAGAGAATGCTCAGAAAAGACCGTATCCTCTAGGTCACTTTGGTATTGGTCAGTCAGTGATAGTTTGGTTGTAGGAAGGAGACATTCCTCAGAAAAGACTGTCACATCTAGGTCTCTTTGTTACTGGTCAGTCAGTGATAGTTTGGTTGTAGGAAGGAGACATTCCTCAGAAAAGACTGTCCTCTCTAGGTCTCTTTGGTACTGGTCAGTCAGTGATAGTTTGGTTGTAGGAAGGAGACATTCGTCAGAAAAGATTGTCTCCTCTAGGTCACTTTGGTACCAGTCAGTGATAGTTTGGTTATAGGAATGAGACATTCCTCAGAAAAGACTGTCTCCTCTAGGTCACTTTGGTACTGGTCAGTGATAGTTTGGTTGTAGGAAGGAGACATTCCTCAGAAAAGACCGTCTCCTCTAGGTCACTTTGGTGCTGGTCAGTGATAGTTTGGTTGTAGGAAGGAGACATTCTTCAGAAAAGACCGTCTCCTCTAGGTCACTTTGGTACCGGTCAGTGATAGTTTGGTTGTAGGAATGAGACATTCCTCAGAAAAGACTGTCTCCTCTAGGTCACTTTGGTACTGGTCAGTGATAGTTTGGTCGTAGGAAAGAGACATTCTTCAGAAAAGACCCTCTCCTGTAGGTCACTTTGGTACTGGTCAGTGATAGTTTAGTTGTAGGAAGGAGACATTCCTCAGAAAAGAATGTCTCCTCTAGGTCACTTTGGTACTGGTCAGGCAGTGATAGTTTGGTTGTAGGAATGAGACATTGCTCAGAAAAGACTGTCTCCCCTAGGTCACTTTGGTACTGGTCAGTGATAGTTTGGTTGTAGGAAGGAGACATTCCTTAGAAAAGACTGTCTCCTCTAGGTCACTTTGGTACTGGTCAGTCAGTGATAGTTTGGTTGTAGGAATGAGACATTCGTCAGAAAAGACTGTCTCCTCTAGGTCACTTTGGTACTGGTCAATCAGTGATAGTTTGGTTGTAGCAATGAGACATTCGTCAGAAAAGACTGTCTCCTCTAGGTCACTTTGGTACTGGTCAGTGATAGTTTGGTTGTAGGAATGAGACATTGCTCAGAGAAGACTGTCTTCTCTAGGTCACTTTGGTACTGGTCAGTCAGTGATAGTTTGGTTGTAGGAATGAGACATTCCTCAGAAAAGACCGTCTCCTCTAGGTCACTTTGATACCGGTCAGTGATAGTTTAGTTGTAGGAATGAGACATTTCTCAGAAAAGGATGTCTCCTCTAGGTTACTTTGGTACTGGTCAGTGATAGTTTGGTTGTAGGAATGAGACATTCCTCAGAAAAGATTGTCTCCTCTAGGTCACTTTGGTACTGGTTAGTCAGTGATAGTGTGGTTGTAGGAAGGAGACATTCGTCAGAAAAGATTGTCTGCTCTAGCTCACTTTGGTACCGGTCAGTGATAGTTTTGTTGTAGGAAGGAGACATTCCTCAGAAAAGACCGTCTCCTCTAGGTCACTTTGGTACTGGTCAGTGATAGTTTGGTTGTAGGAAGGAGACATTCCTCAGAAAAGACTCTCCTCTAGGTCACTTTGGTACTGGTCAGTGATAGTTTGGTTTTAGGAATCAGACATTCCCCAGAAAAGACTGTCTCCTCTAGGTCACTTTGGTACCGGTCAGTGATAGTTTGGTTGTAGGAAGGAGACATTCCTCAGAAAAGATCTTCTCCTCTAGGTCTCTTTGGTACTGGTTAGTCAGTGATAGTTTGGTTGTAGGAATGACACATTCGTCAGAAAAGATTGTCTCCTCTAGGTCACTTTGGTACCAGTCAGTGATAGTTTGGTTGTAGGAATGAGACAATGCTCAGAAAAGACCGTATCCTCTAGGTCACTTTGGTACTCGTCAGTGATAGTTTGGTTGTAGGAATGAGACATATCTCAGAAAAGACCGTCTGCTCTACGTCTCTTTGCTACTGGTCAGTGATAGTTTGGTTGTAGGAATGAGACATTCCTCAGAAAAGACCGTCTCCTCTAGGTCACTTTGGTACTGGGCAGTGATAGTTTGGGTGTAGGAATGAGACATTCCTCAGAAAAGACTGTCTCCTTTAGGTCACTTTGGTACCGGTCAGTGATAGTTTGGTTGTAGGAAGGAGACATTCCTCAGAAAAGACTGTCTCCTCTAGGTCTCTTTGGTACTGGTCAGTCAGTGATAATTTGGTTGTAGGAAGGAGACATTCGTCAGAAAAGATTGTCTCCTCTAGGTCACTTTGATACCGGTCAGTGATAGTTTGGTTGTAGTAATGAGACATTCCTCAGAAAAGACTGTCTCCTCTAGGTCACTTTGGTACTGGTCAGTGATAGTTTGGTTGTAGGAAGGAGACATTCCTCAGAATAGACCGTCTCCTCTAGGTCACTTTGGTACTGGTCAGTGATAGTTTGGTTGTAGGAAGGAGACATTCCTCAGAAAAGACTGTCTCCTCTAGGTCACTTTGGTACTCGTCAGTGATAGTTTGGTTGTAGGAATGAGACATATCTCAGAAAAGACCGTCTGCTCTACGTCTCTTTGCTACTGGTCAGTGATAGTTTGGTTGTAGGAATGAGACATTCCTCAGAAAAGACTGTCTCCTCTAGGTCACTTTGGTACCGGTCAGTGATAGTTTGGTTGTAGGAAGGAGACTTTCTTCAGAAAAGACTGTCTCCTCTAGGTCACTTTGGTACTGGTCAGTGATAGTTTGGTTTTAGGAATGAGACATTCCTCAGAAAAGACTGTCTCCTCTAGGTCAGTTTGGTACTGGTTAGTGATAGTTTGGTTGTAGGAAGGAGACATTCCTCAGAAAAGACTGTCTCCTCTAGGTCACTTTGGTACTGGTCAGTGATAGTTTGGTTTTAGGAATGAGACATTCCTCAGAAAAGATCGTCTCTTCTAGGTCTCTTTGGTACTGGTCAGTCAGTGATAGTTTGGTTGTAGGAAGGAGACATTCCTCAGAAAAGACTGTCTCATCTAGGTCTCTTTGTTACTGGTCAGTCAGTGATAGTTTGGTTGTAGGAGGGAGACATTCCTCAGAAAAGACTGTCCTCTCTAGGTCTCTTTGGTACTGGTCAGTCAGTGATAGTTTGCTTGTAGGAAGGAGACATTCGTCAGAAAAGATTGTCTCCTCTAGGTCACTTTGGTACCAGTCAGTGATAGTTTGGTTGTAGGAATGAGACATTCCTCAGAAAAGACATTCTCCTCTAGGTCACTTTGGTACTGGTCAGTAATAGTTTGGTTGTAAGAAGGAGACATTCCTCAGAAACGACCGTCCCCTCTAGGTCACTTTGGTACTGGTCAGTGATAGTTTGGTTGTAGGAAGGAGACATTCCTCAGAAAAGACTGTCTCCTCTAGGTCACTTTGTTACCGGTCAGTGATAGTTTGGTTGTAGGAATGAGACATTCCACAGAAAAGACTCTCTCCTCTAGGTCACTTTGGTACTGGTCAGTGATAGTTTGGTTGTAGGAATGAGACATTCCTCAGAAAAGACCCTCTCCTGTAGGTCACTTTAGTACTGGTCAGTGATAGTTTTGTTGTAGGAAGGAGACATTCCTCAGAAAAGACTGTCTCCTCTAGGTCACTTTGGTACTGGTCAGGCAGTGATAGTTTGGTTGTAGGAAGGAGACATTCCTCAGAAAAGACCGTCTCCTCTAGGTCTCTTTGGTACCGGTCAGTGATAGTTTGGTTGTAGGAATGAGACAATGCTCAGAAAAGATCGTCTCCTCTAGGTCTCTTTGGTACTGGTCAGTCAGTAATAGTTTGGTTGTAGGAAGGAGACATTCCTCAGAAAAGATCGTCTCCTCTAGGTCTCTTTGGTACCGGTCAGTCAGTGATAGTTTGGTTGTAGGAAGGAGACATTCCTCAGAAAAGACTGTCTCCTCTAGGTCTCTTTGGTACTGGTCAGTCAGTGATAGTTTGGTTGTAGGAAGGAGACATTGGTCAGAATAGATTGTCTCCTCTAGGTCACTTTGGTACTGGTCAGTGATAGTTTGGTTGTAGGAAGGAGACATTCCTCAGAAAAGACCGTCTCCTCTAGGTCACTTTGGTACTGGTCAGTCAGTGATAGTTTGGTTGTAGGAAGGAGACATTCCTCAGAAAAGACCGTCTCCTCTAGGTCTCTTTGGTACTGGTCAGTCAGTGATAATTTGGTTGTAGGAAGGAGACATTCGTCAGAAAAGATTGTCTCCTCTAGGTCACTTTGGTACCGGTCAGTGATAGTTTGGTTGTAGGAATGAGACATTCCTCAGAAAAGACTTTCTCCTCTAGGTCACTTTGGTACTGGTCAGTGATAGTTTGGTTGTAGGAAGGAGACATTCCTCAGAAAAGACCATCTCCTCTAGGTCACTTTGGTACTGGTCAGTGATAGTTTGGTAGTAGGAATGAGACATTGCTCAGAAAAGACTGTCTCCTCTAGGTCACTTTGGTACTGGTCAATCAGTGATAATTTGGTTGTAGGAATGAGACGTTCCTCAGAAAAGACCGTCTCCTCTAGGTCACTTTGATACCGGTCAGTGATAGTTTGGTTGTAGGAATGACACATTCCTCAGAAAAGACTGTCTCCTCTAGGTCACTTTGGTACTGGTCAGTGACAGTTTGGTTGTAGGAATAAGACATTGCTCAGAAAAGACTGTCTCCTCTAGATCACTTTGGTACTGGTCAGTGATAGTTTGGTTGTAGGAATGAGACATTCCTCAGAAAAGACTGTCTCCTCTAGGTCACTTGGGTAATGGTCAGTCAGTGATAACTTGGTTGTAGGAATGAGAGATTCGTCAGAAAAGATTGTCTCCTCTAGGTCACTTTGGTACTGGTCAGTCAGTGATAGTTTGGTTGTAGGAAGGAGACATTCCTCAGAAGATACCGTCTCCTCTAGGTCACTTTGGTACCGGTCAGTGATAGTTTGGTTGTAGGAATGAGACATTCCTCAGAAAAGACTGTCTCCTCTAGGTCACTTTGGTACTGGTCAGTCAGTGATAGTTTGGTTGTAGGAAGGAGACATTCCTCAGAAAAGACCGTCTCCTCTAGGTCACTTTGGTACCAGTCAGTGATAGTTTGGTTGTAGGAATGAGACAATGCTCAGAAAAGACCGTATCCTCTAGGTCACTTTGGTACCAGTCAGTGATAGTTTGGTTGTAGGAATGAGACAATGCTCAGAAAAGACCGTATCCTCTAGGTCACTCTGGTATTGGTCAGTCAGTGATAGTTTGGTTGTAGGAAGGAGACATTCCTCAGAAAAGACTGTCTCCTCTTGGTCACTTTGGTACTGGTCAGTGATAGTTTGGTTGTAGGAAGGAGACATTCCTCAGAAAAGACCGTCTCCTCTACGTCACTTTGGTACCAGTCAGTGATAGTTTGGTTGTAGGAATGAGACAATGCTCAGAAAAGACCGTATCCTCTAGGTCACTTTGGTACTGGTCAGTGATAGTTTGGTTGTAGGAATGAGACATTCCTCAGAAAAGACCGTCTCCTCTACGTCACTTTGGTACTGGTCAGTGATAGTTTGGTTGTAGGAATGAGACATTCCTCAGAAAAGACCGTCTCCTCTAGGTCTCTTTGGTACTGGTCAGTGATAGTTTGGTTGTAGGAAGGAGACATTCCTCAGAAAAGACCGTCTCCTCTAGGTCACTTTGGTACCGGTCAGTGATAGTTTGGTTTTAGGAATGAGACATTCCTCAAAAAGACTGCCTCCTCTAGGTCACTTTGGTACTGGTCAGTGATAGTTTGGTTGTAGGAAGGAGACATTCCTCAGAAAAGATTGTCTCCTCTAGGTCACTTTGGTACTGGTCAGTCAGTGATAGTGTGGTTGTAGGAAGGAGACATTCGTCAGAAAAGATTGTCTGCTCTAGCTCACTTTGGTACCGGTCAGTGATAGTTTTGTTTTAGGAAGGAGTCATTCCTCAGAAAACACCGTCTCCTCTAGGTCACTTTGGTACTGGTCAGTGATAGTTTGGTTGTAGGAAGGAGACATTCCTCAGAAAAGACTGTCTCCTCTAGGTCACTTTGGTACTGGTCAGTGAAAGTTTGGTTTTAGGAATCGGACATTCCCCAGAAAAGACTGTCTCCTCTAGGTCACTTTGGTACCGGTCAGTGATAGTTTGGTTGTAGGAAGGAGACATTCCTCAGAAAAGATCTTCTCCTCTAGGTCTCTTTGGTACTGGTTAGTCAGTGATAGTTTGGTTGTAGGAAGGAGACATTCCTCAGAAGAGACCGTCTCCTCTATGTCTCTTTGGTAGCGGTCAGTGATAGTTTTGGTTGTAGGAATGAGAGAATGCTCAGAAAAGACCGTATCCTCTAGGTCACTTTGGTATTGGTCAGTCAGTGATAGTTTGGTTGTAGGAAGGAGACATTCCTCAGAAAAGACTGTCACATCTAGGTCTCTTTGTTACTGGTCAGTCAGTGATAGTTTGGTTGTAGGAAGGAGACATTCCTCAGAAAAGACTGTCCTCTCTAGGTCTCTTTGGTACTGGTCAGTCAGTGATAGTTTGGTTGTAGGAAGGAGACATTCGTCAGAAAAGATTGTCTCCTCTAGGTCACTTTGGTACCAGTCAGTGATAGTTTGGTTATAGGAATGAGACATTCCTCAGAAAAGACTGTCTCCTCTAGGTCACTTTGGTACTGGTCAGTGATAGTTTGGTTGTAGGAAGGAGACATTCCTCAGAAAAGACCGTCTCCTCTAGGTCACTTTGGTGCTGGTCAGTGATAGTTTGGTTGTAGGAAGGAGACATTCTTCAGAAAAGACCGTCTCCTCTAGGTCACTTTGGTACCGGTCAGTGATAGTTTGGTTGTAGGAATGAGACATTCCTCAGAAAAGACTGTCTCCTCTAGGTCACTTTGGTACTGGTCAGTGATAGTTTGGTCGTAGGAAAGAGACATTCTTCAGAAAAGACCCTCTCCTGTAGGTCACTTTGGTACTGGTCAGTGATAGTTTAGTTGTAGGAAGGAGACATTCCTCAGAAAAGAATGTCTCCTCTAGGTCACTTTGGTACTGGTCAGGCAGTGATAGTTTGGTTGTAGGAATGAGACATTGCTCAGAAAAGACTGTCTCCCCTAGGTCACTTTGGTACTGGTCAGTGATAGTTTGGTTGTAGGAAGGAGACATTCCTTAGAAAAGACTGTCTCCTCTAGGTCACTTTGGTACTGGTCAGTCAGTGATAGTTTGGTTGTAGGAATGAGACATTCGTCAGAAAAGACTGTCTCCTCTAGGTCACTTTGGTACTGGTCAATCAGTGATAGTTTGGTTGTAGCAATGAGACATTCGTCAGAAAAGACTGTCTCCTCTAGGTCACTTTGGTACTGGTCAGTGATAGTTTGGTTGTAGGAATGAGACATTGCTCAGAGAAGACTGTCTTCTCTAGGTCACTTTGGTACTGGTCAGTCAGTGATAGTTTGGTTGTAGGAATGAGACATTCCTCAGAAAAGACCGTCTCCTCTAGGTCACTTTGATACCGGTCAGTGATAGTTTAGTTGTAGGAATGAGACATTTCTCAGAAAAGGATGTCTCCTCTAGGTTACTTTGGTACTGGTCAGTGATAGTTTGGTTGTAGGAATGAGACATTCCTCAGAAAAGATTGTCTCCTCTAGGTCACTTTGGTACTGGTTAGTCAGTGATAGTGTGGTTGTAGGAAGGAGACATTCGTCAGAAAAGATTGTCTGCTCTAGCTCACTTTGGTACCGGTCAGTGATAGTTTTGTTGTAGGAAGGAGACATTCCTCAGAAAAGACCGTCTCCTCTAGGTCACTTTGGTACTGGTCAGTGATAGTTTGGTTGTAGGAAGGAGACATTCCTCAGAAAAGACTCTCCTCTAGGTCACTTTGGTACTGGTCAGTGATAGTTTGGTTTTAGGAATCAGACATTCCCCAGAAAAGACTGTCTCCTCTAGGTCACTTTGGTACCGGTCAGTGATAGTTTGGTTGTAGGAAGGAGACATTCCTCAGAAAAGATCTTCTCCTCTAGGTCTCTTTGGTACTGGTTAGTCAGTGATAGTTTGGTTGTAGGAATGACACATTCGTCAGAAAAGATTGTCTCCTCTAGGTCACTTTGGTACCAGTCAGTGATAGTTTGGTTGTAGGAATGAGACAATGCTCAGAAAAGACCGTATCCTCTAGGTCACTTTGGTACTCGTCAGTGATAGTTTGGTTGTAGGAATGAGACATATCTCAGAAAAGACCGTCTGCTCTACGTCTCTTTGCTACTGGTCAGTGATAGTTTGGTTGTAGGAATGAGACATTCCTCAGAAAAGACCGTCTCCTCTAGGTCACTTTGGTACTGGGCAGTGATAGTTTGGGTGTAGGAATGAGACATTCCTCAGAAAAGACTGTCTCCTTTAGGTCACTTTGGTACCGGTCAGTGATAGTTTGGTTGTAGGAAGGAGACATTCCTCAGAAAAGACTGTCTCCTCTAGGTCTCTTTGGTACTGGTCAGTCAGTGATAATTTGGTTGTAGGAAGGAGACATTCGTCAGAAAAGATTGTCTCCTCTAGGTCACTTTGATACCGGTCAGTGATAGTTTGGTTGTAGTAATGAGACATTCCTCAGAAAAGACTGTCTCCTCTAGGTCACTTTGGTACTGGTCAGTGATAGTTTGGTTGTAGGAAGGAGACATTCCTCAGAATAGACCGTCTCCTCTAGGTCACTTTGGTACTGGTCAGTGATAGTTTGGTTGTAGGAAGGAGACATTCCTCAGAAAAGACTGTCTCCTCTAGGTCACTTTGGTACTCGTCAGTGATAGTTTGGTTGTAGGAATGAGACATATCTCAGAAAAGACCGTCTGCTCTACGTCTCTTTGCTACTGGTCAGTGATAGTTTGGTTGTAGGAATGAGACATTCCTCAGAAAAGACCGTCTCCTCTAGGTCACTTTGGTACTGGTCAGTGATAGTTTGGTTGTAGGAATGAGACATTCCTCAGAAAAGACCGTCTCCTCTAGGTCACTTTGGTACTGGTCAGTGACAGTTTGGTTGTAGGAATGAGACATTGCTCAGAAAAGACTGTCTTCTCTAGGTCACTTTGGTACTGGTTAGTCAGTGATAGTTTGGTTGTAGGATTAAGACATTGCTCAGAAAAGACCGTCTCCTCTAGGTCACTTTGGTACTGGTCAGTGATAGTTTGGTTGTAGGAATGAGACATTCCTCAGAAAAGACTGTCTCCTCTAGATCACTTTGGTAATGGTCAGTCAGTGATAGTTTGGTTGTAGGAATGACACATTCGTCAGAAAAGATTGTCTCCTCTAGGTCACTTTGGTACCAGTCAGTGATAGTTTGGTTGTAGGAATGAGACAATGCTCAGAAAAGACCGTATCCTCTAGGTCACTTTGGTATTGGTCAGTCAGTGATAGTTTGGTTGTAGGAAGGAGATATTCCTCAGAAAAGACTGTCTCCTCTAGGTCACTTTGGTACTGGTCAGTGATAGTTTGGTTGTAGGAAGGAGACATTCCTCAGAAAACACTGTCTCCTCTAGGTCACTTTGGTACTGGTCAGTGATAGTTTGGTTGTAGGAATGAGACATTCCTCAGAAAAGACCGTCTGCTCTAGGTCTCTTTGGTACTGGTCAGTGATAGTTTGGTTGTAGGAATGAGACATTCCTTAGAAAAGACCGTCTCCCCTAGGTCACTTTGGTACTGGTCAGTGATAGTTTGGTTGTAGGAATGAGACATTCCTCAGAAAAGACCGTCTCCTCTAGGTCTCTTTGGTACTGGTCAGTGATAGTTTGGTTGTAGGAAGGAGACATTCCTCAGAAAAGACCGTCTCCTCTAGGTCACTTTGGTACTGGTCAGTGATAGTTTGGTTTTAGGAATGAGACATTCCTCAGAAAAGACTGTCTCCTCTAGGTCACTTTGGTACTGGTCAGTGATAGTTTGGTTGTAGGAAGGAGATATTCCTCAGAAAAGATTGTCTTCTCTAGGTCACTTTGGTACTGGTCAGTCATTGATAGTTTGGTTGTAGGAAGGAGACATTCCTCAGAAAAGACCGTCTCCTCTAGGTCACTTTGGTACTGGTCAGTGATAGTTTGGTTGTAGGAATGAGACAATGCTCAGAAAAGACCGTATCGTCTAGGTCACTTTGGTATTGGTCAGTCAGTGATAGTTTGGTTGTAGGAAGGAGACATTCGTCAGAAAAGACTGTCTCCTCTAGGTCACTTTGGTACTGGTCAGTGATAGTTTGGTTGCAGGAAGGAGACATTCCTCAGAAAACACTGTCTCCTCTAGGTCACTTTGGTACTGGTCAGTGATAGTTTGGTTGTAGGAATGAGGCATTCCTCAGAAAAGACCGTCTGCTCTAGGTCTCTTTGGTACTGGTCAGTGATAGTTTGGTTGTAGGAATGAGGCATTCCTCAGAAAAGACCGTCTCCTCAAGGTCACTTTGGTACTGGTCAGTGATAGTTTGGTTGTAGGAATGAGACATTCCTCAGAAAAGACTGTCTCCTCTAGGTCACTTGGGTAATGGTCAGTCAGTGATAACTTGGTTGTAGGAATGAGAGATTCGTCAGAAAAGATTGTCTCCTCTAGGTCACTTTGGTACTGGTCAGTCAGTGATAGTTTGGTTGTAGGAAGGAGACATTCCTCAGAAGATACCGTCTCCTCTAGGTCACTTTGGTACCGGTCAGTGATAGTTTGGTTGTAGGAATGAGACATTCCTCAGAAAAGACTGTCTCCTCTAGGTCACTTTGGTAGTGGTCAGTGATAGTTTGGTTGTAGGAAGGAGACATTCCTCAGAAAAGATTGTCTCCTCTAGGTAACTTTGGTACTGGTCAGTCAGTGATAGTTTGGTTGTTGGAGGGAGACATTCGTCAGAAAAGATTGTCTCCTCTAGGTCACTTTGGTACCGGTCAGTGATCCTTTGGTTGTAGGAAGGAGACATTCCTCAGAAAAGACCGTCTTCTCTAGGTCACTTTGGTACTGGTCAGTGACAGTTTGGTTTTATAAATGAGACATTCCTCAGAAAAGACTGTCTCCTCTAGGTCACTTTGGTACTGGTTAGTGATAGTTTGGTTGTAGGAAGGAGACATTCCTCAGAAAAGACTGTCTCCTCTAGGTCACTTTGGTACTGGTCAGTGATAGTTTGGTTTTAGGAATGAGACATTCCTCAGAAACGACTGTCTCCTCTATGTCACTTTGGTACCGGTCAGTGATAGTTTGGTTGTAGGAAGGAGACAGTCCTCAGAAAAGACTGTCTCCTCTAGGTCACTTTGGTACTGGTCAGTGATAGTTTGGTTTTAGGAATGAGACATTCCTCAGAAGAGATCGTCTCCTCTAGGTCTCTTTGGTACTGGTCAGTCAGTGATAGTTTGGTTGTAGGAAGGAGACATTCCTCAGAAAAGACCGTCTCCTCTAGGTCTCTGATACCGGTCAGTCAGTGATAGTTTGGTTGTAGGAAGGAGACATTCCTCAGAAAAGACTGCCTCTTCTAGGTCACTTTGGTACTGGTCAGTGATAGTTTGGTTTTAGGAATGAGACATTCCTCAGAAAAGACTGTCTCCTCTAGGTCACTTTGGTACTGGTCAGTGATAGTTTGGTTGTAGGAAGGAGACATTCCTCAGAAAACACCGTCTCTTCTAGGTCACTTTGGTACTGGTCAGTGATAGTTTGGTTGTAGGAAGGAGACATTCCTCAGAAAAGACCGTCTCCTCTAGGTCACTTTGGTACCGGTCAGTGATAGTTTGGTTGTAGGAATGAGACATTCCACAGAAAGGACTGTCTCCTCTAGGTCACTTTGCTACTGGTCAGTGATAGTTTGGTTGTAGGAATGAGACATTCTTCAGAAAAGACCCTCTCCTGTAGGTCACTTTGGTACTGGTCAGTGATAGTTTAGTTGTAGGAAGGAGACATTCCTCAGAAAAGACTGTCTCCTCTAGGTCACTTTGGTACTGGTCAGGCAGTGATAGTTTGGTTGTAGGAATGAGACATTGCTCAGAAAAGACTGTCTCCCCTAGGTCACTTTGGTACTGGTCAGTGATAGTTTGGTTGTCGGAAGGAGACATTCCTTAGAAAAGACTGTCTCCTCTAGGTCACTTTGGTACTGGTCAGTCAGTGATAGTTTGGTTGTAGGAATGAGACATTCGTCAGAAAAGACTGTATCCTCTAGGTCACTTTGGTACTGGTCAGTCAGTGATAGTTTGGTTGTAGCAATGAGACATTCGTCAGAAAAGACTGTCTCCTCTAGGTCACTTTGGTACTGGTCAGTGATAGTTTGGTTGTAGGAATGAGACATTGCTCAGAAAAGACTGTCTCCTCTAGGTCACTTTGGTACTGGTCAGTCAGTGATAGTTTGGTTGTAGGAATGAGACATTCCTCAGAAAAGACCGTCTCCTCTAGGTCATTTTGATACCGGCCAGTGATAGTTTAGTTGTAGGAATGAGACATTCCTCAGAAAAAGATGTCTCCTCTAGGTTACTTTGGTACTGGTCAGTGATAGTTTGGTTGTAGGAATGAGACATTGCACAGAAAAGACTGTCTCCTCTAGGTCACTTTGGTACTGGTTAGTCAGTGATAGTTTGGTTGTAGGAATGAGACATTCCTCAGAAAAGACCGTCTCCTCTAGGTCTCCTTGGTACTCGTCAGTGATAGTTTTGTTGTAGGAAGGAGACATTCCTCAGAAAAGACCGTCTCCTCTAGGTCACTTTGGTACTGGTCAGTGATAGTTTGGTTGTAGGAATGAGACAATGCTCAGAAAAGACCGTATCCTCTAGGTCACTTTGGTATTGGTCAGTCAGTGATAGTTTGGTTGTAGGAAGGAGACATTCCTCAGAAAAGACTGTCTCCTTTAGGTCACTTTGGTACTGGTCAGTGATAGTTTGGTTGTAGGAAGGAGACATTCCTCAGAAAAGACTGTCTCCTCTAGGTCACTTTGGTACTGGTCAGTGATAGTTTGGTTTTAGGAATGAGACATTCCTCAGAAAAGACCGTCTGCTCTACGTCTCTTTGGTACTGGTCAGTGATAGTTTGGTTGTAGGAATGAGACATTCCTCAGAAAAGACTCTCTCCTCTAGGTCACTTTGGTACTGGTCAGTGATAGTTTGGTTGTAGGAATGAGACATTCCTCAGAAAAGACCGTCTCCTCTAGGTCTCTTTGGTACTGGTCAGTGATAGTTTGGTTGTAGGAAGGAGACATTCCTCAGAACAGATTGTCTCCTCTAGGTCACTTTGGTACTGGTCAGTCAGTGATAGTGTGGTTGTAGGAAGGAGACATTGGTCAGAAAAGATTGTCTGCTCTAGCTCACTTTGGTACCGGTCAGTGATAGTTTGGTTGTAGGAAGGAGACATTCCTCAGAAAAGACCGTCTCCTCTAGGTCACTTTGGTACCGGTCAGTGATATTTTGGTTGTAGGAAGGAGACATTCCTCAGAAAAGACTGTCTCCTATAGGTCACTTTGGTACTGGTCAGTGATAGTTTGGTTTTAGGAATGAGACATTCCTCAGAAAAGATCTTCTCCTCTAGGTCTCTTTGGTACTGGTTAGTCAGTGATAGTTTGGTTGTAGGAAGGAGACATTCCTCAGAAAAGACCGTCTCCTCTAGGTCTCTTTGGTAGCGGTCAGTGATAGTTTTGGTTGTAGGAATGAGAGAATGCTCAGAAAAGACCGTATCCTCTAGGTCACTTTGGTATTGATCAGTCAGTGATAGTTTGGTTGTAGGAAGGAGACATTCCCCAGAAAAGACTGTCTCCTCTAGGTCACTTTGGTACTGGTCAGTGATAGTTTGGTTGTAGGAAGGAGACATTCCTCAGAAAAGACTGTCTCCTCTAGGTCACTTTGGTACTGGTCAGTGATAGTTTGGTTGTAGGAATGAGACATTCCTCAGAAAAGACCGTCTGCTCTAGGTCTGTTTGGTACTGGTCAGTGATAGTGTGGTTGTAGGAATGAGACATTCCTCAGAAAAGACCGTCTCCTCTAGGTAACTTTGGTACTGGTCAGTGATAGTTTGGTTGTAGGAATGAGACATTCCTCAGAAAAGACTCTCCTCTAGGTCACTTTGGTACTGGTCAGTGATAGTTTGGTTGTAGGAAGGAGACATTCCTCAGAAAAGATTGTCTCCTCTAGGTCACTTTGGTACTCGTCAGTCAGTGATAGTTTGGTTGTAGGAAGGAGACATTCGTCAGAAAAGATAATCTCCTCTAGGTCACTTTGGTACTGGTTAGTGATAGTTTGGTTGTAGGAAGGAGACATTCCTCAGAAAAGACTGTCTCCTCTAGGTCACTTTGGTACTGGTCAGTGATAGTTTGGTTTTAGGAATGAGACATTCCTCAGAAAAGACTGTCTCCTCTAGGTCACTTTGGTACCGGTCAGTGATAGTTTGGTTGTAGGAAGGAGACTTTCTTCAGAAAAGACTGTCTCCTCTAGGTCACTTTGGTACTGGTCAGTGATAGTTTGGTTTTAGGAATGAGACATTCCTCAGAAAAGACTGTCTCCTCTAGGTCAGTTTGGTACTGGTTAGTGATAGTTTGGTTGTAGGAAGGAGACATTCCTCAGAAAAGACTGTCTCCTCTAGGTCACTTTGGTACTGGTCAGTGATAGTTTGGTTTTAGGAATGAGACATTCCTCAGAAAAGATCGTCTCCTCTAGGTCACTTTGGTACTGGTCAGTGATAGTTTGGTTGTAGGAAGGAGACATTCCTCAGAAAAGAATGTCTCCTCTAGGTCACTTTGGTACTGGTCAGGCAGTGATAGTTTGGTTGTAGGAATGAGACATTGCTCAGAAAAGACTGTCTCCCCTAGGTCACTTTGGTACTGGTCAGTGATAGTTTGGTTGTAGGAAGGAGACATTCCTTAGAAAAGACTGTCTCCTCTAGGTCACTTTGGTACTGGTCAGTCAGTGATAGTTTGGTTGTAGGAATGAGACATTCGTCAGAAAAGACTGTCTCCTCTAGGTCACTTTGGTACTGGTCAATCAGTGATAGTTTGGTTGTAGCAATGAGACATTCGTCAGAAAAGACTGTCTCCTCTAGGTCACTTTGGTACTGGTCAGTGATAGTTTGGTTGTAGGAATGAGACATTGCTCAGAGAAGACTGTCTTCTCTAGGTCACTTTGGTACTGGTCAGTCAGTGATAGTTTGGTTGTAGGAATGAGACATTCCTCAGAAAAGACCGTCTCCTCTAGGTCACTTTGATACCGGTCAGTGATAGTTTAGTTGTAGGAATGAGACATTTCTCAGAAAAGGATGTCTCCTCTAGGTTACTTTGGTACTGGTCAGTGATAGTTTGGTTGTAGGAATGAGACATTCCTCAGAAAAGATTGTCTCCTCTAGGTCACTTTGGTACTGGTTAGTCAGTGATAGTGTGGTTGTAGGAAGGAGACATTCGTCAGAAAAGATTGTCTGCTCTAGCTCACTTTGGTACCGGTCAGTGATAGTTTTGTTGTAGGAAGGAGACATTCCTCAGAAAAGACCGTCTCCTCTAGGTCACTTTGGTACTGGTCAGTGATAGTTTGGTTGTAGGAAGGAGACATTCCTCAGAAAAGACTCTCCTCTAGGTCACTTTGGTACTGGTCAGTGATAGTTTGGTTTTAGGAATCAGACATTCCCCAGAAAAGACTGTCTCCTCTAGGTCACTTTGGTACCGGTCAGTGATAGTTTGGTTGTAGGAAGGAGACATTCCTCAGAAAAGATCTTCTCCTCTAGGTCTCTTTGGTACTGGTTAGTCAGTGATAGTTTGGTTGTAGGAATGACACATTCGTCAGAAAAGATTGTCTCCTCTAGGTCACTTTGGTACCAGTCAGTGATAGTTTGGTTGTAGGAATGAGACAATGCTCAGAAAAGACCGTATCCTCTAGGTCACTTTGGTACTCGTCAGTGATAGTTTGGTTGTAGGAATGAGACATATCTCAGAAAAGACCGTCTGCTCTACGTCTCTTTGCTACTGGTCAGTGATAGTTTGGTTGTAGGAATGAGACATTCCTCAGAAAAGACCGTCTCCTCTAGGTCACTTTGGTACTGGGCAGTGATAGTTTGGGTGTAGGAATGAGACATTCCTCAGAAAAGACTGTCTCCTTTAGGTCACTTTGGTACCGGTCAGTGATAGTTTGGTTGTAGGAAGGAGACATTCCTCAGAAAAGACTGTCTCCTCTAGGTCTCTTTGGTACTGGTCAGTCAGTGATAATTTGGTTGTAGGAAGGAGACATTCGTCAGAAAAGATTGTCTCCTCTAGGTCACTTTGATACCGGTCAGTGATAGTTTGGTTGTAGTAATGAGACATTCCTCAGAAAAGACTGTCTCCTCTAGGTCACTTTGGTACTGGTCAGTGATAGTTTGGTTGTAGGAAGGAGACATTCCTCAGAATAGACCGTCTCCTCTAGGTCACTTTGGTACTGGTCAGTGATAGTTTGGTTGTAGGAAGGAGACATTCCTCAGAAAAGACTGTCTCCTCTAGGTCACTTTGGTACTCGTCAGTGATAGTTTGGTTGTAGGAATGAGACATATCTCAGAAAAGACCGTCTGCTCTACGTCTCTTTGCTACTGGTCAGTGATAGTTTGGTTGTAGGAATGAGACATTCCTCAGAAAAGACCGTCTCCTCTAGGTCACTTTGGTACTGGTCAGTGATAGTTTGGTTGTAGGAATGAGACATTCCTCAGAAAAGACCGTCTCCTCTAGGTCACTTTGGTACTGGTCAGTGACAGTTTGGTTGTAGGAATGAGACATTGCTCAGAAAAGACTGTCTTCTCTAGGTCACTTTGGTACTGGTTAGTCAGTGATAGTTTGGTTGTAGGATTAAGACATTGCTCAGAAAAGACCGTCTCCTCTAGGTCACTTTGGTACTGGTCAGTGATAGTTTGGTTGTAGGAATGAGACATTCCTCAGAAAAGACTGTCTCCTCTAGATCACTTTGGTAATGGTCAGTCAGTGATAGTTTGGTTGTAGGAATGACACATTCGTCAGAAAAGATTGTCTCCTCTAGGTCACTTTGGTACCAGTCAGTGATAGTTTGGTTGTAGGAATGAGACAATGCTCAGAAAAGACCGTATCCTCTAGGTCACTTTGGTATTGGTCAGTCAGTGATAGTTTGGTTGTAGGAAGGAGATATTCCTCAGAAAAGACTGTCTCCTCTAGGTCACTTTGGTACTGGTCAGTGATAGTTTGGTTGTAGGAAGGAGACATTCCTCAGAAAACACTGTCTCCTCTAGGTCACTTTGGTACTGGTCAGTGATAGTTTGGTTGTAGGAATGAGACATTCCTCAGAAAAGACCGTCTGCTCTAGGTCTCTTTGGTACTGGTCAGTGATAGTTTGGTTGTAGGAATGAGACATTCCTTAGAAAAGACCGTCTCCCCTAGGTCACTTTGGTACTGGTCAGTGATAGTTTGGTTGTAGGAATGAGACATTCCTCAGAAAAGACCGTCTCCTCTAGGTCTCTTTGGTACTGGTCAGTGATAGTTTGGTTGTAGGAAGGAGACATTCCTCAGAAAAGACCGTCTCCTCTAGGTCACTTTGGTACTGGTCAGTGATAGTTTGGTTTTAGGAATGAGACATTCCTCAGAAAAGACTGTCTCCTCTAGGTCACTTTGGTACTGGTCAGTGATAGTTTGGTTGTAGGAAGGAGATATTCCTCAGAAAAGATTGTCTTCTCTAGGTCACTTTGGTACTGGTCAGTCATTGATAGTTTGGTTGTAGGAAGGAGACATTCCTCAGAAAAGACCGTCTCCTCTAGGTCACTTTGGTACTGGTCAGTGATAGTTTGGTTGTAGGAATGAGACAATGCTCAGAAAAGACCGTATCGTCTAGGTCACTTTGGTATTGGTCAGTCAGTGATAGTTTGGTTGTAGGAAGGAGACATTCGTCAGAAAAGACTGTCTCCTCTAGGTCACTTTGGTACTGGTCAGTGATAGTTTGGTTGCAGGAAGGAGACATTCCTCAGAAAACACTGTCTCCTCTAGGTCACTTTGGTACTGGTCAGTGATAGTTTGGTTGTAGGAATGAGGCATTCCTCAGAAAAGACCGTCTGCTCTAGGTCTCTTTGGTACTGGTCAGTGATAGTTTGGTTGTAGGAATGAGGCATTCCTCAGAAAAGACCGTCTCCTCAAGGTCACTTTGGTACTGGTCAGTGATAGTTTGGTTGTAGGAATGAGACATTCCTCAGAAAAGACTGTCTCCTCTAGGTCACTTGGGTAATGGTCAGTCAGTGATAACTTGGTTGTAGGAATGAGAGATTCGTCAGAAAAGATTGTCTCCTCTAGGTCACTTTGGTACTGGTCAGTCAGTGATAGTTTGGTTGTAGGAAGGAGACATTCCTCAGAAGATACCGTCTCCTCTAGGTCACTTTGGTACCGGTCAGTGATAGTTTGGTTGTAGGAATGAGACATTCCTCAGAAAAGACTGTCTCCTCTAGGTCACTTTGGTAGTGGTCAGTGATAGTTTGGTTGTAGGAAGGAGACATTCCTCAGAAAAGATTGTCTCCTCTAGGTAACTTTGGTACTGGTCAGTCAGTGATAGTTTGGTTGTTGGAGGGAGACATTCGTCAGAAAAGATTGTCTCCTCTAGGTCACTTTGGTACCGGTCAGTGATCCTTTGGTTGTAGGAAGGAGACATTCCTCAGAAAAGACCGTCTTCTCTAGGTCACTTTGGTACTGGTCAGTGACAGTTTGGTTTTATAAATGAGACATTCCTCAGAAAAGACTGTCTCCTCTAGGTCACTTTGGTACTGGTTAGTGATAGTTTGGTTGTAGGAAGGAGACATTCCTCAGAAAAGACTGTCTCCTCTAGGTCACTTTGGTACTGGTCAGTGATAGTTTGGTTTTAGGAATGAGACATTCCTCAGAAACGACTGTCTCCTCTATGTCACTTTGGTACCGGTCAGTGATAGTTTGGTTGTAGGAAGGAGACAGTCCTCAGAAAAGACTGTCTCCTCTAGGTCACTTTGGTACTGGTCAGTGATAGTTTGGTTTTAGGAATGAGACATTCCTCAGAAGAGATCGTCTCCTCTAGGTCTCTTTGGTACTGGTCAGTCAGTGATAGTTTGGTTGTAGGAAGGAGACATTCCTCAGAAAAGACCGTCTCCTCTAGGTCTCTGATACCGGTCAGTCAGTGATAGTTTGGTTGTAGGAAGGAGACATTCCTCAGAAAAGACTGCCTCTTCTAGGTCACTTTGGTACTGGTCAGTGATAGTTTGGTTTTAGGAATGAGACATTCCTCAGAAAAGACTGTCTCCTCTAGGTCACTTTGGTACTGGTCAGTGATAGTTTGGTTGTAGGAAGGAGACATTCCTCAGAAAACACCGTCTCTTCTAGGTCACTTTGGTACTGGTCAGTGATAGTTTGGTTGTAGGAAGGAGACATTCCTCAGAAAAGACCGTCTCCTCTAGGTCACTTTGGTACCGGTCAGTGATAGTTTGGTTGTAGGAATGAGACATTCCACAGAAAGGACTGTCTCCTCTAGGTCACTTTGCTACTGGTCAGTGATAGTTTGGTTGTAGGAATGAGACATTCTTCAGAAAAGACCCTCTCCTGTAGGTCACTTTGGTACTGGTCAGTGATAGTTTAGTTGTAGGAAGGAGACATTCCTCAGAAAAGACTGTCTCCTCTAGGTCACTTTGGTACTGGTCAGGCAGTGATAGTTTGGTTGTAGGAATGAGACATTGCTCAGAAAAGACTGTCTCCCCTAGGTCACTTTGGTACTGGTCAGTGATAGTTTGGTTGTCGGAAGGAGACATTCCTTAGAAAAGACTGTCTCCTCTAGGTCACTTTGGTACTGGTCAGTCAGTGATAGTTTGGTTGTAGGAATGAGACATTCGTCAGAAAAGACTGTATCCTCTAGGTCACTTTGGTACTGGTCAGTCAGTGATAGTTTGGTTGTAGCAATGAGACATTCGTCAGAAAAGACTGTCTCCTCTAGGTCACTTTGGTACTGGTCAGTGATAGTTTGGTTGTAGGAATGAGACATTGCTCAGAAAAGACTGTCTCCTCTAGGTCACTTTGGTACTGGTCAGTCAGTGATAGTTTGGTTGTAGGAATGAGACATTCCTCAGAAAAGACCGTCTCCTCTAGGTCATTTTGATACCGGCCAGTGATAGTTTAGTTGTAGGAATGAGACATTCCTCAGAAAAAGATGTCTCCTCTAGGTTACTTTGGTACTGGTCAGTGATAGTTTGGTTGTAGGAATGAGACATTGCACAGAAAAGACTGTCTCCTCTAGGTCACTTTGGTACTGGTTAGTCAGTGATAGTTTGGTTGTAGGAATGAGACATTCCTCAGAAAAGACCGTCTCCTCTAGGTCTCCTTGGTACTCGTCAGTGATAGTTTTGTTGTAGGAAGGAGACATTCCTCAGAAAAGACCGTCTCCTCTAGGTCACTTTGGTACTGGTCAGTGATAGTTTGGTTGTAGGAATGAGACAATGCTCAGAAAAGACCGTATCCTCTAGGTCACTTTGGTATTGGTCAGTCAGTGATAGTTTGGTTGTAGGAAGGAGACATTCCTCAGAAAAGACTGTCTCCTTTAGGTCACTTTGGTACTGGTCAGTGATAGTTTGGTTGTAGGAAGGAGACATTCCTCAGAAAAGACTGTCTCCTCTAGGTCACTTTGGTACTGGTCAGTGATAGTTTGGTTTTAGGAATGAGACATTCCTCAGAAAAGACCGTCTGCTCTACGTCTCTTTGGTACTGGTCAGTGATAGTTTGGTTGTAGGAATGAGACATTCCTCAGAAAAGACTCTCTCCTCTAGGTCACTTTGGTACTGGTCAGTGATAGTTTGGTTGTAGGAATGAGACATTCCTCAGAAAAGACCGTCTCCTCTAGGTCTCTTTGGTACTGGTCAGTGATAGTTTGGTTGTAGGAAGGAGACATTCCTCAGAACAGATTGTCTCCTCTAGGTCACTTTGGTACTGGTCAGTCAGTGATAGTGTGGTTGTAGGAAGGAGACATTGGTCAGAAAAGATTGTCTGCTCTAGCTCACTTTGGTACCGGTCAGTGATAGTTTGGTTGTAGGAAGGAGACATTCCTCAGAAAAGACCGTCTCCTCTAGGTCACTTTGGTACCGGTCAGTGATATTTTGGTTGTAGGAAGGAGACATTCCTCAGAAAAGACTGTCTCCTATAGGTCACTTTGGTACTGGTCAGTGATAGTTTGGTTTTAGGAATGAGACATTCCTCAGAAAAGATCTTCTCCTCTAGGTCTCTTTGGTACTGGTTAGTCAGTGATAGTTTGGTTGTAGGAAGGAGACATTCCTCAGAAAAGACCGTCTCCTCTAGGTCTCTTTGGTAGCGGTCAGTGATAGTTTTGGTTGTAGGAATGAGAGAATGCTCAGAAAAGACCGTATCCTCTAGGTCACTTTGGTATTGATCAGTCAGTGATAGTTTGGTTGTAGGAAGGAGACATTCCCCAGAAAAGACTGTCTCCTCTAGGTCACTTTGGTACTGGTCAGTGATAGTTTGGTTGTAGGAAGGAGACATTCCTCAGAAAAGACTGTCTCCTCTAGGTCACTTTGGTACTGGTCAGTGATAGTTTGGTTGTAGGAATGAGACATTCCTCAGAAAAGACCGTCTGCTCTAGGTCTTTTTGGTACTGGTCAGTGATAGTGTGGTTGTAGGAATGAGACATTCCTCAAAAAAGACCGTCTCCTCTAGGTAACTTTGGTACTGGTCAGTGATAGTTTGGTTGTAGGAATGAGACATTCCTCAGAAAAGACTCTCCTCTAGGTCACTTTGGTACTGGTCAGTGATAGTTTGGTTGTAGGAAGGAGACATTCCTCAGAAAAGATTGTCTCCTCTAGGTCACTTTGGTACTCGTCAGTCAGTGATAGTTTGGTTGTAGGAAGGAGACATTCGTCAGAAAAGATAATCTCCTCTAGGTCACTTTGGTACTGGTTAGTGATAGTTTGGTTGTAGGAAGGAGACATTCCTCAGAAAAGACTGTCTCCTCTAGGTCACTTTGGTACTGGTCAGTGATAGTTTGGTTTTAGGAATGAGACATTCCTCAGAAAAGACTGTCTCCTCTAGGTCACTTTGGTACCGGTCAGTGATAGTTTGGTTGTAGGAAGGAGACTTTCTTCAGAAAAGACTGTCTCCTCTAGGTCACTTTGGTACTGGTCAGTGATAGTTTGGTTTTAGGAATGAGACATTCCTCAGAAAAGACTGTCTCCTCTAGGTCAGTTTGGTACTGGTTAGTGATAGTTTGGTTGTAGGAAGGAGACATTCCTCAGAAAAGACTGTCTCCTCTAGGTCACTTTGGTACTGGTCAGTGATAGTTTGGTTTTAGGAATGAGACATTCCTCAGAAAAGATCGTCTCCTCTAGGTCACTTTGGTACTGGTCAGTGATAGTTTGGTTGTAGGAAGGAGACATTCCTCAGAAAAGACTGTCTCCTCTAGGTCACTTTGGTACTGGTCAGTGATAGTTTGGTTTTAGGAATGAGACATTCCTCAGAAACGACTGTCTCCTCTATGTCACTTTGGTACCGGTCAGTGATAGTTTGGTTGTAGGAAGGAGACAGTCCTCAGAAAAGACTGTCTCCTCTAGGTCACTTTGGTACTGGTCAGTGATAGTTTGGTTTTAGGAATGAGACATTCCTCAGAAGAGATCGTCTCCTCTAGGTCTCTTTGGTACTGGTCAGTCAGTGATAGTTTGGTTGTAGGAAGGACACATTCCTCAGAAAAGACCGTCTCCTCTAGGTCTCTGATACCGGTCAGTCAGTGATAGTTTGGTTGTAGGAAGGAGACATTCCTCAGAAAAGACTGTCTCTTCTAGGTCACTTTGGTACTGGTCAGTGATAGTTTGGTTTTAGGAATGAGACATTCCTCAGAAAAGACTGTCTCCTCTAGGTCACTTTGGTACTGGTCAGTGATAGTTTGGTTGTAGGAAGGAGACATTCCTCAGAAAAGACCGTCTCCTCTAGGTCACTTTGGTACTGGTCAGTGATAGTTTGGTTGTAGGAAGGAGACATTCCTCAGAAAAGACCGTCTCCTCTAGGTCACTTTGGTACCGGTCAGTGATAGTTTGGTTGTAGGAATGAGACATTCCACAGAAAGGACTGTCTCCTCTAGGTCACTTTGCTACTGGTCAGTGATAGTTTGGTTGTAGGAATGAGACATTCTTCAGAAAAGACCCTCTCCTGTAGGTCACTTTGGTACTGGTCAGTGATAGTTTAGTTGTAGGAAGGAGACATTCCTCAGAAAAGACTGTCTCCTCTAGGTCACTTTGGTACTGGTCAGGCAGTGATAGTTTGGTTGTAGGAATGAGACATTGCTCAGAAAAGACTGTCTCCCCTAGGTCACTTTGGTACTGGTCAGTGATAGTTTGGTTGTCGGAAGGAGACATTCCTTAGAAAAGACTGTCTCCTCTAGGTCACTTTGGTACTGGTCAGTCAGTGATAGTTTGGTTGTAGGAATGAGACATTCGTCAGAAAAGACTGTATCCTCTAGGTCACTTTGGTACTGGTCAGTCAGTGATAGTTTGGTTGTAGCAATGAGACATTCGTCAGAAAAGACTGTCTCCTCTAGGTCACTTTGGTACTGGTCAGTGATAGTTTGGTTGTAGGAATGAGACATTGCTCAGAAAAGACTGTCTCCTCTAGGTCACTTTGGTACTGGTCAGTCAGTGATAGTTTGGTTGTAGGAATGAGACATTCCTCAGAAAAGACCGTCTCCTCTAGGTCACTTTGATACCGGTCAGTGATAGTTTAGTTGTAGGAATGAGACATTCCTCAGAAAAAGATGTCTCCTCTAGGTTACTTTGGTACTGGTCAGTGATAGTTTGGTTGTAGGAATGAGACATTCCTCAGAAAAGACCGTCTCCTCTTGGTCACTTTGGTACGGGTCAGTGATAGTTTGGTTGTAGGAATGAGACATTCCTCAGAAAAGACCGGCTCATCTAGGTTACTTTGGTAGCGGTCAGTGATAATTTGGTTGTAGGAATGAGACATTCCTCAGAAAAGACTGTCTCCTCTAAGTCACTTTGGTACTGGTCAGTCAGTGATAGTTTGGTTGTAGGAATGAGACATTGCACAGAAAAGACTGTCTCCTCTAGGTCACTTTGGTACTGGTTAGTCAGTGATAGTTTGGTTGTAGGAATGAGACATTCCTCAGAAAAGACCGTCTCCTCTAGGTCTCCTTGGTACTCGTCAGTGATAGTTTTGTTGTAGGAAGGAGACATTTCTCAGAAAAGACCGTCTCCTCTAGGTCACTTTGGTACTGGTCAGTGATAGTTTGGTTGTAGGAATGAGACAATGCTCAGAAAAGACCGTATCCTCTAGGTCACTTTGGTATTGGTCAGTCAGTGATAGTTTGGTTGTAGGAAGGAGACATTCCTCAGAAAAGACTGTCTCCTCTAGGTCACTTTGGTACTGGTCAGTGATAGTTTGGTTGTAGGAAGGAGACATTCCTCAGAAAAGACTGTCTCCTCTAGGTCACTTTGGTACTGGTCAGTGATAGTTTGGTTTTAGGAATGAGACATTCCTCAGAAAAGACCGTCTGCTCTACGTCTCTTTGGTACTGGTCAGTGATAGTTTGGTTGTAGGAATGAGACATTCCTCAGAAAAGACTCTCTCCTCTAGGTCACTTTGGTACTGGTCAGTGATAGTTTGGTTGTAGGAATGAGACATTCCTCAGAAAAGACCGTCTCCTCTAGGTCTCTTTGGTACTGGTCAGTGATAGTTTGGTTGTAGGAAGGAGACATTCCTCAGAACAGATTGTCTCCTCTAGGTCACTTTGGTACTGGTCAGTCAGTGATAGTGTGGTTGTAGGAAGGAGACATTGGTCAGAAAAGATTGTCTGCTCTAGCTCACTTTGGTACCGGTCAGTGATAGTTTGGTTGTAGGAAGGAGACATTCCTCAGAAAAGACCGTCTCCTCTAGGTCACTTTGGTACCGGTCAGTGATATTTTGGTTGTAGGAAGGAGACATTCCTCAGAAAAGACTGTCTCCTATAGGTCACTTTGGTACTGGTCAGTGATAGTTTGGTTTTAGGAATGAGACATTCCTCAGAAAAGATCTTCTCCTCTAGGTCTCTTTGGTACTGGTTAGTCAGTGATAGTTTGGTTGTAGGAAGGAGACATTCCTCAGAAAAGACCGTCTCCTCTAGGTCTCTTTGGTAGCGGTCAGTGATAGTTTTGGTTGTAGGAATGAGAGAATGCTCAGAAAAGACCGTATCCTCTAGGTCACTTTGGTATTGATCACTCAGTGATAGTTTGGTTGTAGGAAGGAGACATTCCCCAGAAAAGACTGTCTCCTCTAGGTCACTTTGGTACTGGTCAGTGATAGTTTGGTTGTAGGAAGGAGACATTCCTCAGAAAAGACTCTCCTCTAGGTCACTTTGGTACTGGTCAGTGATAGTTTGGTTGTAGGAATGAGACATTCCTCAGAAAAGACCGTCTGCTCTAGGTCTGTTTGGTACTGGTCAGTGATAGTTTGGTTGTAGGAATGAGACATTCCTCAGAAAAGACCGTCTCCTCTAGGTAACTTTGGTACTGGTCAGTGATAGTTTGGTTGTAGGAATGAGACATTCCTCAGAAAAGACTCTCCTCTAGGTCACTTTGGTACTGGTCAGTGATAGTTTGGTTGTAGGAAGGAGACATTCCTCAGAAAAGATTGTCTCCTCTAGGTCACTTTGGTACTCGTCAGTCAGTGATAGTTTGGTTGTAGGAAGGAGACATTCGTCAGAAAAGATAATCTCCTCTAGGTCACTTTGGTACTGGTTAGTGATAGTTTGGTTGTAGGAAGGAGACATTCCTCAGAAAAGACTGTCTCCTCTAGGTCACTTTGGTACTGGTCAGTGATAGTTTGGTTTTAGGAATGAGACATTCCTCAGAAAAGACTGTCTCCTCTAGGTCACTTTGGTACCGGTCAGTGATAGTTTGGTTGTAGGAAGGAGACTTTCTTCAGAAAAGACTGTCTCCTCTAGGTCACTTTGGTACTGGTCAGTGATAGTTTGGTTTTAGGAATGAGACATTCCTCAGAAAAGACTGTCTCCTCTAGGTCAGTTTGGTACTGGTTAGTGATAGTTTGGTTGTAGGAAGGAGACATTCCTCAGAAAAGACTGTCTCCTCTAGGTCACTTTGGTACTGGTCAGTGATAGTTTGGTTTTAGGAATGAGACATTCCTCAGAAAAGATCGTCTCCTCTAGGTCTCTTGTACTGGTCAGTCAGTGATAGTTTGGTTGTAGGAAGGAGACATTCCTCAGAAAAGACTGTCTCATCTAGGTCTCTTTGTTACTGGTCAGTCAGTGATAGTTTGGTTGTAGGAGGAAGACATTCCTCAGAAAAGACTGTCCTCTCTAGGTCTCTTTGGTACTGGTCAGTCACTGATAGTTTGCTTGTAGGAAGGAGACATTCGTCAGAAAAGATTGTCTCCTCTAGGTCACTTTGGTACCAGTCAGTGATAGTTTGGTTGTAGGAATGAGACATTCCTCAGAAAAGACATTCTCCTCTAGGTCACTTTGGTACTGGTCAGTAATAGTTTGGTTGTAAGAAGGAGACATTCCTCAGAAACGACCGTCCCCTCTAGGTCACTTTGGTACTGGTCAGTGATAGTTTGGTTGTAGGAAGGAGACATTCCTCAGAAAAGACTGTCTCCTCTAGGTCACTTTGGTACCGGTCAGTGATAGTTTGGTTGTAGGAATGAGACATTCCACAGAAAAGACTCTCTCCTCTAGGTCACTTTGGTACTGGTCAGTGATAGTTTGGTTGTAGGAATGAGACATTCCTCAGAAAAGACCCTCTCCTGTAGGTCACTTTAGTACTAATCAGTGATAGTTTTGTTGTAGGAAGGAGACATTCCTCAGAAAAGACTGTCTCCTCTAGGTCACTTTGGTACTGGTCAGGCAGTGATAGTTTGTTTGTAGGAAGGAGACATTCCTCAGAAAAGACCGTCTCCTCTAGGTCTCTTTGGTACCGGTCAGTGATAGTTTGGTTGTAGGAATGAGACAATGCTCAGAAAAGATCGTCTCCTCTAGGTCTCTTTGGTACTGGTCAGTCAGTAATAGTTTGGTTGTAGGAAGGAGACATTCCTCAGAAAAGATCGTCTCCTCTAGGTCTCTTTGGTACCGGTCAGTCAGTGATAGTTTGGTTGTAGGAAGGAGACATTCCTCAGAAAAGACTGTCTCCTCTAGGTCTCTTTGGTACTGGTCAGTCAGTGATAGTTTGGTTGTAGGAAGGAGACATTGGTCAGAATAGATTGTCTCCTCTAGGTCACTTTGGTACTGGTCAGTGATAGTTTGGTTGTAGGAAGGAGACATTCCTCAGAAAAGACCGTCTCCTCTAGGTCACTTTGGTACTGGTCAGTCAGTGATAGTTTGGTTGTAGGAAGGAGACATTCCTCAGAAAAGACCGTCTCCTCTAGGTCTCTTTGGTACTGGTCAGTCAGTGATAATTTGGTTGTAGGAAGGAGACATTCGTCAGAAAAGATTGTCTCCTCTAGGTCACTTTGGTACCGGTCAGTGATAGTTTGGTTGTAGGAATGAGACATTCCTCAGAAAAGACTTTCTCCTCTAGGTCACTTTGGTACTGGTCAGTGATAGTTTGGTTGTAGGAAGGAGACATTCCTCAGAAAAGACCATCTCCTCTAGGTCACTTTGGTACTGGTCAGTGATAGTTTGGTAGTAGGAATGAGACATTGCTCAGAAAAGACTGTCTCCTCTAGGTCACTTTGGTACTGGTCAATCAGTGATAATTTGGTTGTAGGAATGAGACGTTCCTCAGAAAAGACCGTCTCCTCTAGGTCACTTTGATACCGGTCAGTGATAGTTTGGTTGTAGGAATGACACATTCCTCAGAAAAGACTGTCTCCTCTAGGTCACTTTGGTACTAGTCAGTGACAGTTTGGTTGTAGGAATAAGACATTGCTCAGAAAAGACTGTCTCCTCTAGATCACTTTGGTACTGGTCAGTGATAGTTTGGTTGTAGGAATGAGACATTCCTCAGAAAAGACTGTCTCCTCTAGGTCACTTGGGTAATGGTCAGTCAGTGATAACTTGGTTGTAGGAATGAGAGATTCGTCAGAAAAGATTGTCTCCTCTAGGTCACTTTGGTACTGGTCAGTCAGTGATAGTTTGGTTGTAGGAAGGAGACATTCCTCAGAAGATACCGTCTCCTCTAGGTCACTTTGGTACCGGTCAGTGATAGTTTGGTTGTAGGAATGAGACATTCCTCAGAAAAGACTGTCTCCTCTAGGTCACTTTGGTACTGGTCAGTCAGTGATAGTTTGGTTGTAGGAAGGAGACATTCCTCAGAAAAGACCGTCTCCTCTAGGTCACTTTGGTACCAGTCAGTGATAGTTTGGTTGTAGGAATGAGACAATGCTCAGAAAAGACCGTATCCTCTAGGTCACTTTGGTACCAGTCAGTGATAGTTTGGTTGTAGGAATGAGACAATGCTCAGAAAAGACCGTATCCTCTAGGTCACTCTGGTATTGGTCAGTCAGTGATAGTTTGGTTGTAGGAAGGAGACATTCCTCAGAAAAGACTGTCTCCTCTTGGTCACTTTGGTACTGGTCAGTGATAGTTTGGTTGTAGGAAGGAGACATTCCTCAGAAAAGACCGTCTCCTCTACGTCACTTTGGTACCAGTCAGTGATAGTTTGGTTGTAGGAATGAGACAATGCTCAGAAAAGACCGTATCCTCTAGGTCACTTTGGTACTGGTCAGTGATAGTTTGGTTGTAGGAATGAGACATTCCTCAGAAAAGACCGTCTCCTCTACGTCACTTTGGTACTGGTCAGTGATAGTTTGGTTGTAGGAATGAGACATTCCTCAGAAAAGACCGTCTCCTCTAGGTCTCTTTGGTACTGGTCAGTGATAGTTTGGTTGTAGGAAGGAGACATTCCTCAGAAAAGACCGTCTCCTCTAGGTCACTTTGGTACCGGTCAGTGATAGTTTGGTTTTAGGAATGAGACATTCCTCAAAAAGACTGCCTCCTCTAGGTCACTTTGGTACTGGTCAGTGATAGTTTGGTTGTAGGAAGGAGACATTCCTCAGAAAAGATTGTCTCCTCTAGGTCACTTTGGTACTGGTCAGTCAGTGATAGTGTGGTTGTAGGAAGGAGACATTCGTCAGAAAAGATTGTCTGCTCTAGCTCACTTTGGTACCGGTCAGTGATAGTTTTGTTTTAGGAAGGAGTCATTCCTCAGAAAACACCGTCTCCTCTAGGTCACTTTGGTACCGGTCAGTGATAGTTTGGTTGTAGGAAGGAGACATTCCTCAGAAAAGATCTTCTCCTCTAGGTCTCTTTGGTACTGGTTAGTCAGTGATAGTTTGGTTGTAGGAAGGAGACATTCCTCAGAAGAGACCGTCTCCTCTATGTCTCTTTGGTAGCGGTCAGTGATAGTTTTGGTTGTAGGAATGAGAGAATGCTCAGAAAAGACCGTATCCTCTAGGTCACTTTGGTATTGGTCAGTCAGTGATAGTTTGGTTGTAGGAAGGAGACATTCCTCAGAAAAGACTGTCACATCTAGGTCTCTTTGTTACTGGTCAGTCAGTGATAGTTTGGTTGTAGGAAGGAGACATTCCTCAGAAAAGACTGTCCTCTCTAGGTCTCTTTGGTACTGGTCAGTCAGTGATAGTTTGGTTGTAGGAATGAGACATTCCTCAGAAAAGACTGTCTCCTCTAGGTCACTTTGGTACTGGTCAGTGATAGTTTGGTTGTAGGAAGGAGACATTCCTCAGAAAAGACCGTCTCCTCTAGGTCACTTTGGTGCTGGTCAGTGATAGTTTGGTTGTAGGAAGGAGACATTCCTCAGAAAAGACCGTCTCCTCTAGGTCACTTTGGTACCGGTCAGTGATAGTTTGGTTGTAGGAATGAGACATTCCTCAGAAAAGACTGTCTCCTCTAGGTCACTTTGGTACTGGTCAGTGATAGTTTGGTCGTAGGAAAGAGACATTCTTCAGAAAAGACCCTCTCCTGTAGGTCACTTTGGTACTGGTCAGTGATAGTTTAGTTGTAGGAAGGAGACATTCCTCAGAAAAGAATGTCTCCTCTAGGTCACTTTGGTACTGGTCAGGCAGTGATAGTTTGGTTGTAGGAATGAGACATTGCTCAGAAAAGACTGTCTCCCCTAGGTCACTTTGGTACTGGTCAGTGATAGTTTGGTTGTAGGAAGGAGACATTCCTTAGAAAAGACTGTCTCCTCTAGGTCACTTTGGTACTGGTCAGTCAGTGATAGTTTGGTTGTAGGAATGAGACATTCGTCAGAAAAGACTGTCTCCTCTAGGTCACTTTGGTACTGGTCAATCAGTGATAGTTTGGTTGTAGCAATGAGACATTCGTCAGAAAAGACTGTCTCCTCTAGGTCACTTTGGTACTGGTCAGTCAGTGATAGTGTGGTTGTAGGAAGGAGACATTCGTCAGAAAAGATTGTCTGCTCTAGCTCACTTTGGTACCGGTCAGTGATAGTTTTGTTGTAGGAAGGAGACATTCCTCAGAAAAGACCGTCTCCTCTAGGTCACTTTGGTACTGGTCAGTGATAGTTTGGTTGTAGGAAGGAGACATTCCTCAGAAAAGACTCTCCTCTAGGTCACTTTGGTACTGGTCAGTGATAGTTTGGTTTTAGGAATCAGACATTCCCCAGAAAAGACTGTCTCCTCTAGGTCACTTTGGTACCGGTCAGTGATAGTTTGGTTGTAGGAAGGAGACATTCCTCAGAAAAGATCTTCTCCTCTAGGTCTCTTTGGTACTGGTTAGTCAGTGATAGTTTGGTTGTAGGAATGACACATTCGTCAGAAAAGATTGTCTCCTCTAGGTCACTTTGGTACCAGTCAGTGATAGTTTGGTTGTAGGAATGAGACAATGCTCAGAAAAGACCGTATCCTCTAGGTCACTTTGGTACTCGTCAGTGATAGTTTGGTTGTAGGAATGAGACATATCTCAGAAAAGACCGTCTGCTCTACGTCTCTTTGCTACTGGTCAGTGATAGTTTGGTTGTAGGAATGAGACATTCCTCAGAAAAGACCGTCTCCTCTAGGTCACTTTGGTACTGGGCAGTGATAGTTTGGGTGTAGGAATGAGACATTCCTCAGAAAAGACCGTCTCCTCTAGGTCACTTTGGTACTGGTCAGTGACAGTTTGGTTGTAGGAATGAGACATTGCTCAGAAAAGACTGTCTTCTCTAGGTCACTTTGGTACTGGTTAGTCAGTGATAGTTTGGTTGTAGGATTAAGACATTGCTCAGAAAAGACCGTCTCCTCTAGGTCACTTTGGTACTGGTCAGTGATAGTTTGGTTGTAGGAATGAGACATTCCTCAGAAAAGACTGTCTCCTCTAGATCACTTTGGTAATGGTCAGTCAGTGATAGTTTGGTTGTAGGAATGACACATTCGTCAGAAAAGATTGTCTCCTCTAGGTCACATTGGTACCAGTCAGTGATAGTTTGGTTGTAGGAAGGAGATATTCCTCAGAAAAGATTGTCTTCTCTAGGTCACTTTGGTACTGGTCAGTCAGTGATAGTTTGGTTGTAGGAAGGAGACATTCCTCAGAAAAGACCGTCTCCTCTAGGTCACTTTGGTACTGGTCAGTGATAGTTTGGTTGTAGGAATGAGACAATGCTCAGAATAGACCGTATCGTCTAGGTCACTTTGGTATTGGTCAGTCAGTGATAGTTTGGTTGTAGGAAGGAGACATTCGTCAGAAGAGACTGTCTCCTCTAGGTCACTTTGGTACTGGTCAGTGATAGTTTGGTTGTAGGAAGGAGACATTCCTCAGAAAAGACTGTCTCCTCTAGGTCACTTTGGTACTGGTCAGTGATAGTTTGGTTGTAGGAATGAGGCATTCCTCAGAAAAGACCGTCTGCTCTAGGTCTCTTTGGTACTGGTCAGTGATAGTTTGGTTGTAGGAATGAGGCATTCCTCAGAAAAGACCGTCTCCTCAAGGTCACTTTGGTACTGGTCAGTGATAGTTTGGTTGTAGGAATGAGACATTCCTCAGAAAAGACCGTCTCCTCTAGGTCTCTTTGGTACTGGTCACTGATAGTTTGGTTGTAGGAAGGAGACACCTCAGAAAAGACCGTCTCCTCTAGGTCACTTTGGTACTGGTCAGTGACAGTTTGGTTTTATAAATGAGACATTCCTCAGAAAAGACTGTCTCCTCTAGGTCACTTTGGTACTGGTTAGTGATAGTTTGGTTGTAGGAAGGAGACATTCCTCAGAAAAGACTGTCTCCTCTAGGTCACTTTGGTACTGGTCAGTGATAGTTTGGTTTTAGGAATGAGACATTCCTCAGAAACGACTGTCTCCTCTATGTCACTTTGGTACCGGTCAGTGATAGTTTGGTTGTAGGAAGGAGACATTCCTCAGAAAAGACTGTCTCCTCTAGGTCACTTTGGTACTGGTCAGTGATAGTTTGGTTTTAGGAATGAGACATTCCTCAGAAGAGATCGTCTCCTCTAGGTCTCTTTGGTACTGGTCAGTCAGTGATAGTTTGATTGTAGGAAGGAGACATTCCTCAGAAAAGACCGTCTCCTCTAGGTCTCTGATACCTGTCAGTCAGTGATAGTTTGGTTGTAGGAAGGAGACATTCCTCAGAAAAGACTGTCTCTTCTAGGTCACTTTGGTACTGGTCAGTGATAGTTTGGTTTTAGGAATGAGATATTCCTCAGAAAAGACTGTCTCCTCTAGGTCACTTTGGTACCGGTCAGTGATAGTTTGGTTGTAGGAAGGAGACATTCCTCAGAAAAGACTGTCTCTTCTAGGTCACTTTGGTACTGGTCAGTGATAGTTTGGTTTTAGGAATGAGACATTCCTCAGAAAAGACTGTCTCCTCTAGGTCACTTTGGTACTGGTCAGTGATAGTTTGGTTGTAGGAAGGAGACATTCCTCAGAAAAGACCGTCTCCTCTAGGTCACTTTGGTACTGGTCAGTGATAGTTTGGTTGTAGGAAGGAGACATTCCTCAGAAAAGACCGTCTCCTCTAGGTCACTTTGGTACCGGTCAGTGATAGTTTGGTTGTAGGAATGAGACATTGCACAGAAAGGACTGTCTCCTCTAGGTCACTTTGCTACTGGTCAGTGATAGTTTGGTTGTAGGAATGAGACATTCTTCAGAAAAGACCCTCTCCTGTAGGTCACTTTGGTACTGGTCAGGCAGTGATAGTTTGGTTGTAGGAATGAGACATTGCTCAGAAAAGACTGTCTCCCCTAGGTCACTTTGGTACTGGTCAGTGATAGTTTGGTTGTCGGAAGGAGACATTCCTTAGAAAAGACTGTCTCCTCTAGGTCACTTTGGTACTGGTCAGTCAGTGATAGTTTGGTTGTAGGAATGAGACATTCGTCAGAAAAGACTGTCTCCTCTAGGTCACTTTGGTACTGGTCAGTCAGTGATAGTTTGGTTGTAGGAATGAGACATTCCTCAGAAAAGACCGTCTCCTCTAGGTCACTTTGATACCGGTCAGTGATAGTTTAGTTGTAGGAATGAGACATTCCTCAGAAAAGGATGTCTCCTCTAGGTTACTTTGGTACTGGTCAGTGATAGTTTGGTTTTAGGAATGAGACATTCCTCAGAAAAGACTGTCTCCTCTAGGTCACTTTGGTACTGGTCAGTCAGTGAAGTTTGGTTGTAGGAATGAGACATTCCTCAGAAAAGACCGTCTCCTCTAGGTCACTTTGATACCGGTCAGTGATAGTTTAGTTGTAGGAATGAGACATTCCTCAGAAAAGGATGTCTCCTCTAGGTTACTTTGGTACTGGTCAGTGATAGTTTGGTTGTAGGAATGAGACATTCCTCAGTAAAGACCGTCTCCTCTAGGTCACTTTGGTACTGGTCAGTGATAGTTTGGTTGTAGGAATGAGACATTCCTCAGAAAAGACCGTCTCCTCTAGGTCACTTTGGTACTGGTCAGTAATTGTTTGTAGGAATGAGACATTCCTCAGAAAAGACTGTCTCCTCTAAGTCACTTTGGTACTGGTCAGTCAGTGATAGTTTGGTTGTAGGAATGAGACATTGCACAGAAAAGACTGTCTCCTCTAGGTCACTTTGGTACTGGTTAGTCAGTGATAGTTTGGTTGTAGGAATGAGACATTCCTCAGAAAAGACCGTCTTCTCTAGGTCTCCTTGGTACTGGTCAGTGATAGTTTGGTTGTAGGAAGGAGACATTCCTCAGAAAAGACCGTCTCCTCTAGGTCACTTTGGTACTGGTCAGTGATAGTTTGGTTGTAGGAATGAGACAATGCTCAGAAAAGACCGTATCCTCTAGGTCACTTTGGTATTGGTCAGTCAGTGATAGTTTGGTTGTAGGAAGGAGACATTCCTCAGAAAAGACTGTCTCCTCTAGGTCACTTTGGTACTGGTTAGTGATAGTTTGGTGGAAGGAAGGAGACATTCCTCAGAAAAGACTGTCTCCTCTAGGTCACTTTGGTACTGGTCAGTGATAGTTTGGTTGTAGGAATGAGACATTCCTCAGAAAAGACCGTCTGCTCTACGTCTCTTTGGTACTGGTCAGTGATAGTTTGGTTGTAGGAATGAGACATTCCTCAGACAAGACCGTCTCCTCTAGGTCACTTTGGTACTGGTCAGTGATAGTTTGGTTGTAGGAATGAGACATTCCTCAGAAAAGACCGTCTCCTCTAGGTCTCTTTGGTACTGGTCAGTGATAGTTTTGTTGTAGGAAGGAGACATTCCTCAGAAAAGACCGTCTCCTCTAGGTCACTTTGGTACTGGTCAGTGATAGTTTGGTTGTAGGAAGGAGACATTCCTCAGAACAGATTGTCTCCTCTAGGTCACTTTGTACTGGTCAGTCAGTGATAGTGTGGTTGTAGGAAGGAGACATTGGTCAGAAAAGATTGTCTGCTCTAGCTCACTTTGGTACCGGTCAGTGATAGTTTGGTTGTAGGAAGGAGACATTCCTCAGAAAAGACCGTCTCCTCTAGGTCACTTTGGTACCGGTCAGTGATATTTTGGTTGTAGGAAGGAGACATTCCTCAGAAAAGACTGTCTCCTATAGGTCACTTTGGTACTGGTCAGTGATAGTTTGGTTTTAGGAATGAGACATTCCTCAGAAAGGATCTTCTCCTCTAGGTCTCTTTGGTACTGGTTAGTCAGTGATAGTTTGGTTGTAGGAAGGAGACATTCCTCAGAAAAGACCGTCTCCTCTAGGTCTCTTTGGTAGCGGTCAGTGATAGTTTTGGTTGTAGGAATGAGAGAATGCTCAGAAAAGACCGTATCCTCTAGGTCACTTTGGTATTGATCAGTCAGTGATAGTTTGGTTGTAGGAAGGAGACATTCCTCAGAAAAGACTGTCTCCTCTAGGTCACTTTGGTACTGGTCAGTGATAGTTTGGTTGTAGGAAGGAGACATTCCTCAGAAAAGACTGTCTCCTCTAGGTCACTTTGGTACTGGTCAGTGATAGTTTGGTTGTAGGAATGAGACATTCCTCAGAAAAGACCGTCTCCTCTAGGTCTCTTTGGTACTGGTCAGTGAAAGTTTGGTTGTAGGAATGAGACATTCCTCAGAAAAGACCGTCTCCTCTAGGTCACTTTGGTACTGGTCAGTGATAGTTTGGTTGTAGGAATGAGACATTCCTCAGAAAAGACTCTCCTCTAGGTCACTTTGGTACTGGTTAGTGATAGTTTGGTTGTAGGAAGGAGACATTCCTCAGAAAAGATTGTCTCCTCTAGGTCACTTTGGTACTCGTCAGTCAGTGATAGTTTGGTTGTAGGAAGGAGACATTCGTCAGAAAAGATAATCTCCTCTAGGTCACTTTGGTACTGGTTAGTGATAGTTTGGTTGTAGGAATGAGACAATGCTCAGAAAAGACCATATCCTCTAGGTCACTTCGGTACCAGTCAGTGATAGTTTGGTTGTAGGAATGAGACAATGCTCAGAAAAGACCGTATCCTCTAGGTCACTCTGGTATTGGTCAGTCAGTGATAGTTTGGTTGTAGGAAGGAGACATTCCTCAGAAAAGACTGTCTCCTCTTGGTCACTTTGGTACTGGTCAGTGATAGTTTGGTTGTAGGAAGGAGACATTCCTCAGAAAAGACTCTCCTCTGGGTCACTTTGGTACTGGTCAGTGATAGTTTGGTTGTAGGAAGGAGACATTCCTCAGAAAAGATTGTCTCCTCTAGGTCACTTTGGTACTCGTCAGTCAGTGATAGTTTGGTTGTAGGAAGGAGACATTCGTCAGAAAAGATAATCTCCTCTAGGTCACTTTGGTACTGGTTAGTGATAGTTTGGTTGTAGGAATGAGACATTCCTCAGAAAAGACCGTCTCCTCTAGGTCACTTTGGTACTGGTCAGTGATAGTTTGGTTGTAGGAATGAGACATTCCTCAGAAAAGACCGTCTCCTCTAGGTCACTTTGGTACTGGTCAGTAATTGTTTGTAGGAATGAGACATTCCTCAGAAAAGACTGTCTCCTCTAAGTCACTTTGGTACTGGTCAGTCAGTGATAGTTTGGTTGTAGGAATGAGACATTCCTCAGAAAAGATCGTCTCCTCTAGGTCTCTTTGGTACTGGTCAGTCAGTGATAGTTTGGTTGTAGGAAGGAGACATTCCTCAGAAAAGACCGTCTCCTCTAGGTCTCTTTGGTACCGGTCAGTCAGTGATAGTTTGGTTGTAGGAAGGAGACATTCCTCAGAAAAGACTGTCTCATCTAGGTCTCTTTGTTACTGGTCAGTCAGTGATAATTTGGTTGTAGGAGGGAGACATTCCTCAGAAAAGACTGTCCTCTCTAGGTCTCTTTGGTACTGCTCAGTCAGTGATAGTTTGGTTGTAGGAAGGAGACATTCGTCAGAAAAGATTGTCTCCTCTAGGTCACTTTGGTACTGGTCAGTGATAGTTTGGTTTTAGGAATCAGACATTCCCCAGGAAAGACTGTCTCCTCTAGGTCACTTTGGTACCGGTCAGTGATAGTTTGGTTGTAGGAAGGAGACATTCCTCAGAAAAGATATTCTCCTCTAGGTCTCTTTGGTACTGGTTAGTCAGTGATAGTTTGGTTGTAGGAAGGAGACATTCCTCAGAAGAGACCGTCTCCTCTATGTCTCTTTGGTAGCGGTCAATGATAGTTTTGGTTGTAGGAATGAGAGAATGCTCAGAAAAGACCGTATCCTCTAGGTCACTTTGGTATTGGTCAGTCAGTGATAGTTTGGTTGTAGGAAGGAGACATTCCTCAGAAAAGACTGTCTCATCTAGGTCTCTTTGTTACTGGTCAGTCAGTGATAGTTTGGTTGTAGGAAGGAGACATTCCTCAGAAAAGACTGTCCTCTCTAGGTCTCTTTGGTACTGGTCAGTCAGTGATAGTTTGGTTGTAGGAAGGAGACATTCGTCAGAAAAGATTGTCTCCTCTAGGTCACTTTGGTACCAGTCAGTGATAGTTTGGTTGTAGGAATGAGACATTCCTCAGAAAAGACTGTCTCCTCTAGGTCACTTTGGTACTGGTCAGTGATAGTTTGGTTGTAGGAAGGAGACATTCCTCAGAAAAGACCGTCTCCTCTAGGTCACTTTGGTGCTGGTCAGTGATAGTTTGGTTGTAGGAAGGAGACATTCCTCAGAAAAGACCGTCTCCTCTAGGTCACTTTGGTACTGGTCAGTGATAGTTTGGTTGTAGGAAAGAGACATTCTTCAGAAAAGACCCTCTCCTGTAGGTCACTTTGGTACTGGTCAGTGATAGTTTAGTTGTAGGAAGGAGACATTCCTCAGAAAAGAATGTATCCTCTAGGTCACTTTGGTACTGGTCAGGCAGTGATAGTTTGGTTGTAGGAATGAGACATTGCTCAGAAAAGACTGTCTCCCCTAGGTCACTTTGGTACTGGTCAGTGATAGTTTGGTTGTAGGAAGGAGACATTCCTTAGAAAAGACTGTCTCCTCTAGGTCATTTTGGTACCGGTCAGTCAGTGATAGTTTGGTTGTAGGAAGGAGACATTCCTCAGAAAAGACTGTCTCATCTAGGTCTCTTTGTTACTGGTCAGTCAGTGATAGTTTGGTTGTAGGAGGGAGACATTCCTCAGAAAAGACTGTCCTCTCTAGGTCTCTTTGGTACTGGTCAGTCAGTGATAGTTTGGTTGTAGGAAGGAGACATTCGTCAGAAAAGATTGTCTCCTCTAGGTCACTTTGGTACTGGTCAGTAATAGTTTGGTTGTAAGAAGGAGACATTCCGCAGAAAAGACCGTCCCCTCTAGGTCACTTTGGTACCGGTTAGTGATAGTTTGGTTGTAGGAAGGAGACATTCCTCAGAAAAGACTGTCTCCTCTAGGTCACTTTGGTACCGGTTAGTGATAGTTTGGTTGTAGGAATGAGACATTCCTCAGAAAAGACTGTCTCCTCTAGGTCACTTTGGTACTGGTCAGTGATAGTTTGGTTGTAGGAATGAGACATTCCTCAGAAAAGACCCTCTCCTGTAGGTCACTTTGGTACTGGTCAGTGATAGTTTTGTTGTAGGAAGGAGACATTCCTCAGAAAAGACTGTCTCCTCTAGGTCACCTTGGTACTGGTCAGGCAGTGATAGTTTGGTTGTAGGAAGGAGACATTCCTCAGAAAAGACCGTCTCCTCTAGGTCTCTTTGGTACCGGTCAGTGATAGTTTGGTTGTAAGAATGAGACAATGCTCAGAAAAGATCGTCTCCTCTAGGTCACTTTGGTACTGGTCAGTCAGTAATAGTTTGGTTGTAGGAAGGAGACATTCCTCAGAAAAGATCGTCTCCTCTAGGTCTCTTTGGTACTGGTCAGTCAGTGATAGTTTGGTTGTAGGAAGGAGACATTGGTCAGAATAGATTGTCTCCTCTAGGTCACTTTGGTACTGGTCAGTTATAGTTTGGTTGTAGGAAGGAGACATTCCTCAGAAAAGACCGTCTCCTCTAGGTCACTTTGGTACTGGTCAGTCAGTGATAGTTTGGTTGTAGGAAGCAGACATTCCTCAGAAAAGACCGTCTCCTCTAGGTCTCTTTGGTACTGGTCAGTCAGTGATAATTTGGTTGTAGGAAGGAGACATTCATCATAAAAGATTGTCTCCTCTAGGTCACTTTGGTACCGGTCAGTGATAGTTTGGTTGTAGGAATGAGACATTCCTCAGAAAAGACTTTCTCCTCTAGGTCACTTTGGTACTGGTCAGTGATAGTTTGGTTGTAGGAAGGAGACATTCCTCAGAAAAGACCATCTCCTCTAGGTCACTTTGGTACTGGTCAGTGATAGTTTGGTAGTAGGAATGAGACATAGCTCAGAAAAGACTGTCTCCTCTAGGTCACTTTGGTACTGGTCAATCAGTGATAATTTGCTTGTAGGAATGAGACGTTCCTCAGAAAAGATCGTCTCCTCTAGGTCACTTTGATACCGGTCAGTGATAGTTTGGTTGTAGGAATGACACATTCCTCAGAAAAGACTGTCTCCTCTAGGTCACTTTGGTACTGGTCAGTGACAGTTTGGTTGTAGGAATAAGACATTGCTCAGAAAAGACTGTCTCCTCTAGATCACTTTGGTACTGGTCAGTGATAGTTTGGTTGTAGGAATGAGACATTCCTCAGAAAAGACTGTCTCCTCTAGGTCACTTTGGTAATGGTCAGTCAGGGATAACTTGGTTGTAGGAATGAGAGATTCGTCAGAAAAGATTGTCTCCTCTAGGTCACTTTGGTACTGGTCAGTCAGTGATAGTTTGGTTGTAGGAAGGAGACATTCCTCAGAAGATACCGTCTCCTCTAGGTCACTTTGGTACCGGTCAGTGATAGTTTGGTTGTAGGAATGAGACATTCCTCAGAAAAGACTGTCTCCTCTAGGTCACTTTGGTACTGGTCAGTCAGTGATAGTTTGGTTGTAGGAAGGAGACATTCCTCAGAAAAGACCGTCTCCTCTAGGTCACTTTGGTACCAGTCAGTGATAGTTTGGTTGTAGGAATGAGACAATGCTCAGAAAAGACCATATCCTCTAGGTCACTTCGGTACCAGTCAGTGATAGTTTGGTTGTAGGAATGAGACAATGCTCAGAAAAGACCGTATCCTCTAGGTCACTCTGGTATTGGTCAGTCAGTGATAGTTTGGTTGTAGGAAGGAGACATTCCTCAGAAAAGACTGTCTCCTCTTGGTCACTTTGGTACTGGTCAGTGATAGTTTGGTTGTAGGAAGGAGACATTCCTCAGAAAAGACTGTCTCCTCTAGGTCACTTTGGTACTGGTCAGTGATAGTTTGGTTGTAGGAATGAGACATTCCTCAGAAAAGACCGTCTGCTCTACGTCTCTTTGGTACTGGTCAGTGATAGTTTGGTTGTAGGAATGAGACATTCCTAAAAAAAGACCGTCTCCTCTACGTCACTTTGGTACTGGTCAGTGATAGTTTGGTTGTAGGAATGAGACATTCCTCAGAAAAGACCGTCTCCTCTAGGTCTCTTTGGTACTGGTCAGTGATAGTTTGGTTGTAGGAAGGAGACATTCCTCAGAAAAGACCGTCTCCTCTAGGTCACTTTGGTACTGGTCAGTGATAGTTTGGTTTTAGGAATGAGACATTCCTCAAAAAGACTGCCTCCTCTAGGTCACTTTGGTACTGGTCAGTGATAGTTTGGTTGTAGGAAGCAGACATTCCTCAGAAAAGATTGTCTCCTCTAGGTCACCTTGGTACTGGTCAGTCAGTGATAGTGTGGTTGTAGGAAGGAGACATTCGTCAGAAAAGATTGTCTGCTCTAGCTCACTTTGGTACCGGTCAGTGATAGTTTTGTTTTAGGAAGGAGTCATTCCTCAGAAAACACCGTCTCCTCTAGGTCACTTTGGTACTGGTCAGTGATAGTTTGGTTGTAGGAAGGAGACATTCCTCAGAAAAGACTGTCTCCTCTAGGTCACTTTGGTACTGGTCAGTGATAGTTTGGTTTTAGGAATCAGACATTCCCCAGAAAAGACTGTCTCCTCTAGGTCACTTTGGTACCGGTCAGTGATAGTTTGGTTGTAGGAAGGAGACATTCCTCAGAAAAGATCTTCTCCTCTAGGTCTCTTTGGTACTGGTTAGTCAGTGATAGTTTGGTTGTAGGAAGGAGACATTCCTCAGAAGAGACCGTCTCCTCTATGTCTCTTTGGTAGCGGTCAGTGATAGTTTTGTTTGTAGGAATGAGAGAATGCTCAGAAAAGACCGTATCCTCTAGGTCACTTTGGTATTGGTCAGTCAGTGATAGTTTGGTTGTAGGAAGGAGACATTCCTCAGAAAAGACTGTCTCATCTAGGTCTCTTTGTTACTGGTCAGTCAGTGATAGTTTGGTTGTAGGAAGGAGACATTCCTCAGAAAAGACTGTCCTCTCTAGGTCTCTTTGGTACTGGTCAGTCAGTGATAGTTTGGTTGTAGGAAGGAGACATTCGTCAGAAAAGATTGTCTCCTCTAGGTCACTTTGGTACCAGTCAGTGATAGTTTGGTTGTAGGAATGAGACATTCCTCAGAAAAGACTGTCACCTCTAGGTCACTTTGGTACTGGTCAGTGATAGTTTGGTTGTAGGAAGGAGACATTCCTCAGAAAAGACCGTCTCCTCTAGGTCACTTTTGTGCTGGTCAGTGATAGTTTGGTTGTAGGAAGGAGACATTCCTCAGAAAAGACCGTCTCCTCTAGGTCACTTTGGTACCGGTCAGTGATAGTTTGGTTGTAGGAATGAGACATTCCTCAGAAAAGACTGTCTCCTCTAGGTCACTTTGGTACTGGTCAGTGATAGTTTGGTTGTAGGAAAGAGACATTCTTCAAAAAGACCCTCTCCTGTAGGTCACTTTGGTACTGGTCAGTGATAGTTTAGTTGTAGGAAGGAGACATTCCTCAGAAAAGAATGTATCCTCTAGGTCACTTTGGTACTGCTCAGGCAGTGATAGTTTGGTTGTAGGAATGAGACATTGCTCAGAAAAGACTGTCTCCCCTAGGTCACTTTGGTACTGGTCAGTGATAGTTTGGTTGTAGGAAGGAGACATTCCTTAGAAAAGACTGTCTCCTCTAGGTCACTTTGGTACTGGTCAGTCAGTGATAGTTTGGTTGTAGGAATGAGACATTCGTCAGAAAAGACTGTCTCCTCTAGGTCACTTTGGTACTGGTCAATCAGTGATAGTTTGGTTGTAGCAATGAGACATTCGTCAGAAAAGACTGTCTCCTCTAGGTCACTTTGGTACTGGTCAGTGATAGTTTGGTTGTAGGAATGAGACATTGCTCAGAAAAGACTGTCTTCTCTAGGTCACTTTGGTACTGGTCAGTCAGTGATAGTTTGGTTGTAGGAATGAGACATTCCTCAGAAAAGACCGTCTCCTCTAGGTCACTTTGATACCGGTCAGTGATAGTTTAGTTGTAGGAATGAGACATTCCTCAGAAAAGGATGTCTCCTCTAGGTTACTTTGGTACTGGTCAGTGATAGTTTGGTTGTAGGAATGAGACATTCCTCAGAAAAGATTGTCTCCTCTAGGTCACTTTGGTACTGGTTAGTCAGTGATAGTGTGGTTGTAGGAAGGAGACATTCGTCAGAAACGATTGTCTGCTCTAGCTCACTTTGGTACCGGTCAGTGATAGTTTTGTTGTAGGAAGGAGACATTCCTCAGAAAAGACCGTCTCCTCTAGGTCACTTTGGTACTGGTCAGTGATAGTTTGGTTGTAGGAAGGAGACATTCCTCAGAAAAGACTGTCTCCTCTAGGTCACTTTGGTACTGGTCAGTGATAGTTTGGTTTTAGGAATCAGACATTCCCCAGAAAAGACTGTCTCCTCTAGGTCACTTTGGTACCGGTCAGTGATAGTTTGGTTGTAGGAAGGAGACATTCCTCAGAAAAGATCTTCTCCTCTAGGTCTCTTTGGTACTGGTTAGTCAGTGATAGTTTGGTTGTAGGAAGGAGACATTCCTCAGAAGAGACCGTCTCCTCTAGGTCTCTTTGGTAGCGATCAGTGATAGTTTTGGTTGTAGGAATGAGAGAATGCTCAGAAAAGACCGTATCCTCTAGGTCACTTTGGTATTGGTCAGTCAGTGATAGTGTGGTTGTAGGAAGGAGACATTCCTCACAAAAGACTGTCTCCTCTAGGTCACTTTGGTACTGGTCAGTGATAGTTTGGTTGTAGGAAGGAGACATTCCTCAGAAAAGACTGTCTCCTCTAGGTCACTTTGGTACTGGTCAGTGATAGTTTGGTTGTAGGAATGAGACATTCCTCAGAAAAGACCGTCTGCTCTAGGTCTCTTTGGTACTGGTCAGTGATAGTTTGGTTGTAGGAATGAGACATTCCTCAGAAAAGACTGTCTCCTCTAGGTCACTTTGGTAATGGTCAGTCAGTGATAACTTGGTTGTAGGAATGAGAGATTCGTCAGAAAAGATTGTCTCCTCTAGGTCACTTTGGTACTGGTCAGTCAGTGATAGTTTGGTTGTAGGAAGGAGACATTCCTCAGAAGATACCGTCTCCTCTAGGTCACTTTGGTACCGGTCAGTGATAGTTTGGTTGTAGGAATGAGACATTCCTCAGAAAAGACTGTCTCCTCTAGGTCACTTTGGTACTGGTCAGTCAGTGATAGTTTGGTTGTAGGAAGGAGACATTCCTCAGAAAAGACCGTCTCCTCTAGGTCACTTTGGTACCAGTCAGTGATAGTTTGGTTGTAGGAATGAGACAATGCTCAGAAAAGACCATATCCTCTAGGTCACTTCGGTACCAGTCAGTGATAGTTTGGTTGTAGGAATGAGACAATGCTCAGAAAAGACCGTATCCTCTAGGTCACTCTGGTATTGGTCAGTCAGTGATAGTTTGGTTGTAGGAAGGAGACATTCCTCAGAAAAGACTGTCTCCTCTTGGTCACTTTGGTACTGGTCAGTGATAGTTTGGTTCTAGGAAGGAGACATTCCTCAGAAAAGACTGTCTCCTCTAGGTCACTTTGGTACTGGTCAGTGATAGTTTGGTTGTAGGAATGAGACATTCCTCAGAAAAGACCGTCTGCTCTACGTCTCTTTGGTACTGGTCAGTGATAGTTTGGTTGTAGGAATGAGACATTCCTAAAAAAAGACCGTCTCCTCTACGTCACTTTGGTACTGGTCAGTGATAGTTTGGTTGTAGGAATGAGACATTCCTCAGAAAAGACCGTCTCCTCTAGGTCTCTTTGGTACTGGTCAGTGATAGTTTGGTTGTAGGAAGGAGACATTCCTCAGAAAAGACCGTCTCCTCTAGGTCACTTTGGTACTGGTCAGTGATAGTTTGGTTTTAGGAATGAGACATTCCTCAAAAAGACTGCCTCCTCTAGGTCACTTTGGTACTGGTCAGTGATAGTTTGGTTGTAGGAAGCAGACATTCCTCAGAAAAGATTGTCTCCTCTAGGTCACCTTGGTACTGGTCAGTCAGTGATAGTGTGGTTGTAGGAAGGAGACATTCGTCAGAAAAGATTGTCTGCTCTAGCTCACTTTGGTACCGGTCAGTGATAGTTTTGTTTTAGGAAGGAGTCATTCCTCAGAAAACACCGTCTCCTCTAGGTCACTTTGGTACTGGTCAGTGATAGTTTGGTTGTAGGAAGGAGACATTCCTCAGAAAAGACTGTCTCCTCTAGGTCACTTTGGTACTGGTCAGTGATAGTTTGGTTTTAGGAATCAGACATTCCCCAGAAAAGACTGTCTCCTCTAGGTCACTTTGGTACCGGTCAGTGATAGTTTGGTTGTAGGAAGGAGGCATTCCTCAGAAAAGATCTTCTCCTCTAGGTCTCTTTGGTACTGGTTAGTCAGTGATAGTTTGGTTGTAGGAAGGAGACATTCCTCAGAAGAGACCGTCTCCTCTATGTCTCTTTGGTAGCGGTCAGTGATAGTTTTGTTTGTAGGAATGAGAGAATGCTCAGAAAAGACCGTATCCTCTAGGTCACTTTGGTATTGGTCAGTCAGTGATAGTTTGGTTGTAGGAAGGAGACATTCCTCAGAAAAGACTGTCTCATCTAGGTCTCTTTGTTACTGGTCAGTCAGTGATAGTTTGGTTGTAGGAAGGAGACATTCCTCAGAAAAGACTGTCCTCTCTAGGTCTCTTTGGTACTGGTCAGTCAGTGATAGTTTGGTTGTAGGAAGGAGACATTCGTCAGAAAAGATTGTCTCCTCTAGGTCACTTTGGTACCAGTCAGTGATAGTTTGGTTGTAGGAATGAGACATTCCTCAGAAAAGACTGTCACCTCTAGGTCACTTTGGTACTGGTCAGTGATAGTTTGGTTGTAGGAAGGAGACATTCCTCAGAAAAGACCGTCTCCTCTAGGTCACTTTTGTGCTGGTCAGTGATAGTTTGGTTGTAGGAAGGAGACATTCCTCAGAAAAGACCGTCTCCTCTAGGTCACTTTGGTACCGGTCAGTGATAGTTTGGTTGTAGGAATGAGACATTCCTCAGAAAAGACTGTCTCCTCTAGGTCACTTTGGTACTGGTCAGTGATAGTTTGGTTGTAGGAAAGAGACATTCTTCAAAAAGACCCTCTCCTGTAGGTCACTTTGGTACTGGTCAGTGATAGTTTAGTTGTAGGAAGGAGACATTCCTCAGAAAAGAATGTATCCTCTAGGTCACTTTGGTACTGGTCAGGCAGTGATAGTTTGGTTGTAGGAATGAGACATTGCTCAGAAAAGACTGTCTCCCCTAGGTCACTTTGGTACTGGTCAGTGATAGTTTGGTTGTAGGAAGGAGACATTCCTTAGAAAAGACTGTCTCCTCTAGGTCACTTTGGTACTGGTCAGTCAGTGATAGTTTGGTTGTAGGAATGAGACATTCGTCAGAAAAGACTGTCTCCTCTAGGTCACTTTGGTACTGGTCAATCAGTGATAGTTTGGTTGTAGCAATGAGACATTCGTCAGAAAAGACTGTCTCCTCTAGGTCACTTTGGTACTGGTCAGTGATAGTTTGGTTGTAGGAATGAGACATTGCTCAGAAAAGACTGTCTTCTCTAGGTCACTTTGGTACTGGTCAGTCAGTGATAGTTTGGTTGTAGGAATGAGACATTCCTCAGAAAAGACCGTCTCCTCTAGGTCACTTTGATACCGGTCAGTGATAGTTTAGTTGTAGGAATGAGACATTCCTCAGAAAAGGATGTCTCCTCTAGGTTACTTTGGTACTGGTCAGTGATAGTTTGGTTGTAGGAATGAGACATTCCTCAGAAAAGATTGTCTCCTCTAGGTCACTTTGGTACTGGTTAGTCAGTGATAGTGTGGTTGTAGGAAGGAGACATTCGTCAGAAACGATTGTCTGCTCTAGCTCACTTTGGTACCGGTCAGTGATAGTTTTGTTGTAGGAAGGAGACATTCCTCAGAAAAGACCGTATCCTCTAGGTCACTTTGGTACTGGTCAGTGATAGTTTGGTTGTAGGAAGGAGACATTCCTCAGAAAAGACTGTCTCCTCTAGGTCACTTTGGTACTGGTCAGTGATAGTTTGGTTTTAGGAATCAGACATTCCCCAGAAAAGACTGTCTCCTCTAGGTCACTTTGGTACCGGTCAGTGATAGTTTGGTTGTAGGAAGGAGACATTCCTCAGAAAAGATCTTCTCCTCTAGGTCTCTTTGGTACTGGTTAGTCAGTGATAGTTTGGTTGTAGGAAGGAGACATTCCTCAGAAGAGACCGTCTCCTCTAGGTCTCTTTGGTAGCGATCAGTGATAGTTTTGGTTGTAGGAATGAGAGAATGCTCAGAAAAGACCGTATCCTCTAGGTCACTTTGGTATTGGTCAGTCAGTGATAGTGTGGTTGTAGGAAGGAGACATTCCTCACAAAAGACTGTCTCCTCTAGGTCACTTTGGTACTGGTCAGTGATAGTTTGGTTGTAGGAAGGAGACATTCCTCAGAAAAGACTGTCTCCTCTAGGTCACTTTGGTACTGGTCAGTGATAGTTTGGTTGTAGGAATGAGACATTCCTCAGAAAAGACCGTCTGCTCTAGGTCTCTTTGGTACTGGTCAGTGATAGTTTGGTTGTACGAATGAGACATTCCTCAGAAAAGACCGTCTCCTCTAGGTCACTTTGGTACTGGTCAGTGATGGTTTGGTTGTAGGAATGAGACATTCTTCAGAAAAGACCGTCTCCTCTAGGTCTCTTTGGTACTGGTCAGTGATAGTTTGGTTGTAGGAAGGAGACATTCCTCAGAAAAGACCGTCTCCTCTAGGTCACTTTGGTACTGGTCAGTGATAATTTGGTTTTAGGAATGAGACATTCCTCAGAAAAGACTCTCCTCTAGGTCACTTTGGTACTGGTCAGTGATAGTTTGGTTGTAGGAAGGAGACATTCCTCAGAAAAGATTGTCTCCTCTAGGTGACTTTGGTACTCGTCAGTCAGTGATAGTTTGGTTGTAGGAAGGAGACATTCGTCAGAAAAGATAATCTCCTCTAGGTCACTTTGGTACCGGTCAGTGATAGTTTGGTTGTAGGAAGGAGACATTCCTCAGAAAAGACCGTCTCCTCTAGGTCACTTTGGTACTGGTCAGAGATAGTTTGGTTTTAGGAATGAGACATTCCTCAGAAAAGACTGTCTCCTCTAGGTCACTTTGGTACTGGTTAGTGATAGTTTGGTTGTAGGAAGGAGACATTCCTCAGAAAAGACTGTCTCCTCTAGGTCACTTTGGTACTGGTCAGTGATAGTTTGGTTTTAGGAATGAGACATTCCTCAGAAAAGATCGTCTCCTCTAGGTCTCTTTGGTACTGGTCAGTCAGTGATAGTTTGGTTGTAGGAAGGAGACATTCCGCAGAAAAGACTGTCTCATCTAGGTCTCTTTGTTACTGGTCAGTCAGTGATAGTTTGGTTGTAGGAGGGATACATTCCTCAGAAAAGACTGTCCTCTCTAGGTCTCTTTGGTACTGGTCAGTCAGTGATAGTTTGGTTGTAGGAAGGAGACATTCGTCAGAAAAGATTGTCTCCTCTAGGTCACTTTGGTACCAGTCAGTGGTAGTTTGGTTGTAGGAATGAGACATTCCTCAGAAAAGACTTTCTCCTATAGGTCACTTTGGTACTGGTCAGTGATAGTTTGGTTGTAAGAAGGAGACATTCCTCAGAAAAGACCGTCTCCTCTAGGTCACTTTGGTACTGGTCAGTAGTAGTTTGGTTGTAGGAAGGAGACATTCCTCAGAAAAGACTGTCTCCTCTAGGTCACTTTGGTACCGGTCAGTGATAGTTTGGTTGTAGGAATGAGACATTCCTCAGAAAAGACTGTCTCCTCTAGGTCACTTTGGTACTGGTCAGTGATAGTTTGGTTGTAGGAATGAGACATTCCTCAGAAAAGACCCTCTCCTGTAGGTCACTTTGGTACTGGTCAGTGATAGTTTGGTTGTAGGAAGGAGACATTCCTCAGAAAAGATTGTCTCCTCTAGGTCACTTTGGTACTCGTCAGTCAGTGATAGTTTGGTTGTAGGAAGGAGACATTCGTCAGAAAAGATAATCTCCTCTAGGTCACTTTGGTACTGGTTAGTGATAGTTTGGTTGTAGGAATGAGACATTCCTCAGAAAAGACCGTCTCCTCTAGGTCACTTTGGTACTGGTCAGTGATAGTTTGGTTGTAGGAATGAGACATTCCTCAGAAAAGACCGTCTCCTCTAGGTCACTTTGGTACTGGTCAGTAATTGTTTGTAGGAATGAGACATTCCTCAGAAAAGACTGTCTCCTCTAAGTCACTTTGGTACTGGTCAGTCAGTGATAGTTTGGTTGTAGGAATGAGACATTCCTCAGAAAAGACCGTCTCCTCTAGGTCTCTTTGGTACCGGTCAGTCAGTGATAGTTTGGTTGTAGGAAGGAGACATTCCTCAGAAAAGACTGTCTCATCTAGGTCTCTTTGTTACTGGTCAGTCAGTGATAATTTGGTTGTAGGAGGGAGACATTCCTCAGAAAAGACTGTCCTCTCTAGGTCTCTTTGGTACTGCTCAGTCAGTGATAGTTTGGTTGTAGGAAGGAGACATTCGTCAGAAAAGATTGTCTCCTCTAGGTCACTTTGGTACTGGTCAGTGATAGTTTGGTTATAGGAATCAGACATTCCCCAGGAAAGACTGTCTCCTCTAGGTCACTTTGGTACCGGTCAGTGATAGTTTGGTTGTAGGAAGGAGACATTCCTCAGAAAAGATCTCCTCTAGGTCTCTTTGGTACTGGTTAGTCAGTGATAGTTTGGTTGTAGGAAGGAGACATTCCTCAGAAGAGACCGTCTCCTCTATGTCTCTTTGGTAGCGGTCAGTGATAGTTTTGGTTGTAGGAATGAGAGAATGCTCAGAAAAGACCGTATCCTCTAGGTCACTTTGGTACTGGTCAGTGATAGTTTTGTTGTAGGAAGGAGACATTCCTCAGAAAAGACTGTCTCCTCTAGGTCACTTTGGTACTGGTCAGGCAGTGATAGTTTGGTTGTAGGAAGGAGACATTCCTCAGAAAAGACCGTCTCCTCTAGGTCTCTTTGGTACCGGTCAGTGATAGTTTGGTTGTAAGAATGAGACAATGCTCAGAAAAGATCGTCTCCTCTAGGTCACTTTGGTACTGGTCAGTCAGTGATAGTTTGGTTGTAGGAAGGAGACATTCCTCAGAAAAGACTGTCCTCTCTAGGTCTCTTTGGTACTGGTCAGTCAGTGATAGTTTGGTTGTAGGAAGGAGACATTCGTCAGAAAAGATTGTCTCCTCTAGGTCACTTTGATACCAGTCAGTGATAGTTTGGTTGTAGGAATGAGACATTCCTCAGAAAAGACATTCTCCTCTAGGTCACTTTGGTACTGGTCAGTAATAGTTTGGTTGTAAGAAGGAGACATTCCGCAGAAAAGACCGTCCCCTCTAGGTCACTTTGGTACTGGTCAGTGATAGTTTGGTTGTAGGAAGGAGACATTCCTCAGAAAAGACTGTCTCCTCTAGGTCACTTTGGTACCGGTTAGTGATAGTTTGGTTGTAGGAATGAGACATTCCTCAGAAAAGACTGTCTCCTCTAGGTCACTTTGGTACTGGTCAGTGATAGTTTGGTTGTAGGAATGAGACATTCCTCAGAAAAGACCCTCTCCTGTAGGTCACTTTGGTACTGGTCAGTGATAGTTTTGTTGTAGGAAGGAGACATTCCTCAGAAAAGACTGTCTCCTCTAGGTCACTTTGGTACTGGTCAGGCAGTGATAGTTTGGTTGTAGGAAGGAGACATTCCTCAGAAAAGACCGTCTCCTCTAGGTCTCTTTGGTACCGGTCAGTGATAGTTTGGTTGTAAGAATGAGACAATGCTCAGAAAAGATCGTCTCCTCTAGGTCTCTTTGGTACTGGTCAGTCAGTAATAGTTTGGTTGTAGGAAGGAGACATTCCTCAGAAAAGATCGTCTCCTCTAGGTCTCTTTGGTACTGGTCAGTCAGTGATAGTTTGGTTGTAGGAAGGAGACATTGGTCAGAATCGATTGTCTCCTCTAGGTCACTTTGGTACTGGTCAGTTATAGTTTGGTTGTAGGAAGGAGACATTCCTCAGAAAAGACCGTCTCCTCTAGGTCACTTTGGTACTGGTCAGTCAGTGATAGTTTGGTTGTAGGAAGCAGACATTCCTCAGAAAAGACCGTCTCCTCTAGGTCTCTTTGGTACTGGTCAGTGAGTGATAATTTGGTTGTAGGAAGGAGACATTCGTCATAAAAGATTGTCTCCTCTAGGTCACTTTGGTACCGGTCAGTGATAGTTTGGTTGTAGGAATGAGACATTCCTCAGAAAAGACTTTCTCCTCTAGGTCACTTTGGTACTGGTCAGTGATAGTTTGGTTGTAGGAAGGAGACATTCCTCAGAAAAGACCATCTCCTCTAGGTCACTTTGGTACTGGTCAGTGATAGTTTGGTAGTAGGAATGAGACATTGCTCAGAAAAGACTGTCTCCTCTAGGTCACTTTGGTACTGGTCAATCAGTGATAATTTGCTTGTAGGAATGAGACGTTCCTCAGAAAAGATCGTCTCCTCTAGGTCACTTTGATACCGGTCAGTGATAGTTTGGTTGTAGGAATGACACATTCCTCAGAAAAGACTGTCTCCTCTAGGTCACTTTGGTACTGGTCAGTGACAGTTTGGTTGTAGGAATAAGACATTGCTCAGAAAAGACTGTCTCCTCTAGGTCACTTTGGTAATGGTCAGTCAGTGATAACTTGGTTGTAGGAATGAGAGATTCGTCAGAAAAGATTGTCTCCTCTAGGTCACTTTGGTACTGGTCAGTCAGTGATAGTTTGGTTGTAGGAAGGAGACATTCCTCAGAAGATACCGTCTCCTCTAGGTCACTTTGGTACCGGTCAGTGATAGTTTGGTTGTAGGAATGAGACATTCCTCAGAAAAGACTGTCTCCTCTAGGTCACTTTGGTACTGGTCAGTCAGTGATAGTTTGGTTGTAGGAAGGAGACATTCCTCAGAAAAGACCGTCTCCTCTAGGTCACTTTGGTACCAGTCAGTGATAGTTTGGTTGTAGGAATGAGACAATGCTCAGAAAAGACCATATCCTCTAGGTCACTTCGGTACCAGTCAGTGATAGTTTGGTTGTAGGAATGAGACAATGCTCAGAAAAGACCGTATCCTCTAGGTCACTCTGGTATTGGTCAGTCAGTGATAGTTTGGTTGTAGGAAGGAGACATTCCTCAGAAAAGACTGTCTCCTCTTGGTCACTTTGGTACTGGTCAGTGATAGTTTGGTTGTAGGAAGGAGACATTCCTCAGAAAAGACTGTCTCCTCTAGGTCACTTTGGTACTGGTCAGTGATAGTTTGGTTGTAGGAATGAGACATTCCTCAGAAAAGACCGTCTGCTCTACGTCTCTTTGGTACTGGTCAGTGATAGTTTGGTTGTAGGAATGAGACATTCCTAAAAAAAGACCGTCTCCTCTACGTCACTTTGGTACTGGTCAGTGATAGTTTGGTTGTAGGAATGAGACATTCCTCAGAATAGACCGTCTCCTCTAGGTCTCTTTGGTACTGGACAGTGATAGTTTGGTTGTAGGAAGGAGACATTCCTCAGAAAAGACCGTCTCCTCTAGGTCACTTTGGTACTGGTCAGTGATAGTTTGGTTTTAGGAATGAGACATTCCTCAAAAAGACTGCCTCCTCTAGGTCACTTTGGTACTGGTCAGTGATAGTTTGGTTGTAGGAAGCAGACATTCCTCAGAAAAGATTGTCTCCTCTAGGTCACCTTGGTACTGGTCAGTCAGTGATAGTGTGGTTGTAGGAAGGAGACATTCGTCAGAAAAGATTGTCTGCTCTAGCTCACTTTGGTACCGGTCAGTGATAGTTTTGTTTTAGGAAGGAGTCATTCCTCAGAAAACACCGTCTCCTCTAGGTCACTTTGGTACTGGTCAGTGATAGTTTGGTTGTAGGAAGGAGACATTCCTCAGAAAAGACTGTCTCCTCTAGGTCACTTTGGTACTGGTCAGTGATAGTTTGGTTTTAGGAATCAGACATTCCCCAGAAAAGACTGTCTCCTCTAGGTCACTTTGGTACCGGTCAGTGATAGTTTGGTTGTAGGAAGGAGACATTCCTCAGAAAAGATCTTCTCCTCTAGGTCTCTTTGGTACTGGCCAGTGATAGTTTGGTTGTAGGAATGAGACATTGCTCAGAAAAGGATGTCTCCTCTAGGTTACTTTGGTACTGGTCAGTGATAGTTTGGTTGTAGGAATGAGACATTCCTCAGAAAAGACCGTCTCCTCTAGGTCACTTTGGTACCAGTCAGTGATAGTTTGTTGTAGGAATGACACATTCCTCAGAAAAGACCGTCTCCTCTAGGTCACTTTGGTACTGGTCAGTGATAGTTTGGTTGTAGGAATGAGACATTCCTCAGAAAAGACCGTCTCCTCTAGGTCACTTTGGTACTGGTCAGTAATTGTTTGTAGGAATGAGACATTCCTCAGAAAAGACTGTCTCCTCTAAGTCACTTTGGTACTGGTCAGTCAGTGATAGTTTGGTTGTAGGAATGAGACATTGCACAGAAAAGACTGTCTCCTCTAGGTCACTTTGGTACTGGTCAGTGATATTTTGGTTGTAGGAATGAGACATTCCTCAGAAAAGACTGTCTCCTCTAGGTCACTTTGGTACTGGTCAGTGATACTTTGGTTGTAGGAATGAGACATTCCTCAGAAAAGACTGTCTCCTCTAGGTCACTTTGGTACTGGTCAGTGATAGTTTGGTTGTAGGAATGAGACATTCCTCAGAAAAGACTGTCTCCTCTAGGTCACTTTGGTACTGGTCAGTCAGTGATAGTTTGGTTGTAGGAAGGAGACATTCCTCAGAAAAGACCTTCTCATATAGGTCACTTTGGTACCGGTCAGTGATTGTTTGGTTGTAGGAATGAGACATTGCTCAGAAAAGAATGTATCCTCTAGGTCACTTTGGTACTGGTCAGGCAGTGATAGTTTGGTTGTAGGAATGAGACATTGCTCAGAAAAGACTGTCTCCCCTAGGTCACTTTGGTACTGGTCAGTGATAGTTTGGTTGTAGGAAGGAGACATTCCTTAGAAAAGACTGTCTCCTCTAGGTCACTTTG